>CM050164.1:147836899-148286899 GCA_027410445.1 Discoglossus pictus | reverse complement strand
TACATTCAACCATGCTGCGACCAACTGGCCGGAGCCGCAAACCCGCAGACCATTCTTGCGCACGTGCGGCCGTGAACATGATCAATTAGTCAAACCTGTAGTTATGGGTTTAGACAGAGCCAATGGTAAAAGAGATCATCATCATTACATCACAGAAAAATAGAGGTTAGATTTCAAAGCCTTACGGGTTTTACTTACGAGTTTAGATCGGACCCACATTCCAGAAATAATGCAATATTAATAAATCAGTAAATATGATATTCTAGTCCATGCGAGTTCCATTATATGTATTAACACATTGATTGCCGGGATTGATATAACACGGAAATGAAACATTAAAAAAGTATTTTATATTGCAGATTAGCGAGATTGAGAATGGTGTGCTATTAATTTTAATACCTAACATCACTTTCCCTTTAATGTTAAGTACAGTAGTGTGTGTATATTTGCATTTACAGTGCTACAGATAGGACTTTAACCCACTAGTGAGTCCTCTCTAGTACCCGTAAGCTTTTTGGTTCCATTTGCGGATTACGGGTTTGAACGCCAGTGGATTCGTAGCAATTTAATAGCGATTTGCAAACGGAACAGTTACGGGCCTAACAGATCAAAGGCTTTGCGGCAGTAGTTCAGATTTCGACAGACTGCAGGGATTTTCCGTATGTAACCCGCAGATCGTTTGCGGGTAGCTTTAAGAGGCCAATTTAGTAGCCGTAAGTCTAGCGAGCTCTGGTTTTCACGTTGGGGGAATTTAATAGGGCTGTTAGACGACATCACATTAATTTCTGAACAAGACAGCTAATTAAATGACGAGCAAAGAGGGGTTTTCTTGCTCTTATAAGCACACCATACCGCATATGATTAAAAAGATTAGTATATCTCAGTACATTGAGATAATCCTATAAAACAATATATTGTCTGAAAGTACAGAAATGAAAAAAATGTAAAAATATCCAACACAAGTCATTCTCTAAAAATACACACAAGGCTTTGCTAAAAGACAAGATAAGAACATAAACATAGATTCGACACCCAACAAGGACCATCTGGCCAGCAAATTCTTACTAAAAGTTTTAATTAATTAAGCCCCAGGATAGCCTTTTGCTTATCCCAGACATGCTTAATTTTCTTAATTGTGTTTGAGTCTACCACTTTAAATAATTACCAATTTTTCTTGAATTCCTCTTTTTTTCAAAGACGCTTCCCAATTGAAAGATATTAAAGCTTTTGAAGTATTTGAAAGTTTCTTATAACCTCTTTCTATCCTCTAAGATATACATATTCAGGTCATGAAGTCTTTCATTATAAGATGTTTATAAAATTAACAAATCCTCTTTATCATCCCCCAATCTCTCTCTCCCCATTTCCTCCTATGTCCTTCCCCTTATCCCCCTCTCTTCCCCTCATCCTCCTCTCTCTCTCCCCCTCCACAATTTCTATCACCCATCTCCCTCTCTCTGCCCCACCCATCCTCTCTCCCTCTTTCCCACTATCCTAAATTATTTTCCCTCATCACCCCTCTCTCTCCACCTTTCTCTTCCTGCCCCCTCATGTCACCTCCTCTCCACCTGTCTCCCCACCTCTCTCTCAACCCCTCTTCCCCATTATTCTTCCCTCTTCTCATTCCCTTTCTCTGTCCTCTTTCATCTATTTGCCTCATTGCTCCTCTTTCCTTCGTCATCTTTCTTATACCCTTTTAATTCCCCCTTCTATCTCCCCTACATCCCCCCATTTCTCCCCTCATCTCCCCCTCCACTATCTGCCCCTCTGTCTGCCATCCCTCATTTCCCATCCCCACTCTCTGTTGTTTTTTGCCTTATCCCTTCTGTCCTCTCCCAAAACTCTCATTCTCCTTCTCTTTCTCCCCCATCTCCCCATATTCCCTTCTCTCCCCACCACAATCCCTTCTTTTAGCTCCATCCTTCTTATCTTCCTCTTGTCTTCCATCCCCTTACCTCTATTTTTCCTCCTCATCTCCTGCTTCTACTACCACACCAATTACACCATTCCCAAACCACCCTTATTCCTCCCTCAGATACCCTTCATCTCCTAAAAGGCCCCTCATCACCCTCCCCCAAATCTCTCCCCATCTCCCCTATCTCTCCCCTCAGTCCCCCCTAAAAGCCTCCAAACCACTGCATTTCTCTCAAAACCATCTTCATTCCGCCTTAAGTTCCTCTAAACCCCTTCACCCCCCCCCCACCCCAAATCCCTCATCACCCTCCTTTTAATCCCTCACACTTGTGGCATTACAAAGGACAAATCTCCTGAAGCAAAGGTAGACATGAACCGAAATACTAAGCAAGCTTCCTCAGCATCGGAGAATGCTCCGATGCATGTTGTTTTTTTTTTTCAGTGGAAGCTACTGATGTCCTTAGGTACAATGAGCAAGGTGTGCCTGTCTGAGTTACCTTCTATCCCTTAAGAAAACTCAGTGACATCATAAAAGAGTTGCATGTACTTTTAAGACATAATTTGCATTTGGACATCAACAAATTAGAAACAATTCAAATAATGGCAGCTATAATGGTGTATGGTCTAAAAAGATAAAACTTAAGAAAATACTTCATTGCCTGAATATGTATAGCTTAGGGGATAGAAGGAAGGGGGCTGCTATGATACTTTAAATATATCAAAAGATTAAATTAAGGAAGAGGGAAGTATCTTCAAGAAAAAGAGGAACACAAGGCATGATGTCATGATTTGGAGATAGGAGGTGGGATATTAAGGGGTATTATGAGAAAATATGACTTTACATAAAGAGTTGTATATAAGTAGAACAGCCTTCCAGTGGAAGTGGTGGGATCATACACAGATAAGAAATGTAAGCATGCCTGGGATAAACATAAGGCTATCCTGAGGCTTGATTAATTCAAATTGTAGGTAGATAGAATGGGCAGACCATATGATCCTTTAGGTTCTTATTTGCTGCTATATATATGACGTTGATGTCCATAGGCACAATAAGCAAGGGACCCACATCTGGGTTATGCTCTGTACTTTAAGGACATCCAGATGAGACCCAAAGGTATTTGCATACAATACTCGTTTGTGCCATTAGGTCAGGAGTTTCACACTAATGAAAGACAATGGCTTCCAACCCTGGTCATTAAAGGGACATTATAGAAGAAATGACAAGGCATGGTCGTTTGAAAGTATAAACACATGGACTGCATGTCATTACTCTGCTTTTGATCAATTGTATTACCATCTATTTTTATGTACTCATTCATTTTGATTTAAAATCTTAAATACTCCATATTAGGAGGGGAGGTGAATGTAACTTCTTATCTTGTTATTATATTAATTTACTTGTTGATAAGACCATTGTATGCGTTTGGATAACTGGATATGGTAGACCATTGTATGCGTTTGGATAACTGGATATGGTTTCATATTGATTTTACCTGAACACCCTGGTCAACACAAAGCTGTTGTTTTTGCCATTTTCTCTGAATGAAAAACACCATTACGAAATGTGTTTTAGTAGGTAGTGACCTTGTTACAAAGCAAACAAGATTCCTGACAATGTTGTAATTCCATAGACTGTGTATCTTGATATTGAATGTAGATTGCTGGATAAATAGTGTCACAAGACTCGGCACTGTAAAATAGTGTGTGTGCTGGACCCTCAGGTTTTTTCTTAAAGGGTATAAACTTTGTTACACAATCCCCTGATTTTCCTTCCTCTGCGACAACAAACATTTAATTAATTGCTATCGGGCATGGGTACTGAGCCTAGGCTTGCTCTCAAACTGCCTGGTTAGCTTTAGTTGTACTTTATGTGTGTAATTGTGATTAAAGCTCCCTTTGTGAAGAGGTTAATATAACCACCACTCAAGGTGGGGTATGTGACCATTCCACTTGACATGGAAGGGCTACCGACACTCCCTACTTATGCCTATCATGGGCACCTAGACTTACTGTTACTAAGTTGGACCCATGATATTCCCCACATAATAGCCATGAGAATGGCTGCTCCATGAGGCCATTCACAAAACCAACAGCTATCCTGAACTTAATCAATGTTGGTGGCATTCCCATTGGTCGAAACCCACTCAGGTAATTGATAATTTGACACCCATATACAGCCGCAGGAAATTATATTGTGCAAATATTTACTTTCTGAAGAAAATAATCTTGTTGTCTCTCAAAGATACATGCTTTGGGATGTATTTCTCAAGCTGTAGGTCATTATTGAACTTGTTGTTTTGGTTCTTACATCAATATTAACCTTCCTCTATCTGGGCAGGTCAGTATGTTCTTATTGTCACACTTGGATAGACTAGGCCTATCATCTTAAGTGATAACATTCCAATAGGCCTTCTTCACTTTGTGTCATAGTAGCAATAATAAGCTGAGACGCCAGATGATGGCAGCAATCAGAGAATAACCACAAAACAGTGCAGGGGTCATGAATCAGGAAGACAGAGTGAACCTACAAACAGGCCTGGTCAAAACATGGTAAAACAAAAAATAAAAAGGGTCCGGGAGTCCCGAAGACAGAGTGAACCTATACTGTAATCAGACCACACCAAAACACAGTATAATCCAGATCATAAGAGAAGCGGCAGCTCAAAATGTTTTACCTGGAGCACCACATGCAGTCATACGTCGTAATGTGCTCTCTGAAATGTTGAAGCCAGTATCAATATCATTGTTTTTGCCAAGATCCAGTGATCTGAAAAACATTGTATGGTGAGAATTTGTGGTACACGCAGGTTTTGGATGCTTTATTTGCTCTGTTTAATATTTATTAATCTTTGTTTATATTTTAATAAATCTTAAATGCTGCCTTTAAAAAAAAAAATGCTTCAGTACGTTCCTTTACTGTAGCTAGTTCATGGGTCTTTAATTTGTATGAAAACTAGAAGGCAAAGTAAGCCAAGCAGTTGTTATTCACTGTCAAAATGTATTTTTCCATGTAAGGATTTGTCTTTGAGTTGTTTGAAGATGTGCAATTTACTGCTCAAATTCTTGGCTCAAGATTTGCAGTTTATTGCTGAATCTCTCAGCCACTTAGGGACTAAAATAAATGACATCTGTAACATTCTCCTTCCTTGGACATCATACTGTATCTAAACAGTTCTGAGGAATCTCTTTTTTCCTTTCAAAAAGTAAAAGGACTTGGACTTGGTGCTTCCACACCTACGTATCCTTGGATGAAGGCCCGGCTGAGCCAACCTTAAACATGGAATCAGGCTGAACAATTAGAAATCTTAAAGGAACTCTTTAGGCTTGTCCTGTAAAAAATGTTTAAGCTAGCTTTATTTAATTAATTTATTCGCGTTAATGTAATTTTCATATAAAATTTACACTCACGTACTTGTAAGAGACCTACATAGTATCTCCCCTATTGTCTCCTGTCAGCAGCCATCTTGCACACGTGACCTGCAGCAGCGCATTTTGTGAGCTGAGAACAGTCAGTGTCATGCTGCTAGACAGCAGCAGGTAGTGAAAGACATGCTGTGTGTTGAAAGCTATAAACACACTAAATTGACACTATTACAATAATGATGATAATCATTTAGCATTATACAGCATATTACTGGAATGTAACAAAGGAGTCAGATTTGTGTTTTTTTAAGTATCAAGGAGAATCTTTGCCTTATTGAAGCTCACCAAACACAGTGCTGCAGGTCACAGGTGTGCAAGATGGCAGCATGCATAATTCAGCTCTGAGTAAATGATGTAACAAGAACAAAATGGATTCCTATAATCATAAGCATAGTCTTGAACAAGTCGGATTCTTACACAGCTTCTAATATTGTTAGTCTGTTACATACTTAACAAACAAGTGTCTTCTTTCTAGAATTGTTGTGGTATTTTAGGTTAATGCGATTAAAGCCCATCAGACCCTCCTGGAATCATTAATTTAAATACTGTCAGCCTTATTAAATTGTGATTCAGTCAATTGAATAGGGCTCTATTAAAGCACATAGCATATTTTTTTTACAGAAGTTTTTAGTTAATGAACTTCTATCCAAGAGCAAGGTCTTCACAAACTAAAAACTTCTGTAAAAAAAATATGCTATGTGCTTATATAGAGCCCTATTCAATTGGCTGAATTTAATAAGGCTATGAATGTGGAGGCCAAATAGCCACTGAGCTGCTTCATGTTACCAGTTAATCAATTGAATAGGGCTGGGTTACGTTAGTTCCTAGAAGAGACAAGCAACTGCAGAGTCCAATACTCAGGGATTTCTGTGTATCTCAACAACAAGAAAAAGTATAAATTCATTGGGATGTGCCAATACAACAGGGGAGTGATGTTCTGCAATCATTTGCAGTTGTGTCTGTCAATAGACCTTTATTTTTGTTATTACTTTCCCTTATAGTTTATATCTGCAGCGTCAGGGAGGGATTCAACAATGCGTAACTTAAATACTTCCAAATCAGTGTATTATGAATTTAAATAATGCTTCTCAATCTTCAACTGGTGAGGTCAGAAACTATAAGAAAAATGGCCGTAGAAAAATGCTTTTCTCAAAATGTAATATTTAGTTACAACTTTATACATGTATATAACCTCAGTTTTAGCTAAGTATCTTTACTCAGAAATTATAGTTTCCATTTATTGTATTGTACAATGCAGTGTGTGAATTCATGTTCACCAAGATTCCCAGGATGAAGTCTGGAAAGCAGATAGTCAATGAAGCCCAAGGAGATGTTACAATGAATTGATACATTTACATAAAGAAGTTGCAATCTGCCAAACAATTTGTCCAGTTTTAAAGATACATCAAAAGCCGCTACAATATTTGCAAAATAAAAAAGCAAATTACTCGACCAGCTCAGTGTAAGGGGAATTTACATTTTATATTTTAAGTACATATCAGGTATATTTAGTGAGTATAAAAGCCTGCAGCATGGATACCTTAAATTACCTTAAAATATATTCACTGTTTTTGAGAAATAGAATTGTTACCTTTTTCCATTCTTTAATCATCTGGTTCCATTTCCTAAAATAAGTATTTTAGCAGATAAATCTGATTTGGTGCTTTTAGTTTTTAGTAATTGTATTACTTAAAGCAAGGTGTAGATTCATTTGAGGCTTTAACCAATATTTTGCAAAATATGCTAATCTCAAAAAAATGCCAGATTGACTTGTTGATATATGAAACTGAAAACATTGAGCGTGTGCAGGCCTGGAACAACTGGACTTATTTGGTACTGTGATCTCCACATATGCAGTCTTGTCAGCTTATTCGTGTTAAACAACACAGCCAGTGCACCAGGGGATAGTGAACAATTATTGGCATTAATCAACCATGGGGAAGAGATATCAGTCTGTTAGGTAAACATTGCAAACTTCAATGTAAATACTATAAGAAAATGCACTTTTTAAAATAACATTCAATTGATAACTTACTTAGTATGATGTATAATTTAACTACTTCTGGAAATGTTGACATATGTTTGCATCTACCTCAGCAAGCTAGGACAAGTTAGGAGAATGAATTGAGAAAAAAAACAAAATAAAATATGAAATGTTTACACAAATAAAATGATCCTTTATTGGTCTATTTTAATGTATCGTCCGTGTTCAGATCACCCATCGCTCTTTAGTAGAATATTCCACTCTGTGTGTTCTATGGGTGGCCACATAATCCAGTATTCTAGTTTATAATTTGGGATAACATGATGACATTGCAATAAGATAATATCACTCCAAATATCCCATAATTAATCAGTTACAGAGATAGTGACCCACTTCCATTAATAATCCTAGGTGTGTGTCTAGGCATTTGAACATAGATGTTCCTTTAGAGTCCTTCCTCCTTAAAACAATTTTGGGGTCTTGTCATGGTAGTAAAATGAGACAATCCAATGAGCCACTATGGCCCTTACGCTATTAGCTTACCATAATTATGCCCACAACCCTTATTTACTCAAACAATAAAATGTGGAATTATGGTACACTAATACATGCAAGGCTCAACTCTGGATAAATGCTGGTTGAACTCTAGATGGATGGCTTGCTCTGGGTAAATGGTGTACTCTGGAACTTCCAAAGTTATTTTATCTTATTTACTTTGTAATGCATTATATTATCATATGAACTTTTTGTATATTTTCACAATTGACACTAAATAAGATGTAGTTCCATTCCAGATATTATTGTTTATTGGTGGAAGTCTGTGATCACTCTAATATTTCTCATTGACCCAACTACAGCCAGATCTTCAGTTGAAAACCATACAAGGCCTCCCTCTTTATAGAGCAATCCACATGTGGTGTGCTTTCTCATGGAGGAAAACATACCCTCCCTCCACACGGGTCTAGACAAAGTAATAACTTGAAGCGTGGCCTTTCCATTCTCTGTTGTTGTTTTTGCACTTTGCAAGTGGTATAAAACTGTGGCTTTGATTGTTAATCCTCTTAGTCCAATAGCCCGGATCTTGAGTCTTATGTTGATCATAAGGATAAGCTTTAACTCTTGCTGACCCTTTTCTCACAAAGCACTGCCGCTCGTTTGTATAGAAGGAATTTGTGTGAAGTCTACTAAAAACTATACAAATGGAGAATTTAAGTTTATTTTTATAATTACAGATCATATTTAACTGAACTGCAAAAAAATCTTATCTTTTTTGTAACTTTCCCTTTAACCTATTTTTTTTTTATAACTCTTCAAAGAAATGATATGGTTTAATTACTACATGTAATCTAGGATAGTATCTAGCTTTTTATAGTCCACAACAGTAGTGTTAAAATGCAGCATATCTAGTCGGGATTTATCCAAGTTTACATGACCCTATCACACACATATAAGGAAGGCACTAAAAAAATAAAATCCTAGCTATGAGGAATGGATTTTGTTGCTATCTCAATACTCTATACAGCAAGGACGTAGGAGCCAGAATAAATCTGGCGGGGATACAGCTCATTGTAAACATAGGCCATAAAATACCTTATATATACATACATAAAAAAACACAGAAAAATCTTGGGGGTTAATTGCCCCCCCATCCCCCCCATTCCCCCCAAATCCTACACCCATGCTATACACAGAATAAATATGGAAGGCATAGGAGTTATGTACTTCTACCTTGCATCGTAACCAGGCAATAAAGGCAAATTGGCCTGTCTTTAGAGGTAGGAGCGCATCACTTGAACCAGATTTTCAAGAACAAGGAGGGAAAAGAGAGGGAGGGATGTTTGGGATAAGAAGAGAGAAAAGTAGAAAGAGGAGTGAGAGAGAAAAGAGGGAGGATGAAAAGAGAAAGAGGCAGTGAAATACATGGTGGGAGGAAGTAGACAATGAGGGAGCATATAGGAAGGGAGAAGAGGGAGAAGGAAGGATGGGGAGAGAGACGAAAGAGGAACACTATATATATTTATAGCAGGAAATATGTTTATATTAACTTATTTTTTAGACATTCAAATAGAATCACTAATGTACTATTCCTTATTTGTACTACGGTACTTTGTACGTTGGAGGGCTTCTATCACTCTTAGCCCACCATATGTGAAACAATTGCAATATATACATAGTGTTCTAAATAATATAAAATAAAACATTACCACTGCTTATCACTGCTTAAGGTAAGACTTCATGATCGGAATATATAGTTTAGAGGACAAAAGGTTGAGGACCATCGGTGTAGGAACTGGGAGGAAACCAACCCCCCCGGTGTGGATTGATGTGAAGATTTCAAAAATATCAAAGAATTTAATAACGTTCTGGGGGGTATATCTTAAAGAACAAGAGGTCATGATTTGAAGTTGGAGGGTGGAAGATTTATGGGTAGTGTTACTTTACAGAAAGTTTAACAGATAAGTGGAACAGATGCAAGCTAGATGCACCTAGGGATCAATAAAAAAGTACAACAATATATTTAGTTTGCCAGATCACCTTTCTTTAAATTAATTACCTGCCTCCTCTCATAATAAATGAAGAACCACTTTACCCCAGTCTCCTGCTGGCAGAAAGGAGTCCCACCCTGTTGTGAGCCCTGTGCTTTGCACCTGCTGTACCAGCAGTAGCACCTCCGCTGGGAACAGCTTTCCAGCAGAAGTAGTAGGGACAAACACAGTAAGAGATTTAAATCATGCCGGGATAAGCATAAGACTATCCTGATGTTGAATGTAGCTAAACCTTTTAGGTAGACTGAATGGGCAGACTAGATGGGCCTTTTGGTTCTTATGTGTCATAAGATCTCTGTTTCAGTGTAGGAATCGAGTAAAGACTTGAGATGTTGGCCTCATTTCCTCCCCATAAGCTCAATATATTGGGCAGTGCAGCTAAACTGGAGATAACACCTAGGTAGTCACTTTGAGGGCTTTAAAAGCTAAAACTGAACCATTTAGAAACAATTACAGAATACTGAGAAGAGCATTATTTTTTTACAGCTTCTCCACTTGATTTTAACTGCTCTTCACAATTGTACAGGGCAGTATCCATGAGTTCAGTGTTTGGCGATAGGGGTGTTAGCAAATAAATAATATTAATTTGTTCAGGTTCTCCCTGTAATAAAAGTATTAATGCTAGAGGTCAAATCGGCCTTAAATTGTCTCGCAAAAGTGTATGTAAACTTTTTTATTCTGTGCCTTTAACATAAATTGTTTACAACTTTCACAAACGAAGCCAAAAGAATTTCTATTTATTGTGTTATGAGTTGTATAATCCTGGATGTATTCCTGCTGTGTAAAGCCATTTAATACACATAAATATTTACAGGCACTATATGATTGGGATTAAACCCAGTTTAAAGAGCAAGTAAACATGTTCAGGACAATGCATAAAACTCATAATGAGGAAGAGTCACGGAAAGAGCGACAGTATATTATAAACCACACATTGCTGTATCATAGTCAAAGTTAGCTTTCAGTTTCACAGGTGGAAGGACTACTTTAATGTACATGGGATTTATCAAATCTGCTCTACATCATCACCAACTAAAAAAACACTGCCCCTACAGATTCTGAAAAGTAAAAAAAATGCCAGATTCCCAGCAGATGCCAATGCTCTCGGTTTACTGCAATGTCAAATGCTCAGTCAATCTTTGTTTTTTTCACAAATACTAACCTCAATGGAAAAAAGGCTAACAAACTATTATTGCAGTGAAGGGAGTATATGATAAATTTAGATGGAGCTTTTGGTTACTTAAAGGACCACTGAACTCACTGTAAGTACTCATCCTGGTGTGAAAGAGCTTAAGATTGCATGTTAAAATGATCTTTTTTTATTATTACACTATTAACAATCTTAAGTTTTACATCTTGTTTACATACTGTCTATTGGCTGTTGCATGAATTATCATCAGAGTGCAGAGGGCAGCGTGCGCTGTGTGAGGCTCTAATGGGGAAGGCTGTGATTGATAGGCACAGCATCCCTGTGGATTCAGGATACACTACACTGACAAGTTAAACCATAGCTTTCCTGTTTTAGGCGAGTACCAGTATTGCATATAGATAGATGTGGTAAGGTTTCATTTTTTGTTTGTTGGGATCACTCCATGGAGCCATAACTCCCACTCCCCCTGAGCTGGACTGAAAGCATTGCTCAAGAGAGTGCAGAAACGGTAAGAAAATATAAACCCAATACAACTTCTGTCTTTGATAAAGGTTCCCTTCAAAGTGGAAATATAAGCTGTCTGACAAAAACCTTAACATTAGCATGAAGGGGGGACACCTCTGCAACCGGACTTGTTGTAGTAATGGAGCAGGCTGTGGGCAGTCTTTCGCTGTAAAAATGCACATATTTCAGCATAGTTTTAGGTGATCTTTACAGTTATGTGTTCCAAATTTTGATGAATTAAGTGACTCTTTAAGGACCAGAAAGTCTGAACACCTCAGGTATAAAAAGGATAACAAACTACAGTAAAGAAAGTCTACGATTATTTTAGATGAAACTTCTAATTTTTGGTCTCTTAAGCACCAGAGAGCTTGGCCTGATAAGCTAAATATATTATAGAGTTTTTTTACAGGGTACAGGGAGTTCAGTATTCTTATCTTACATACTATTAGGTAGGTTAGGCCAATATGGTTCCATCCTTGGGTAGCTAGAGGACTACCTATGGGGTCTATGTTTGTGATGACTGGGGGAGGGAGAAAGTCATTTTAATGCTGTGATTGCTAAACAGGAGATGGACACACAGGACAGGTTTATCTGCCAAAATCTCCCTTCCCTCACACTTTGGTTTAGCTAAGCACTCTGTGGTTAAAGCAAGTTGGGTGGCTGATATATAAGGAATAATATTGAATGTTAGTTTCTGATATCAGATACCCTTTAATTAAAAACACATAGATTGATTACAAGAGAGAAAATCTAAGCCATATATCTTGTTGTGTAGTTAATTACATGATTTATTTCACCATCCCCTTCACCTGCATTCTTTATGGACTCAAAATATTCATCTAGTTTTTTTATTATAAGCAATGCTATGGCCCTACTTTTATAACCCATTTAAAAGGTTTACGAAAATAAAGCAAGTATAAGATTTTAATGTAATAAGCAAGTTGTTTAATATACAAGCGAATGTCTTGAGGCTGTTATGAAGAGGACAAGCAATTAAATATACCAGTAGTAAGGGCACTGAATCCCAGCTGTAATTAACTTGGGCCTAAGTCCAGAAAGTATGAGATGTTTAGCCTTTCAGTCCTGCTATAAAGGAAGTACATCTTGAAAATGCATGTGTAATAAATATAGCATCAGAAAAGGCAATAGGGGAGCTTTTGTTTAAGGTTGCAATGGTCGTAGAATGACTCCCTAGATATGGTAGAACTGTGGACCCTTGGGGAGACAAGATGATCAATGCCCCCAGAGTAACAGATTATCTTTCTCCAGAACCTCACCCATCACACCTGTCCTCACTCATGTAGGGTGCTATGCTTCGCAGCTGTGACCTAAAGCTATGACCATGGGGAGGGGCTTCACATTATCAGTGTCACATGATACTTAGAGTGTGTCACTGCTTGCATCAAAGCTGTATGAGAAACTGGCATTGTGAATGTCCTCCTTGTGAGTGGGGTCACAGCTATACAGCATGGTACCGTACATGAGAGAGAACAGGAAGGAAGGTGGAAGTTCTAGAAGGTGATAATCTGTTACTCGAAGTGCAAATTTTAAATGACAATTATATTATCAAAAATGTAAAAATTAAGTAACCTAGTATGTACATATACCGTATATACTCGAGTATAAGCAGAGGCACCCATTTTACCACAAAATACTGGGTAAAATGAGTGACTCGCGGATATGCCGAGGGTGGTAAATGTGCTGCCCCCTGTGTCCCTCTTGTGCCCTCTGTGTCCCCCTCTCTCTCCGTGTCTCTTCTCCCCTCTCCCTTCCCTGTGTCTCTTCCAACCTCTCCCTTCCCTGTGTCTCTTCCCCCCTCCCTTATCACCCTCCTCAACCCCACTCCTCAACCTCCCTCCTCATCCTCAACCTCCCTCCTCATCCTAAACCTCTCTCCTCAACCTCCCTCCTCAACCTCCCTCCTCAACCCCCCCATCCTCAATCCCCCTCCTCAACCCCCATCCTCATCCTCTCTCCTCAACCCCCCATCCTCAACCCCCTCCTCAACCTCAACCCCCCTCCTCAACCCCTCCTCCTCATCCTCAACCTCCCTCCTCATCCTCAACCTCCCTCCTCGACCTCCTTCCTCAACCTCCCTCCTCAATCCCCCATCCTCAACCCCCCCATCCTCATCCTCAACCCCCTCCTCAGCCTGAACCCTCTTCAACCTCAACCCCCCTCCTCAACCCCCCTCCTCATCCTCAACCCCCTCCTCAACCTCCCTCCTCATCCTCAACCCCCTCCTCAACCCCCTCCTCAACCTTCCTCCTCAATCCCCCATCCTCAACCCCCTCCTCAACCCCCCCATCCTCATCCTCCCTCCTCAACCTCAACCCCCCTCCTCAACCTCAACCCCCCTCAACCCCAACCCACCTCCTCAACCTCAACCCCCCTCAACCTAGGCTTCAGGCTATTGATTGCCGGATATATTAATTACAAATAGGTAAAGTATATTAATTTATTCAATAACTAATTCATTAATTATCAGTTAACTAAATATAGGTAAAGATATCTCTCTTTCTGATGAGTGACGAATGTGCTCGGAGGAGCAAAAGTACATGGCTTAAACTGTTATTGCCCTCTCATTTTTGACGGGCAAGTCATTAGTATTATATAATGCCCCAGGATATGGGGGAGAATAACTTTAATAATTTTGCTTCTATACCATTGAACTGATAGTGGTTCTGTTGCTAGAAGAGGGGCATTCAGGGCAGCTCATGATGGTGGATGTCTTCCATACAATCAGTCTCATTCAATTGCTCGCAAGTAGAAGTTACAAGCTACTTTGCTATTCAATTGCCTTCCATTTGTGAGCTCTGATCTAATTACTTGCTGAGAGTTGCGATCCATTGCGATTTGTCAAATCACAAGTTTCTTCCCTCAAAGCCTTTGATCTTTCAAAACCACAAGAGTTGTGATCGCTAAAATTACAAATCGCACTTCAATTGCACCGATTTTCCAGCACTAACCATTCCGTCAAGCCCGCAAATGGCTAAACTCGAACCACAGGTTACTGGGCCCAAAGGGCTTAATGACAAATCAAGCACTTTATAAGCAAATATAAAAGCAATTCAGCTCTGTAAATGATGGGGAACACAATGGGTGACATTAGAATTAAAAGCATAACATTCACAAGTTCGCACATTGCCAAAACATATTACTTTATTTCATGTTTAATTTCCGTCCAAAGTCCTACAGGCTTCAACCTCCAACCCTGTAGGACCTTGAAATCCAACCTCCATATTTCACAGAAATCCTACGGGCTTGAATAACGAGTTACGGGCTTGGAGATCATTCTGGCCTGTAGGACACTGTCACAGTATCTGGAAGTGCCCTATGGATTGCATATATAGTTGTTAGCAAGCGGGCTGTTGCTAATGCTTGTGGGCTTGCGCAGCGAGCCTGCGGCCCTCGCGAATCGTTACGACCCATTACGACCTTGCAAAAATCGTCCACCTCAATTTAACTCCAAATAAAAGAGTTTAAACACTGAAAAATCCCCCCAGAGAGAGTGAAAAAATGGCCGCCGAAAAAAACGAAAATGAGGCTACAGCAGTCTAAAGATGCAAAACACCACCAAACACCTACGGATTTCCCGAAAAAGACGTACGAGATTCGAAAACTAGGACACAACCCGAGCGACCCCAAAAACATTACAAACACAATAAATACACACAACAAACATATAAAAAGCTTACCCACAGCAAGGGGGGGGGCACCCAGGACAGCTGCAAGTAAAGTTACACCTTGATTTAACTCCAAATTTCGGAGTTTAGACACCCGAAAATCACCTAAGCAAGAGAAAAAATGGCCGCTGAACAAAACGAAAACAAGGCTAAAGGACCCTAAACACGCAAAACGCCACCAAACAGCTACGGATATTCCAAAAAAGTTTGACGTCATCCGAAACGAAGGACGCTAAATCAGCCACAGCCGCATACCACACATTAGCCGCCATTTTAGAACAATAACTTATACAATCCGGAAGTACACAGCTACCCTAACGGATTTGCCTCGCGCACGCACACTATTACACTGCACACATTCATGACACTTACACAGCAGCTCCACAGCACTGAAATCACACATTGTATGCTGCAGCAACATCAAAACAGATTGCCAGCTCTTCAACACAATGCTTCCTGCATATATTACTTGAAAATAGGTAAAGTATATTGCTTTATTAATGTATTATTTATTGGATTACCATACACCAAACAGCATTAGCTCACTTACAATTTCATTGGCGTCATTTTTTGACGGGCAATATTCTAGTTTTGTAATAAAGCTCAGTCTAGTGGTACACAGGACCCAGCAATATATGCTAAGTGTAATATATACAACAAAACTGTTTATAGAAAGTAAAAAAAAAAAATTCAGCTTTTAATGTATCACCTTTTATATACAATTATGCAGGAGTGGAATCAACCCTAAGGACTTACCATGTGTACAATAGGACTAATGGAAAGCTCATTACTTTACAAGGACACACCCGTGAAAGATTAGCTGGAAGAAGCAGCTCTGGAAAGGAAATGGAGCATAACAGTACAGAATAATTGCATGTAAAAGTAAAATATTTGAATGCTGTGTTTAGAAACAAATTAAGTATCAAATGGAATGCAAACATTTAAAAGTCCATGTTTAAAAAAAAAATGAATCCATAAACAACTGCAGTTTTTAAAAATCCTATGGCCTTTCTCTAATCTCATATAGAATATTTACATGTGTGTTTCAATCTAGTGTTACTTAAATAGTAAACATTAGAATATTTCTCAGTTCATGCATAAAATTTAAATGATAAAACATGGGTTTTTATGATTGCTCAGAACTCACTGACACTCGAGCAAGTTACTCCTTCTGCATTTTCTTACTTCCATATTACTATATTTTAAGATTATCTACATTTTAAGTTGTTCAAATATACTAATGAATTACTTAAAGGGCAGGTTCCTATTTCTATTATATTAATTAAGGTAAGAAAAACTTATTGCAAGTTCAATTCCATGTCTGACACATGTAACTTATGATGGATTGGTGTACAGTGCCAGAAACCCACTTACAGACTGCAGCTGAGACATATAAGTGTACTCAAAATGATCTCTTAATTCCTTCCTGGATATACAGTGGGTGGTTTATCAATTTCCTTTCTACCCACCATAACATTTAATGTCTGGGTATTACGTTACACATCACATTTAGAAAACAGTAAGGGCCTCATTCAATTGCGATTTGGCCAATTGAATAGGGCTCTAAATAAGCACATAGCATATTTTTTTAAAATAAGTTTTTAGTTAGTGAAAACCTTGCTTTTGGATAGATGCTTACTAACTAAAAACTTATTTTAAAAAAATATGTTATGTGCTTATTTAGAGCCCTATTCAATTGGCCAAATCGCAATTGAATGAGGGCCTAACTGTGTAAAAGTTGTGGAACTTGGCTAGCATGTCAGCTATTCCTCCTTGTTTGTGGAGAGTGGAAGACACCATTATCAGCCTTATTAAATTGCGATTCAGCAAATTGAAAAGGGCTCTATTTAAACACATAGCATCTTTTTTGTATAGAAGTTTTTAGTTAGTGAACACCTTGCTTTTGGATAGAAGTTCACTAACTAAAATCTTCTGTAAAAAAATATGCTATGTGCTTAAATAGAGCCCTTTTAAATTTGACGAATCGCAATTTAATAAGGCTGTATATGTTCAATTTCTATCACTAACACTTAGAATGCTGAGCTGGTTGAGTCAGTTCAAAAGCCAATTCAAGAACCAGTTAAACATACCAGTTATATTCATGAAGCCTCATTAAATTGTAAGCCCGTAATTACCTGTAACCCGACATTTTGGCTGCACACTAAATTTTTTCGAAACATTTAGATGTAGTCAATTGTCTCTAACCCATAATTACAGGCACACAGCCTCCACACACAAACCATGAACCTGTAAGTAGGATTTCTGGGGGCATGATCCTGTGATCTGGCTATAATTAAGCAAGCCCATAAGATAATTTTTAGACAGAGCTAATAGTAAATGAGACCGTCATCATGACGTCAGTAAAACATGGAGGTTATAATTAGCCTGTAATTTTAGCCTAAGTATTAATATACGCAAATAAGTAATGTTTGCCGATCAGGTTGCACTCAAGCAATCTTGAAATACATTAAAGCATTACTTACAGGTCATGTGAGTGACCTGATATGTATTAACCCCTTGATTTCTGGGATCGATATAAAACACAGAAATAAAAGTTACAATTATTTTTTATTGCAGATTTGTGAGCTGGAGACTGTTGTGTAATTAATTATAATGCCTTTCATTGCTTACCCAGTCTTTTCAGGTACAGTAGTGTGTGTTTATATTTGCTTTTCAGTGTTACAAACATGTGTTTAACCCACTTTCGAGTCCTATCGAGTACTCACTATTTTTGAGACATTTGCCATTAACGGGTTCAAAAGCAATTGCGGGCTTATCGAATTGTTGTAATTGAATATTGATGTTGCATACTTAGCACTGGTAACTTTCCAGGGCTTAAAAAATCAATGGAGGAGAGATAGGACAGAGTTATGTTTTTAACAACCACAGGGATTTTGAGACTGCAACTCGCAGCTGGAATGCAAGTTGCTAAATGTAGCCAATCAGTAACAATTCTGGGCTACACTATGGGCTCATGTAATTGCAATTCGGCCAATTGAATGAGGCCCATGGTATGTATGATAACTCACATATATATTCAACCTAAAGGGCTATTGAATGAGGTCACATTTGATAATGCAGAGCACTGTGTTTCTTTTTAAAAATAAAGCTCCGGAAGCAGGACAAATCTGCTTTGAATATATAACTAGCTTTGTGGGACTTGGCCCTGTCACCCAATGTGCAGCAATATACTTATAAGTATTTGCCAATGAGATATAGAGTCATGCATACCATCTGCTCACACAGAACTATGTTTTGACATAAATGTGATGATCCAAGAGTAGGGTCTTTACAAGCCCAGATCCACCTGCTATGGACTACAGGTTATCTACCCACAAGGACCGTTGGGTTCTTTGAAATCTCGGCACCAGCACCCTGAAATCTGACTTCTGCATCAGTCAGAGAATCTCCATCAAGAATCAGCATTTCCAGGAGTTCCATTAATCTTCCTGTGGTAGTGACCAGGACCGGTTATTTGTAGGGTGGAGATATGTTCAGTATTGCAGCCACCAGGAACAGAATCAGAGATACACAATTTCTATGTATCTCCAAGTAAACTGATTTATTTTTGAAAATAACTACAGTATTTATAGGATACAGAGGGGGTGTACACAGAACAACAATAGAAAGGGGATGGCAGACAATTACAGGAGCTGACCCCACATCCTGAGATCAATAGGATTAGCTCCAATACACATTCTGCCGTCTCTAGCACATATCAGACGTGATTAACTTAATCTGGCAGTCTGATATCTGACCTCCTCTCTTCCTGATGGGATTAAGTTAAACTGGCAAACAATGGAACAAAGCAATTTTACAAATACAATAGAGGTGTCCATGCAGATAATCCAGTGGTTCAGCCAAGAAGTCTTTTGATGCTTTGATGGGCTTAATGGGCCAACACCCAGGCTAGGGAAAAGGGGTCCGGGACAATTTTCTATTAGTTTCAAATAATAACATTTCAATAAATATTTTTTAATAAAAATACATCCTTATAGTGTTGAAAACATGCTCTTTTAATTGCATCATATAGAATTTGGGATTAGGAATATGGAACGTAATTCTTTACTCATTTAAAAGGCCAACATTTAAGTATTGATAAAGTGGTGTTTTACATACAAAATATGAAGTAAAACCTTTTTAAACGTCATAGAAATAAACAAGAAGAGCACAGAGCATACATACATTTGTCAATCTCATTGGCAGAATGACTCACACATCTATATTACAGCTCATTGGTTGTCAGAGGCAAACCCCCAGATCAAGTTAATATTTTAATTCCTTTTTTTTTTACTTTGAAAGCTTTTTGAATAAAGAAAACACACAGTGGTACATTATAAAACACTTTTCTACAAGAGCAACTTCTGTTAAGGTGAAGCATCACTGTTAATAAAACAACATGTCTGTATTCCTTGAATAAAATAAATAAGTAAATAAACTAACAAAAAAGTAAATACAAAAATAAAATATATATATAGATTATTAATTATAGATAGCAAATCAAAAAACCCAAATTTTATGTGATCATTTTTATGAGATTTTTCCACTGTCCCTGTAAGCTATTTTATTTAAATTTTACAATCCTAAACATTATTCTTCTTTTTACAGCCTTTTTAATATATTTACAGTAAAACAGCCTGTGATAAATGTGTTATATACCACAGTGTATTGAACAACTAAAGTGTACAGGGTTATACAAAGAAAGTGCTCAATAATAAAGTGACTGCAAGGAAAATATACTGGGAAGAGTTATTTTAATCCCATTTGTTGCTTGTTATCAGGTTTTGTCAGCAGTAATGTTAACCAGTAGCCAGACTGCAATTTTTCCATGACATGCAAATGTAACAAACTTAATGGAGTAGATTTATTAAAGAACAGTGCTAGTTGTCAGTCTATTTCTGCTCATTATTACTAGGGACATCACAGTATTGACTAAGAGCCACTTATTCAAATAAGCTGATAGCCTGGGTGTACTACTCCAGTTAGACCTCAGACCAAGGCCAAGTAGCACTCATGTCCCAATTTACATATCTAGCGCCCCTAAGCACAAACTCCTTGGCCACCCTGGGGTGTACAAGCACATGTGCATCTCTTTCCGCCTGCCATCATTTGGCTCACCAGCAGCTGTAGGTCTAAAGAAATAAAGTGTGCTGCACAAATTCACATTTTTACAACACAGACGATCTATACAGGAAGGCACTTAACAATCCTGTTAACCTCAATAGTTTGACCAATGAGCTGGAGTCTGACATCTTGGATAGTGAAGTGAGATGGGACCTAGGATGCATTGCTGTTCAAAAGGCTCCAGGAAGTGATCAAATGCCAGCTGACCAGTTCAAAATCCTACAAGATGATGCTGTAAAAGTAATGCTTGCCTTATGCCAACAGTGGCCAGTAGATTGGAAAAGGTCAGTCTACATCCCAATCCCAAAAAAGAGTGCCAAACAGTGTTCCAAATCAAACAATTGCAGCCATTTCACATGAAAAAAAAGGTAATACTTAAGATCGTGTAAGCTCAATTGCAACTATATTTAGATTGAGAACTACCAGATGTGCATGTTGGGTTTTACAGAGGCAGTAGAGATTAGATTGTCAATCTCCTCTGGGTATTAGAGAAAGCAGGAGAGTTCCTGAAAAACATTTACCACTCCTTCATCGACTACTCTAAAGCCTTTGACTGTGTGGATCACAACAAAATGTGGCAAGTTCTTAAAGAGATGGGAGTACCAGATCATTTCATCAACCACCTGAGAAATCCGTATGTGGCCCAAGAAGCTACGGTCAGAACCGAACATGGTACAACAGAATGAATCAAGATAGGGAAAGGAGTGCAACAAGGTTGTATATTGTCACCTTATTTATTCAACTTATATAGAGAATACATCATGTGTAAGACTGGGCTGGAAGAATCCAAAGTGGGAATTAATATTGCTGGGAGAAACATCAACAACCTCAGATACGCAGATGGCTGAAACTGAGGAGGAACTAAAGAGCTTATTGTTGAGGGTGAAATAAGAAAGTGCAAAAGCTGGCCTGCTGCTCAGTGTTAAAAATATGGAGAATCCTGCACCACTCTCTCAAGGGGCTCTGTCATAATCTTTTAGAATCATCAATAAAAGTTATCCACAGAACGTACTACACTCCAGAGCGGCTCCATAAAATCAAACCCCAAGGGAGTGGAAACTGCTTTAGGGGATGCTATTTCAGGGGTAATTTTGTTCAAGTTTTGTGGACTTGTCCAGTGGCCCAAAACCTATGGAAAAAAGTTACCCAATTATCTACAACTATGTTAAATACTACAATAGTCCCCTCGATTGACATCTGCCTACTAGGCATACACATTGACAACTTGTCCTCTTCCCAGAACAGGCTTTTTCAGTTTCTTTCTCTGGCTACGAAAAACCACATAGCGAAACCTTGGAAATCGACAAACCTTAGCATACAGGAGGTCATCAATAAGATGAATTACATTTTGATAAATGAAAAAATTACACACACAATATTAGACTCTTACCCAAAAATATGGTTACCTTGGACAAACTCCCCAAACAGTATTTCGAAATAAAGGACAGACTTACTTTAAGGAATATCCAATATGCAATCAGATAACAATAAGAGGACTGGGACTCCTGATGCCGACCCCGGAGAAGGAAGCGAAAGGTAAGCAGCAACAAACCACACAAGCTTACAAAATTAGAATTTAAACTAGATTGCCTTTAGAGTCCCTCAGCCTTCAGGTGACTGTAGCCATGAAATTAAAAGACCTTTGCTTCTAGGGTGAACTATGGTATTCCCAATAGTAACATACTGACGTAAAGCTGGAACATAAATAAGTCTAACCACAGTGGAATTGACACCTTTGCATTATGGTGCTGGAGATAACCGCTTAGAGTCCCTTGGACTGCAATACGAGCCAATAATAAATCACCCTTTCAGAAAATCAAGCCAGAGCGTTCACTGGAAGGTTGGATCATGAGACTAAAGCACAAATATTTTGGCCATATCATGAGAAGACAGGATTCCCTAGAGAAGACTCTGATACTGGGAAAGATTGTAGGCACAGGAAGAATGGGACGGCAGTGGCTAAGTTTGATAGATGAGGTCAACGAAGCACTGAACATGAGCTTCCTCACGGGGCAGTAACTGACAGAAGTGCTGCAGTCCATAGGAACAAGGAGAGACGGACTGGAATGAACGCCCAAACAACAACAGCAAGTCTAATAGACTTCAGTACATGTACATATATAATGAACATATGTAAAGAACTCTCTAAAAGTACCATCTCTCTGATGGAAAAGAAACAGTGGAAAGGTTACAGGCACAAACAAAGCAACATAACATATAAACAACAGACTTGCTTATTTAAAATGTAAAGCATGATTCCTCTTACAGTTAAAGAGCAAGAGTCACTGGTTTGTATTTGTCTTGTTTGTTTTCCTATAGTGCAGCACACTGCAAGCCTGTCACTTCACACCTACCTCATCCCCACTGGATAGAGAAGGAAGATTATATGCGTGAAACATAAACACACTGAAATTTAAATGATATTCAAATGAGGTGCCCCTCTCTGTGAGGTGCCCCTGGGCAGCTGCCTTATTCGCCTAGCTATAAATATGTCCAGAGGAAAATTAATCAATATCACTGAAACTTAGGTGTGTTGAAGCAGATAAATCATTAAACATGACCTGTTTGTGGTCAACAAGACCTATAGTTCGAAACAACACTCCTCACTTTGGTGCCACTTTGGCATTTGGTGCCTTTTGTGTAGTCTGGCACCTTTGTTACACAAAGCTGATCACAATAAAAATAAAAAAATCAACATCAATGTGCTGAAATCTTGTCCTTTTATGCCCCAAGTACAGTGTCCACAACAGTGTTTTGGGCACACAGGTTTTAAGTGCTCATAGATAACATAAATATTTAGACTTAACACAGAACCCTGTTAGAAAGGAAACAGTATGAGTACTGATATAGCGCCATATTATATTCCAGCCCTGTAAATCCAACGTGTAGCACGTAAGGGCCGGGTGCTTCAAATTTGGCTGTTTTACGACGCTATTAAATTAGAGCTGGCTGCAAGCTACGAGCGAGAGACGCTATTTCGTAAATCAGTTTTCGGCCGTCGAAATTGTGTGCTCGAACGCAAACAATTAAGCAATCACGTAGTTACAGGTTCAGATGGAGCCAAAAGAAAAAGAGATCATTAGCGTTAGGTCACTGAAAAAGGGGAGGGTAGATTTCGAAGTCCGACGTGCTTCAATTACAGTTTGAGATTGGACACACAGTCCAGATATAATGCAATATTAATAAACCAGTAAATATGATATTCTATTACAAGTGAGTTACAGTATATGTCGTAACACATTGATTGCACGGATCGATATAATACAAAACATAAACATGAAATAAAGTATTTTTTTGGGCCGATTTGCGGGCTTTCCTTCTTAATAATAGTACAGTAGAGTGTTGTTATTTGACAAGTGCTACGTATTGGACTTTACCCCCCTTGCAGGTGCTCTCGAGCACACGTTGGCCATGTTGAGTGACCATGTTGCAATTTAATAGCTGAATTGAAGGATTTACGTGTGACGAAGTTCAATGTTGCTCACCACATACCACGCAAAGGCCACTGCGAGCAATGTTACAGGGCTAATTTAATAGCCGTAACACGTAAACACGTAAAATCTGAGTTACGGGCTAATTTTTAACACATAGTCCCAATTTAATGAGGCTGATAATGAGTATTACTATGATACCATAATTACCCATTTACTCACAGATAATGTAAATATATATATTTGTTTTGTGTCGTGCAGTCGTTTCCAACTCTCTGTGACCTCATGGACCATAACACACCATGCACATTTTGATGTCCATGGTCATGCTGATCTAATTGGTTTTCATAGCAGAGATCCTGGGTTACCAGTTCCTTCTCCAGTGGGCCACAGCATACAGCTCCTGATATTCCTAGGTGGTCTCCCATCCAAGTACCGACCATGCCCAACCCTGCATGGCTTCAGGGTGGTGTTACCTCTTGGTTCCATGACTGGAATCAAACCCAGGTTGCAGCAGTGAAAGCAACACATCCTAACCACTGGACCAGCAGGGAAGCATAACATACATATTATACCCCCTTCTAATACTGTGATACTGAGATTCTTGTTAAATGCAGTAAAGTTGCAACTAAGCAAACTGGCATAGAACTAGTTAACAGCTCTGCATATCCTGGTTCAGATAGATCAGGTGATGCCATTTAAATCTTTATTGAAGAAATCTGAGGGAAAGGTTAGGTTTTATTTCTATCCATTGTGCTGAATTGCCATTTAGCCGCCTATTCACCTTGCACCCAAATGCTGGTGTCTTTCTGCAGGGGATGCAGCATTGCTCTGATACCAGAGGCTCCCGGGCTTTGGGGAAAAAGGCCAGAGATCAGTAGGTCTAATAGGAGAGAACAAGATGGAGTAACCCTGAATAGTACCATTAAGGACCACATAAATGCATATTTATACCGTGTTCCTTTGATAAACTTCACAATGTGTCAAATGTTTTCAGTACGATTTAAATAAACAAATAAATATACATACTAAATAATTATAGTCTATTATTTTACAAATATTGGACCACATTCAATTGAGCAAATTTGAGATCTGGTAGCCCGTAAGTGAGGTCGTAAGCTATTTAGCTATTCAATTGGCGTCTTTTTGTGGGCTCTAATCGGCTTCCGAGTTACGACGTTGAAAATATTGCAATGGTTAAACTCGTAACTTACAGCCTCCAGAAGCCTTGGATCTGTCACTTTCACAAGGCTAAAATCGCAAATAGCTATTCAATTGCTCAATTTCCCCATTTCACACCCGTAAACGGCAAATGGAGGAGAAAATCCAACGAGTGCTAGAAAGGACCCGCAAGGGGGTTAATCACCTATTTGTAGCACTGTAAATGCAAATAAAAAACAATACTGCACTGTAAATAACGAGGAAAGCGATGATAGACATTAGAATTAATGGCGCAACAGTCTCAAGCCCGCAAATCGGCAAGATATTAGATTTATTTTTATGTTTAATTTCGGGGTTAAATTGATCTCAGGTATCAATGAGTTAATACATAGCAGACCACCCATATGGACTAGAACAGTATTGGCATTAATTTGCGTAATTCTGTATTTTGCGTGTTTGCGAGTCTGATCGCATATCGGACCCCTGAACCTAATTGCTTGACATGTAACCTCCACGTTTTTAATTCTCTACTGGCTGATTCGAAATGGGCGGTTACGGTCTTGCTTAATTGATCATGTTCCCCACCATGAGCTGCTCTGACCCAGTGCATGGATTACAGTTGTGAGCGATTGAATAGCACCGTAATCGGAGACATTTGGCCGTCTGCGATCGAGTTACGGCATCCGAATTGAAAGTGGCTTAACAGGACTTAATAGATGAGCAAGTTCCAGTAGCATAGCCCTCCCCCTTTAGCAACAGGCAGCCTAAGAGTCCAAAATGTATCTCCCATGGAGCCTGCTAATTTTCGGTACAATGCTTTTATGCTCATGTCTTTTTCCACTCCCTAGACACGCAATTACTGATTTATTGTGAAGAAGTTAATTAAATAAATAAACAACTCTCTATTGTATGAGCACGGCTGTGGTCATTTGAACTTTGTCATATAATTTGATCAATCCCTACATCATTTTAAAGGATCTCTGCACTCACATAATCACAGTATGTTTTTTAACTAAACAATGAGCTGGTTAAGAAGCTGAAAAAAAAATATAGCAGTTTAACTTTATTAGCTAGTATATGGAATTATATTATCCTTTACTTTTGCTTGTGGTCACTTTGAGCTGTTAGATCTTTCCTGTTATCTGCCCGCCAGCGGCCAGTTGAAGGTGCATTGACACGCACAACAGACTTTGTTGAATCTGTTCTCAGGGTTAGGCACTACTATTTTACTATGTGTTATCTGCCACTATCCTAACCATAATCCCTTAAACTAAACCTAAACCATAAACTTAAACCCTAACCCTTAACCCTAAGAACTAATGTAAACATGTTCTGCCAAAAAGATATTACGTTTGAATCTAATGATATTTACATTAGTCCTACTGAAATCACTGCCATTTAGGATTGCCACATTTCTATTGAAGCTGTGGAAATCTTCTCTGCACCTAAGTTCTGTTCCCACCAGTAAAAGAAGATCAGAATAAAATATGTCACTATTATAGCATGGCCTAGTATTTTACCTACAAAGCGTAAATGTCCTTGTTTAGTATCAGAAGCTGATCTCTTGTGTAAACTGGCATGAGCCAAATAAAGCTTGTATCATAATTAAATTAGGAAAATGGCACAAACCATGCATTACTTGGAAATGTATGGGATTGGATTGCCATCTAGTGGTCATTTGTACATATTACAGTTTAACCTTTATAGACACTGACTTTTAGTTTATGATAATTAGTGTTAGTTTATAATCATTACCTTATGGTTTTTCTTCATATTATTATTAGTTTTCTGATTATTAGTCAGTCTTAGTTTATGTTTATTAGTTTATGGCTATGTTTGCTTTTCACAGGTTTTGCCCTTTTATTTCCTTCTATTAATTGATCAGGTTATTTATGTGTTTGTCTATGGTTACATTTATATAATACTAGAATATTGCCCGTCAAAAAATGACGGCAATGAAATTGTAAGTGAGCTAATGCTGTTTGGTGTATGGTAATGAACTAAATAATACATTAATAAAGGAATATACTTTACCTATTTTGAAGTAATATCTGCAGGAAGCATTATGTTGAAGAGCTGACAATCTGTTTTCATGTTGCTGCAGCATACAATGTGTGTTTTCAGTGTTGTGGAGCTTCTGTGTAAGTGTGAGCAATGTGTGCAGTGTGTAGTGGAAATAGTGTGCGTGCGCAAGGAAAATCCATTAGGGTAGCTGTGTACCGCATTGTGTAAGTTAGTGTTGTAAAATGGTGCCTAATGTGTGGTACGCGGCTGTTGCTGATTTAGCGTCCTTGTTCTTGCACCTCGTCCGGCTTCTTCGGAACATCTGTATGTGTTTGGTGGTGTTTTGCGTCTTTAGGGTCATGTAGCCTTGTTTTTTTTTTTTTTTCTGCTGCCATTTTTTCTCTCGCTTAGGTGATTTTCGGGTGTCGAAACTCTGGAATTTGGACTTAAATGGAGGTGTAACTTCACTTGCAGAGGTCCTGGGTGCTTCCTCTTGCTGTGGGTAAGCTTTTTATGTGTTTGTTGTGTGTATTTATTGTGTTTCTAATGTTTTTAGGTTCGCCCAGGTCGGCCGTTAAAGTCGTAATGTTTGTTTTTCTAAGTCCCGCGTCTCGTATTTGTGTGTCGTAAATCCGTAAATGTTGCGAAGTCCGCAGTTGCTGGCAAGGAGCGCCTTTGGTGTTCCGTGTAAGCAACAACTTTTGACAACCCGCAGTTATAACAACTATATATGTGATATGCATGCATATTTTTTTCTCTCTGACCTTGTGCATTCACCCCAGACTATTCAAATGACTTAATTTTGTAATTAGCAATGCCCTACCACCCTGTCTTTTCTTTTCCAATGTTATTTATTGTATATATTTTTACCTTGACTTCTGGTCTAGGCTTGTCTGATCCAAGGCTTACCTAATTCATGTGGAAATAGCAGCTATCAAGGCCTTCCATTGCACAATGGAAAACAATGGGCATAAAAGAATATTTACAGAACTATTTTTCAAAGAAGACAAAATTGAAAGCTCAACACCAGAACCACAGAGGTTTCACTCTATATCATCCCTTGAATTTTTTGAAAAAAAATAAGTAAACCTTTAATGGACTTTGAGTTCTATGAAAAGACAAAGGAACCAGAATACATTCAGACAGCAATCCCCCAGAAATTGTAAACTATGAAGTTCTGTACATCTAAAAACCTGGATTTCATGGATATGTCCTGCCATACTTGTTGCTTCCACGAAAAATGCTTTCAATGATCTGCATATCAGAAACAGGCAAAAAGAGCGAATGTAATCAATACAAAATGTAAATTCCATTATGGAAATGTACAAATTATATTTGCTTCCATGCTGCTTTTAGAAAATGTAATCAGGACGTTTTCTGCTAGGGAAAACCACCCCAAACAGCAATCAGTACAGAGTATTTGGTTTAATGCCTAATTGAATCCACCTTGCTTTCCGGTTTTAATCATATTATCTGCAAAGTCCTTGGTTCAGCTTCCTTGCCATCAATGATAAGGTTTAGATGGTTGACCTTGAATCCGAAGGTTCTTCAGTACTGATTTCATTGGAAATTCTATTGATATCTGGGGAAGTTCTGCATACCATGAAATCCTTGCCCATGCTGGAGAAATCATGATGACTAATAACTAATTAGCCTTTGTCTGAATTAAACATAAGGCAGTGGAAGCTTGCCTCAGAGCATCCCGTGCCATCTGATAACCTTGGTCCCAAACAGTCATATAGAAGGGAACATTGTCATTATGCTCAAGGCCATTGACCTATAAGAGCGATCCTGCCCCATCTAACATTTTAACTATGTCTTAATACATTTCCCATCTCCATCTTAATATAACAGCATGAATTAAATAGCTTGAGACTTTATTTATAATCTACTGTTTGTGGATAGTTTAAAAAATCTTGCAAGGGCGCTTTGAACAATGCAAGATCTTTTCTGTGATTTGTCTTTGTTCCTCCTTATTTTTGGTATTTACTGTGGTTTGTGCTCTTAAGGGATGAAAGTTTTCTATTCTGCTTGCACCTCTTTTGAAGTTACCAGATTTTTTTAATATGATGATTGTTGAAATGAGTTCCCCAACCTCTTTTTAGTTAAAATGTTATATTCCAGTTTGGACATTGCAGTCACCAATAGAAAAGAAAGGTGAAGCTCTGACAGTATTATCATCATTTGATCTAATAAATAAAATGATTTGTCTACCACTAACTGAATTTTTATCTTGGGAAAGGGAAGTTACTTATGTTCTCTTCCAAAAGCTTAGGATACCAGAGCGTTTACTTCTGAACCAAAAAGCAAAATGGCAGTTTGCCAAGACTTTAGCCAACTCTATTCTTACAGCCAAAGACTTTAGCCAACTCTATTCTTACAGCCATTGAAGGAGCCATACTTTTAGGAGATTTGTTTTATGACGCTCCCACAATTTTCAAATGTTCTCGTTGTATCTGTTAGCTATTATGAACATACAGTCCCATTTTAAATGTGTGGAAAAAATAATTGTGTTCCTGTCCCTTAAAGTTCAACAGCACACAGTCACATCAATCACAACCACAATTAAATGAATAATGCAGGGAAAATGTAAAATCAAAGCATTAAATGTTCACTCAAATACTCCCCATTTATCCTTTCAATTAAACATTCCATGTTGGTCCTCTGCTACATCTATTGAGCTATCACATCACACACTTTGGTGGTCTAACCCCCAAAATGCTTTCAGAGTGCTTGAAATGTCCCAAGTATCTCAAGCCCTGAGTGTCTGTCCCATATCTACAGGTATACCCCGCTTAATGCTACCCCTTTAAGCACTGATATGCTATATAAATTTTTTCCCCGTAATTCCCAGCTTTGCGCATTAACCCAGTATAGCTATGTTTTTGATCGCCAAACCCTGTTTAGCCCTTTAAATCCCTGCTTACCACTCTCCGATTTGCCATAACGTAGTCTCAGCGCTATGGCGATATAATTACCCTTTTAGCGCTTTTTTTCACATAGCACTCCTGCATGCGGAAATGCACGTGAGCACTAAACGGGGTATTGCTGTACTTTCTAAATCACCCCTCACATATCTCATGGAATGATATCCTTGCTCGCTGAAGTTTATCCATTTAATCTTCCCAGGTGTCCATAATTTTCAAAAAGCTTTAACTTCCTATAAAGGCATAAACATGCCTCAGAGACACTTGAATACTTACAATCTGATGCTATGAACTACTGAAGTCTGACACAGGTGAGGAGCTACTACTGATCCTCTACTCCCTATGAGCCCCTCTGGGATCCCCCTTAATACCTGGGGCCATCAGAATCCCTTCCCCCTTCCCTTGTGCTAAAATGAACCCTTATAATATATAGACCCTCATGGTACCTAACATTAACCCTTATACCATGGGGGTCTCTATGAATGCCATGGAATACTGGACTATAACCATTGGGGTCTATGAACCCCCACGGCACCTACAATTAACTCCTATATCACAGAGGTCCTTATGGACCCTTATGGTACCTAACATTAACCCCATGTTATGAAAAAAACATTATAAAAAAAACATTAACACAGCATCAACGGAGAATATAGAGTACACTATATGTCAAGGATGATTTAGTTTTATACTGGCTAGTAAATTATGCCAATTTGTAATGCTATGTAAAAGCAATAAAAACACCCAGATGTGTCAGGCCATTTTAAAGTTTCTTTGCTTGTATGTCCCACATATTGAGTGCATAATACGCTATAAATGTCTTTAGTACCTACATATGTCTTGTGACATCACAGTTTGTGATATATGATGCTTTATGTACATATACCAAGGGACACAAGATGGTGGGTCCTGCCCAAGATTGTCTTCAAGACATATAGAGGCAAGGTCGGAACTCAGGTCAAAGAAAGGTGGAGCATAAGAAAGTGAAGCAAAGAAGAGAGTAAAAAAAGAAGCAGGCGAGAGAAGAGGAGGTCACGAGGTGGAGAAGTAACTCAAATGCTAATACAAATGTAATCACAGTAGTTGGAAATGATGGTCACACATGATGACAAAAGGCACATTTGTTATATAATATCTGTACCCTCACAAGGGAGAAAGGAAAAGTGGTCATGGCTTCCTCTTGTAGTGGAGAAAGTTTAGATACCCCAATAAGTAAATATCCCAGATTAATCTCTACAATTCAACTTACCAAACACCATAAATAGTAAACATATCTTCCTCTCTACAAACCCCCGGAGGCCCAAATAGCAACCCACCTAAATCTTTACAAACCCACCTGATTGCCAGTCTCCATGTATAGCCAGTCTCAATGTATATGTGCCCTCCATTAAGGCTTTCTACATCTCATACTTATGGTTAACATACATTCAGTTGTTCATCTGTTAATCTCTCTTGCTGTGAATGACATTGCCTCCCAACACAGCTACTTATACAGTGACTGTGCTTTGTGACATCATCTATTATGACAGATCTGTGATGTAAGAAGTTGTGGGTTCTATCACTGGAGGACCCAACTCAGTTTTTTTAAAATAAGTATCAACAATTCGTCACAGTGCTCTTAAATATTCCCCGTTGTATGACATATCAGCAAAGATGCAATATAGGATACAAATATACATACATTCATTCAAGAGTGGAAACAAATCTAAAACTGATACAACATAAACAAATATATTCATAATACCTGAAAGTCTTTAATTTTTTGATTGAAGTAGTAATACAGATTATGGTAAACAATTGTATGGGCATGTTTTAATTTCTGTAAACCACCATGGAAAGTTCTGAATTTACATCTGCCCTACACCATTCCAAAGCAATACAACTGATACTATGCATACTATGCACTATGCTTATTTTTTCTTATTAAAGGGGTGTAATCTCAGAGCCAGTGCTTTGAGTACCAACTTACTGAACCCACTTATTTATCAAAGTCTCTAAAGTCTTGCATTTGGTAAATAAGTACCATAGGATGACAAAGAAAGCTAGAGCCTCAGCCTCATACTTAGCTTAAGAAATTACTCTTTTTAAAATGTGGGAGCTTTTTTTTTCAGTAATGTTACATATGTCATCAATGCAGTTCACTCGTAATATTACATATCTCACCTGACATCAGTAAATCCTGTCTTGTCAGTAACCAGGTGTAGAATTACGTGTTTACTTATAACATTACACCAAATCCGGCATTTTGCTTAGATTACTGATGAGACACAGCTCAAGGATCCAATAGAAAATGAGAATGTTATACTATTGTATATATAAGTAAAACGAGTAAGAATAAACACCTATAAATTTGACTAAGCATGTTGCGAGTATATTTGCAGATAGGGCTAGCCTTTCAATAGACAATGTATTAGAGCATCTGTTTCTAGTTTATATGGGTTTGCTGATATGCATTAACCTCTTGAATACTGAGTTGTGTGTTACCCTGGATGTTGTATAATGACATGATTTTAATAATATATGGATGATATTTTTAAATTCCACATGTGTGCCTATGGGAATGTTATGGGTCGATTTCTGATAAACCTCCATGCTTTTTAAATGCTTATTTAGTGGCTTACTGTCTCTTTAATTGCTGCTCCAGTCAAACTTAATTTGTGAGTGATCATTAAAGTGTCATGAGAATACCAATTTGTTATAAAACTAAGAAAGAGTCACTCTTATTATTACGGATGTCAAACAAATCAATGGGAAAACATTCCTTGATTTGCGAGTAAGGCTTATTCTAGACCATTATAAGTAGCTCACTCAAAGTCATGAAAAAAAGGGTCAATTAAATAGCTAGTGTTGTAACTTTACCAAATAGGGAATTAAATGAAGCTCCAAATATATATGTACATGTGTATGTATATTAATTTGTATAGCACCATTTAGGTACGCAGCCCCCTTCAGTTGTCAGAGCAGTAGGAGGGATTTACATACACATTAAGAGAAATTTAGCACATGTTAATTGTATTAGAGAAACCATCGCTATGCTGTTTTGATTAGGTCATCTTTTAGAGGGGGATAGTAGGGGACTGATGGACACTCAGTGACAGTGCATTCCAAACAAGAGGAGAAAAAAAGCAAAAACATTGTAACTGTGCTGTAGCTCTATATTTTTAAGGTCACACATAGAATTATTGTATAATTTCCTAATGCAGTTCCACAAGCTTTTTGAGTAATTGAATCTTAACTGGGCTCCAACATTATTGAACCTAGGACCATATAATGTCTCCATTGGAACCATACAAGCTGCCTTCCTTTGCTACAAAATCACTTCCCAGGTTATAAATGCATCACATTACTATAAACCTGGACCAGTGAACTCAAAATGCCTACCCAGAATCTCATATTTTTTTTTCCAAGACACTTTCAAGTTTAGTGGAAAGATTTTCACAGAATGTAACCTCCTGGAGTCATTGTCTTTGTCATACAAACTTATATCCCAGTATTTCACAGGACACAATTTAGGTATCAGTGCTCTAATGCCTATACTGCCCATACTGACCTTTCATTAAAGCATGAAGTTCACGCTTGTAATAACCTTCAGTTTCCGTGCCATCTTTTCATAAACATTCCCGTTTGCAATATCTATATGCCACCTGGTCAAGTATGAATACCCAAGTAGTACATAGATAAATAGGTCAATTCGGAAGAACATGCTCTGATTTATTATTCTAATTGCAAATGTTAATTTATCATTAGACACAGAGGTATTTTTTTCCATATGAAGACTCAGAATTCCCATAGACCCTAGATAGGCAACGTCAGCCATCCAAATTCATTAAAAAGTCAGGGTTTAAACATGGCCATTCATTTTTAAACCATTGCCTCAACATAGTTGATTAACCCAATTTACCCAAGTAGTGATGTCCTTAACACTCATCTTTTAATGATTTGTAGTCATGTTTTAAACAACTGTTGTCTGTCATTTTATTATTTTAACGGTTACAGATATCTGCTGGACTAGGGGCCATATTAAATTCCAAGCCCGTAGCAGCACTGGTACACCTGCAAAACCTGCAAGCTTGAAATTCGGTAGAGTTACAGAGCGATAAAATTAGCCTAGCCTGCAACAGACGTGTCCGACATCCAAACCCGTAAACCATTCTTGCCCAAGTTGCATGTGCAGCCGTGAATATGATCAATTAATCAAACCCGTAGTTACGGGTTTAGATGGAGCCAATGGGAAAAGAGATCGTCATCATTACGTCACTGAGAAATGGAGGTTACTGTAGATTTCAATCCGTTACGGGTTTGAAGTACGAGTTACGATCAGACCCACATTCCAGAAATAATGGAACATTAATAAATCAATAAACATTATATTCTAGTCCACGCAAGTTCTATTATATGTATTAACACATTGATTGCCGGGATCAATATAATACGGAAATTAAACAAAAAAAGAAGTATTTTATTTTGCAGATTTGCGAGCTTGAGAATTTTGTGCTATTCATTTTAATATCTAACATCACTTTCCCTTTAATTCAAATTACAGTATTGTGTTTTTATTTGCATTTACAGTGCTACAGATATGACTGTAACCCCCTTGTGGGTCCTCTCTAGTACCGTAGGCTTTTTTGCTCCATTTTTCGTTTACAGGTTTGAATGCCAGTGGATTCGTAGCAATTTAATAGCGATTTGCGAACGTCACATTTACAAGCTTGACAGGTCAAAGGCTTAGCAGCAATGGAGTTCCGATTTCGACAGCGCATAGGGTTTTTCCACCTGTAACCTGCAGATTAATAGCCGAAAGTCTAGCGGCTCCTAAATACAGAATTTTGTTGAAGAAGGAGTTTGCAGCATAAATTTTGAGTGAAGAAAATCACAAGCTGCTAAATGTATTCCCCAACATGTTAATGGCCACGGAAATGGGCCAGGTTTCATAACTTTTAAGTAGTAGAAATCAGTATAAAGAACTTTTAGTGATTACATAAAAATGTATAGAAGACTTACCCTAAATTAAGATGGTCATCACACCATCTTTGGGCTTGAGTCCCTCAGATCTTTTCAAACCGTGGTAATGTCTACAGAAGACTTTCTATGTACTGTGGAGGTACAAAGTTTGTATGTGTGCTTCTCTCTACCTAATTTAGTTACTTTTTAGCATCCTTCTCCACCATCACACTCTCCTATTACTGCTCTTTTAGCACTTTTAGGCCTTAGCTGCATCTCTAATTTGCACAAAGGGTTCAGCTCATTGCCTGTTGTCTCTTAATGGGAAAGTTTCACCTAAGCACAAGTTGCTCTTGTATAAAAGAGATCAAATACTGTATATGTGTTCAAATATATGTGTTTAAATTTAGCACTTGACTTAAATTATTACAAGACCACTGTATGTTAGGTGATGCCATAACTACCACAGTTTAAAACAGCAGCTATAGATTAGTTGTCACCAGTTCTACTGTCCCACAAACAAAGAAAAAAGCAAAACTTTGTGAAACCACCTTGAAGCTCAAGCACCAAGGCAACCACTGATGCAATTTCCTAGGCTTGTGCATTTTTCCTATTTCTTCCATCAGCCCCAAAATATTTGTGGAGAAACACGTGCATAAAGTTAAATGAAGACAAAGCCACATTTCTCTTTCTAAATAATTATATTTTTGTACCCTTTTGAGAAGATTCCACTCTAGAAGCCTTGAACCTAGAAGCTCAGCTTGTTATTTTGATAGACCCAGGTACGATAGAAGATAATTTTGCTGTATCAGATGAGGTCCACTTTAATATTCAGGACTTTATTGGAAATTGTTCAGATGCTGTGAGTGGCTCAAGGTCTCTCTTTGATGAAGGAAAATCTATGTCTCCCTAGTTTTCTGAAGGCTTATGTATGGGAAGAGCTTCCTACATTTGGGTACGCAATATTGCATTTTTTCTGACTGCTTGGCTCACGCCAAACCATAGAAACTGCCAAGGACATGTATTTATTCTTACCTTTCATTCATTCAGTCACACTAATACAGCATGCAATGCAGCACACATGAGGAGGCCACTTTTTGTACGGATCTCCAACATGAAGTGGTAGGCTTCACTGTCTATGTTAAAGAATTACTCTGAGACTTTATAATATACTGTCCACATAGATAGTAAAATGTATCTGGTAATTTAATACATCAGGGACGTTGTACTTTTTCCACTTTAGCACTGATGTTTACTGTGAAACTAACAGCACGTTTCCACAACTGTACAAGCAACAAAAGAGATGTTAGGTGATGTGTTGCCAATTGCAACAATTAAAGTATCCCTACTGAAACTAACAATTACTTGCAATTACTTATTATTGAACTAAAAATGACTTGTAACATAAAAATTGCGATGTGCTGACCTTTTTTAAATCCCAGATCTGAAATCCGATCAAAAACTAATAAAAGGCACCTAACATAGCTCATGGTAAAAAAAAAAACTTTTAAATTAGGAAAATCTTCAAATGTCTGTGAAGTTTATAACAAATTAACAACATTATAAGCTGAGTAAGCTATTACCATAAAATTATTTTTACGTAAAATCTTTATCTTAGTAGACAGAAGTATCCCATGTTAAGGTCTTCCACGGTTCTTACTGGCTTTGATCTGGAAGGGAGTGTTCACCTAATTTTGAATATCTGTTAAAGAGCTGAAGGAGAGGGAGGGAGGATTTTTTGATCCATTGGTGGATTCAGATAAGATTTCAGCACAGGACACCTCAGTAGAGGAATCATGCAAGAATATTTGCAAGCCTTCCTTGCCCTGGTCTGTAACTACATCCTTATGCATTGAAATGGAAGTATGACTATGGGCCCTATTCTATTGCCCAAATCGTACATTTATACACATTTCAAACCATTCTTAAAATTGCCATATATTCTATTAACTACTAGCAATCCAATTACGAGTTCCCCGCTCACAATCACTATAGGCCAGCCAAAGATACAAATTTGGCCTTAGAACTCCATTGGTTTTAGCACAGCTCAAACATTACGTGTGCTAATTAATTTAAGTTACACAAAATTGATATTCTATTAGACCCTCAGCTCTAGCTCACAAATTAAGTCCAACTTACACGTTTCTGTCAAAAATGTTATGATCCCGGGACTCAAGGGGTTAATACATATCACGAAACCCAAATGGACTAGAACAACTGATCTAATGGATTTTATAGAGTGGAAGATTGCTTGATTGTGAGCCTGATTATATATTACTTATTGGCTCTCATTATTTTGTATCCTCTGATTGCAGATTACGTGTAACTTCCATGTTTTACTGATGCCACGATGACGGACTCATTTACTACTGACTGTGTCTAAGAAGTCAATTATGGGCTTGCTTAAATATTGCAAGATAATTTGACCATGCCTCCTGAAATCTTACTTAAAAATGCAGGGTTTACGTGTGGAGGCTATAAGACGTAAATTGCGGGCTTGAGTCAATAGAATACATCTAGACATTTAGACAAAAAAAAACACCCACAGCCGAAATAATGAGTCAGAGTAACTTACGGGCTTCTAATAGAATACGGCTGTATATCGGCAGCTTCCATTCACCAGCAGAGTCTTACTTACATAGACATGTGAAGCTTTTTGGTAATATACAGTGGTCTTTTAGGTTTAAGAACAACTAACCCTTTGAATTCTGCATCCCTAGGCCCAGGCTTAGCTGACTAATGCATCAAAATATTACAGTACAGCAGAAATACATCTAAAAATGAAACCTCTCAGCAGCCTGTGGGAGGGAAAAAGACTTGAGAGAAGGTATATTAAATGAAAGTAGAGTGAAAGGGAACTATAATATATTATCATTACTATGTCATTACAACACTGACAATACAGAGGCAAACATTGTTTTCAGCTATTTTCTCACAAATGTACTTTCACTGCAGCACAGAGGCTCAATTCTTCCCGAAATGAATTCAGAAATCAGAAATATCCTGTATTCATGTTCTCATTAAATTAGATCACATTTTAACTCCAATGTAAAGTCGACATATAATAATATTGTTCATTAACACTCAGTCTCCTGTAAATGTCTGTTAAAACGACAATTAAACCTTCTTTATAACTTAATGCCATAATGAAAGTATAATTACTTCTCCTGTACGGAATGATTATACGTTAAATAGACTTATCTCCTCCATGCCTGTCAGACTTCAATTTGTACATTCAAAAATCAATTAAAAGCTGCCATATTGACTTATTTAATCCACTCTAACTGTAGACAGTATAACCTTTATGTTGACATTTCCAGACCACTTATTAAAGAATAAATTAATTCACTGCTTTAAAAAGCTGTGTCCTGTGCAGCTTGAGCAAGATACAGTTTGTAATTTGATATAAATAATTGAAGTTATTTTAAATTTAAGAGCCGTTTTGAATGTTTTATGGGGTAATTGTTCTAAATTTTGACAGCCCCTTTTATTTATTTAATCTTTTTTTTCTAGAACAGGAGTCAGTTATGGATCTGTGAAATTTACAAGGGAGACTGAACACATTTAAATATAAATACTATGGTTTGTTTTATGGAAGCTTACCCTTTAATGGTATAACAACAAAGCAGCAAGCCAGGTAGGCCAAGCTCCCACAGAACACTCTACAGTAATGTTTCCCTAAATAAGTCAGCTATGGAACACATTTTGGACCCAAAGCTTATTGATGGTACTCAAGATTCAAAATGGTTCACTTGGAACCATGTGACCCTTCCCAGTTCAATAAAATTGTTCACTCATTTCCCATCACACTAAAACGGACATTTATGGTAATGAAGACCTCATAACTGCTCTCCAGAACAATCTTAAGAACACAGAAGAAGTTATTTGGATAATTTTCATAAAGAACCCTGTTTTCACACAAAATGGAACACCTTTTGGGAAACACTGTTCAATAGTTATTGTTCTTACACTTCTTTTTCAAAGACCATTTAAAAATGTTGAGGGTTATACTGGACAAATTAATAACTTGCATGCTGATGTTTACCAATTTGTTATTATGCTATACTGGATTTAAAGGGCCATTTACCTCACTGTAGGTGCTCTTTATGGTGTGAAAGAGCACAAGATTGTATATTAAAATGATCTATTTTTTAAATTACAATACTAACACCTACAAAATCTAAAGTATTAGGGCTGTTGACAAACACAATGTATCCTGCCTCCTGATTGTTCCTTGATTAATAGCATTTGCCAAACTATGCAGTGAAGGCACTGTGAAAAAAAAATATTTACAGTAGTTTTCCCTAAACTCAGGAATTCAGCAGGAGATGTTAATCCACAACTGTCCTATTTAGGTGATTCCAGCATCCCATTCTCTGCACAGATGAATTTGTGTAGGGTTAACTCTTTTTATTTTTGCTCACTGCACAGAGCTGTTGCTGTGGGTCTGTCTGGGGGCTTGCTGACACATTTAAGCAGAGATTTAATTTATTAATTTCTCTGTGAAAAATGCACAAATTTCAACTATTTCAACATGCTTTTAGGAGATATTTACAGTGGTGTGCTCCAAAGTGTGCTGAATTAAGTGACCCTTTAAGCTTGTATACTTATAACCAATACAATTTAGTATGTAGACGCATCTAACCTAGATGTATTTTTATTAAAGAACCACTGAAGTTTTGTAAACATTTCATATTTCTAAAGTATGTAAGAGTCTAATAGTATTAGCAGAGTCATTTCAGAAAACTCTATTTCTGTATTTGGGATTACCGTATATGTTGTTAGCACTGTTTCAGAGTCTGATGAATATTTCTGACATTTTTTTTTCTATTCAGCAGTAGAGGGAAGGGGCAGGGATGAGGTAGGGGAACGTAAAAAAATAGTATACCATATTTGGAAAATGTGCTGTGTTTCTTTTATATAGACCATTAAATCATTTTGATTTTAATCAGTATACCTTACATTTTTATACTTTCATTTGTGTTAACATTTTCTTGTTTGTTTCTATGTATCAAATAGTAAGGTTCACTTATCAGTGTTGGCTAGACCTTTCTTAAATGTTAAACTAAAATCCCTCAGCTCTTATTTTGTATATCACCCATCCATGTTAAAGTGTTTTCCCTTGACATCAAGAAGGTTGGGGGGTGGAAACAGGCAGCTCAAGTGCAGGCCAAGAATCTGATGGTTGAAAGTAAGATTAAGATTTCAAGTTTATTTTTTTTAATTATTAAATAGAATTGTTATTGATAATTAATGGCTGGTTGTTGTTGGGGCATTATACCGTATTGGTCCAAATATAAACCGCACCCGCATATTAGCCGCACCTGTAAAATTCAAGCAGAAAAAATTGAAAAAAGATAGTACTCAAATATAAGCCGCACCCTTTAAATTGGGGAGAAAAAGACTCTCAGCCATTGCAAGAAACAGGCTTTCTAATTAGTACTGTAACTTATTTTGCAGGTTACAGGCCTTACAGGATGTTAGAATCACTAAAAACGTTAATCGCTATTCAATTACTACAATACCGCAGTCTCAAGCATGCAAATCGACACCCTTAACTCGCAATCGGCAGTAATTTTACGTTCTCAAATCGCTATTCAATTGCTACAATGCAGTCTCAAGCACCCAAATCTGCAGTAATTTTACGTTCGCGAATATAAGCCGCACACGTAACTCGCAAACTCGCAAAACGGCAGTCATTTTTTTATTGTTGCGAATATAAGCCGCACCCGTAACTCGCAAACTCAAAAATCAGAAAAAAGGTGCGGCTTATATTCGGACCAATATGGTAGTTACTTTTAAATATTTATTTTGCATCTGTGTGGTGGGTGCTCACCTAGTCCTAATAACAGAGTGTCAGCTAAAACAACTATTGTACTGATTGAAGACTTTTGCCTCTGATTGCAGATTACATGTAACTTCCATGTACTGACATCATGATGATGCATTGTTATGGTGTAAATTGTGCACTTGACTTATATCACATTCAGTCATATGTGTAGATACCATCTGAGGATAAATATGTTTCTATATATGTCCTATGTCTCATAATTCTTTAGATCTGTGTTTTTCAACAGTGTATCATCAGTGAAATAATATCTGAAAGGTTTCTCAAGTGATTGGGAAGTTGTTTCAGATGCATAAAATTGTTATTAAAATAATCTTGATATATTGGAAAGGGAATATATATCAGAAAGGAAAAAGGTGTGGGGAGATAATGGGTGAGATTTGAACTCATCAGATACACCAATATATGTTTAAGTTTCTATAACACTGGCAGACAGTTACAGAAATTATTCTATTACATATGTACATATTAACAGACATTTCAGAGAGACAGACTGTTATAAAATGTAATCTTGGTAAACCTGTTTTAAAGACTTAAAGGGCCATTGAAGGGAGTTTTGTCTTTGTTACATCTAAAAGAGGACATTTGATAAAGCTGAACAGTGTGTTTCTTTTTTGTTAATGAAGCTCTAGGAGCAGAATATACTGCTTTGAATGTATAAGTGTGTTTGGGAGATTGTCAATGTCAGCCAATGTGCAGCAATATAGCTGTATGAATCATAAGTGTATCTAGAGTCATGCAAACTATGCACAAACCAAGGTATTTTCTGTTAGTCTCCAATAAGTTTTAACAAGTTTTACTAAATATTTTTTTCATGAAGACACTTTTATAATATTTAACACATGCTCTTTTAAAGGCAAGATAAGAAAAATTGCATTCCATGTTCCTTTAAGCTAATAAATATCATGGATACAGTGGGATTGTCTTCAGAAGTATAATAAAATGTTTAACTTTATCACTGAAGACAATAACTAGACTAGTATGCGTGTATATATATCCAAAGAACTAGATAAAAAAGCACTCCATTAAGAAACTAGCAAGTCCATACAAAGGTTTATTGGGTAATTTCACATATAGACATAGGGCAGAAAAATATAAAACATAACTTTTATTGTTGTAAATAAAATATCAATAAGTGCAAATTTATATAGTCTTTTTAAAATGTTCATCAAAAAGCAACATATAAAACAAAATCTCATTAAGAACACTACATACTGGTATATCACATTTTATAATTGTTGAGCTACGAGAAGTCGTCATGCTTTGCGTGGTGCGTACGACTTAGACGATGAGTGCCGAAGGCGCTCATCACTTGCGAGTCTCGCGAAGCGAGGCAAGCCGTTAACTTGGAGCACTTAGGCGATGATAGGCGAGCCGTTAACTCACAGCATTTAGGCAATGAGTGCTGAAGGTGCTCATTGCCTGCAAGCCTCGCGAGGTGAGGCGGGCAGTGGAGGCAATGAAACCCGTGGGACTTGGCCTCCAAACACTTAGGAAACGGTATCGACAAACACGGGACTTATAAAAAAATAATTACTAGACGCGGGACTTAGAAAAATAAATATGAGATAGGAAAAATACGAAGTTAACAGCTGAACCGAGCAAAGCAAAAAACACAAAACACAGAAAGAAAAAAATACAACAAAAACATCACACACAGCTTGTCGGCACTGCCAGGACGTCTGGGAGTGAGGTGGAATGCGAATTTAAGTCGATTTTGGGGAGTTTCGGCACTCTACAAAAAAAAGGGGGGCCCAAAATAAAGAAAACGAGGCTACACGACCCTGGACCAGGCAAAACTCCACCAACCGCGTACCACTTTCACCCAGGAACGTACGAGGTACAAAATACACTATTATAAAGGACCTCTAACACTCGTAAACCGCGTAGCACATAGACAAACAACGCTACTTTACGATCCTAACTTGCCACTAACAACATTACTCATCTAAAGTAGCGCTTCACACAAATAACCAACAGTTTGCACTTGCGCTTGCAGCCTATTTCTAATGCACAGTTGGGACATTCATAAAACTATCTCCTCAGGCCAGCAACAGTCCCACTGGACATTATATGCTGCAGGACAATAAAAAGAGATTGTTACCTCTTCAGGCTATTCATTGTTCCCTATATTAATTAGAAAAGGGTAAACTATATTAATGTACACGCAAGGAGAGGCTCGCAATGTGCACCGAAGGTCCTTAGAGTATAAAAAGCTTAACATTGTGTGCGAAACAGCATTGCCATGGCTTCAAATTTTATTGACCGTCATTGCTGACGGGCAAGTCGCTAGAAGTATATATAGTATAACAATGTCTGTATATGTGTGTATATATATATATATATATATATATATATATATTTATATATATATATATATATATATATATATATATATATATATATATATATATATACACATTGTTATAAACAGACATAGGGCCTCGTTCAATTGCAAGCCCTCTAGGTATATCCTCATCGTAATTTTGGCATAGTTACACAGATGGTATGAATTATCTGAATGATGTAAAGATGTTATTCTTAGTCTGTAATACCATAGCCCTTTTAAATTATTGTAAATATGCTATGTGTCATCTTGTTTATTCCTGAAAAAAATAACTTATATTGTGTATTTGTGGTACAGTTTTAGCTCAGCTGTGCCATTGCACAATAAATAGCCTTCTAATAGTACAGTTACATATGACATTTCTTCATAAACACGGTATCACCACTCAAGATCTTAGGACATATAGACAAAGGCCCAACATCTTGATATGAAGGTAAACAGATCTTCTCTGCATTTGTAATGATCTCATGTCAACATTTTTGTAATTTCTGTGACTTTTTTTAAACTGGAAACAATTTTGGATTTAAAGGACCATTGAAGTATGTGCATTTGAAGTACTTGACTTGTGCAAAATGGTTTTCTACAGTTTAAAATAAATAAATATAGCCTTTAATTTTTTATTGTATTGAATTTCATTCCAAGGATGATAGGCATTTTGTCTGTTAATAATAAGACTAGTAATCTGGAAGGAGTGGAGGAAACAGTGGAGTATTTTAGTATCTATATTCAGCCATGTTTAAAAGTCTGCCACTTCATATGGCCCTTTGACAACAGAGCTCAGTGGAAGAGTAACCCCCAGTTGGGCAACCCAACCCCTCAAGCCACTGATAGACTAGCAGTTCAAAGTGGAATCCCCCATGACAAAAGAAAATATAAGATTTACATACCTACTAATGTTGTTAGATTGGTACGTATTTCATGAGAATGTGAGGTTTTAACCAAAATAAAGTGGTCCTTTCCCTAATAGTATCTGGAGGAGCCTAAATGATGTACATCAATAATCACTCATCTTATTTAATTATCCGGAGACCCTGAGCATCCACCACAAGGAACAGGAGAATATAATGGTGCTAATCTGAGTTATATGTGTTCATGTAACTGAAGAGACATGAAGGGTAAACTCTCACTGCTAAAATCCACATTTCCATTACATTTGGAATTCTGAAAGCACATGTCCTGTTTATCTTTTTTGGCTAAAAATGGCATTGTACTTATTTTGATAATATTGGCCCAAACTAGAAACATCAGCTGTCAAGCTGCCATGACACTTTAGCATGAAGTTAGCAAAAGCAATTGTGGGATATTTACATAATATATTATCATAGAACAGGCAGGAGTGTTTTTTTCTGCCAAGACCCATGAGGCCCAGACCTAGGGGAAAACATTTTCACTGGGCAGCAGGCGGGGAGCCGGAGGAAGTGGCCGCGGTTGTGGATATTCACCTCGCCAGGAGATATTCCCCTTCAGGTACTCACTGTAAGTACAAGGACTGGACTGAACAGGATTAAATATGACAAGTATTTGGGCTATCGAATTAACACAGACTCAAGGTTAGTAAATATGGTAAAATTCACCTGAATTACCAGTTAGTGAGAATTGATTTTTTGTTTTAATTCTCACGTGTCCTCTGATCTGTAGCACTAGCTAGGCAAGTCACCAGTAGGGGGAAAACCAGTACATTAGATATATGTGTCAGTGAGTGTGATTAAATGTCTGCCGCACAAAAGTTTTAGAATTCAAAATCATAGCAGCAAATAGATTGTCTGTATGAGTCTGGTGTGAGTTGCGTTTTTCATGCTGTAAATTATAGCAATTTCAGCATGTTTTAATCTGTATATTTTTTTGCCATAAAGTGGATTTATTGATTAGGTTTGCATCTGGTTTTTCTCTGACAGTGAGATTATACTAGTATATAAGTTTTTTATGACGTTCTGGCATTTCCACACTAACCTGTGGTTGCGGTTCTCCTGGTCAATTATTATTGTTATTATTATTATTGTTTATTTGTAATGCGCCAACATATTCCGTAGCACGATAAGTTAATTTCTAGACTAAGACATATTCAACATTAAAGATTGCAAAGCATGGAGGGCCCTGTCTTTGAGCTTAGAATCAGGTGTCCATAGCGCTTTACCCAAAGCACCATGCAAGATTGAAAACTTGCAGACTTACAATCTAAAGGTTTTGTATGTGGGTGAGAGAAGTGGTGAGCATGTTAGGAAGGAAGGTGATAGGCTTCTTTAAACAGATGTGTTTTAGTGAGGTTTTGAAGGTTTTGAGGCAGGAGAATAGTCTGGTGGAGCAAGGCAAGGAGTTCCAGAGAATAGGGGCAGCATGAGAAAAGTCCTGAAGGCGGGATGGAGAGGAGGTGACAAGAGTGGTAGAAAGAAGAAGGTCGTTAGTAGAACAAAGAGGGTGGGTGGGGGAGTATTTGGAGATGAGAGCAGAGTTGTAAGGGAGTGCGCTGTTGTAGAGGGCTTTGTAAGTCAGGGTCATGATTTTCAATTTTATTCTGGAGGCTATGGGAAGCCAGTGGAGTGATTGACAGAGAGGTGATGCCGACACTGAACGTTGTGTACGGCAATTATTTTTTATTCTAATTTTTTTTATATATTCTTAAAGGTTATGTTTTAGTATTGCTCATTTCGGTTATGACGATTAGAATTACACTTCATGGGCTAATTTTAGCCACTTTTGACGATATAATGTGCATTATGGTTAAGTCAGCTATGATTTCTAATGGGATAGACCATGATGTGGTTATTTTATATGAGCTGACTTCAGTTTCAGTCTGTTATCGCCCAGCTTTGTAGGAAAATCAAAGATATCAATTGAAATTTACACATACCATTGAATGCTGAATATTTCTATACAATGTAATCCCTTTGTTCCATTTCAGAAACATCCTATCTGAGGGGCAATGGTGCCCCACAAGCTGGCTAATAGCCCTATAATAAAGGAGAACAGACTAAATCAAATCACTTACATTCCAGACCAGGAGTATAAAGGTTAAAAAACTCATTTATACTGCTAAAAAAAACGCACTTTAGCAAATTCTAAACCACATTGGGTCCAGGAAATAAACTATCGGTACAACATGGGTATTTTATAACAACCTATAATATATCTCCCCAATTCAGCAAATAAATGTGTTGAATGACTCAATACTGATAGAGTAAAAATGCTGCCTGACGGCTTTCTCCCGCGTTTCGCCACATTGGCTTTTTCAAAGGCTAATGAGTGCTCAAACAGCAGGCTCCAATAAATGAGGGGTTAAAATACCTAATGGGAGATTGTGTATTGCTGCAAAATCAATTTGGCAGGTAAAAACGTGCATACGTGATGACGTCATGTGTTTTTCAATACAAATCATAAGCTCATGAATGGGACTGCTTCTAAAAGAGAACATATAATGGAGAGAGACATGAACTCGTGATGACGTCACACGTGCGTCTGTGTAAATTTGAATGAACTTTATTAAGATGAACACACAATGTGCTAAGCTGCAGCAATACAGCACCCAATGAAAAGACAAAAAATGCAGCTAAATACTTCAAAACAACCAGTTCACAATGTTTACATGTTGTGATGTGGTAAAGCATGGTGAACAAAAAATATAATGTATTTTTCGCTCCATAAGACGCACTTCCCCCCCCCTCCCTCAAAAGCAAGGCAAAATGTCTGTACGTCTTATGGAGCGATAAGGGGGAAAAGGGAGGAGGAGGATAAGAGGGGAAAAGGAGGAGGATAGGGGGAAGTGGAGGATGTTTACTTTAATATGGATTATGTTAAATAGTTTAGTACACCATTTGATTCAGAATATTTTTTCTTGTTTTCCTCCTCTAAAAACTAGGTGCGTCTTATGGAGCAAAAAATACGGTATATTGAAAATTAGAATAATTAAGATAATAAGAATAACAATTGATGTACTCTCATTATAATCGAATGAATAGCAATAATAATTGTTAAATATAGAATAAATATATAAGTGTAAACTTATGGTGAATCTGCAGGGATGTGCGTGTTTTCTCGAGGTCGTATATTTTCCCCGAGCTTGCATGTGTGACAGGGCAGCTGGCTGCAATGAGCACCTTTGGCACTCATTGCATCCTAAGTGATGCACGGCTGCTTAATTGCTCATTTCAGTGTAAGTTCTGCGTGCTTCACTGTCTCGACCGCCTTTGGCGCTCATTTCAGCCTAAGTCCCACGTGCTTCAATGCTTTTAACTGCTTGTTTTGCGAGCAGGGCAATGAGAGCCTCCAGCGCTCATTGCCTAAGTCCTGAACGCTTGGAAGGCTTTGCGAGGTCCACAAGCGTGATGACAAATCACAGTTTGACAATTATCATATGTGACTAGCGACTTGCCGGTCAAAAATGATAGCAATAACATTTGAAGCCATGGCAATGCTGTTTGCCACACATTAAGAGGCTTTTGCTCCTCGGAGGACCTTCGGCGCTCATTGTGAGCCGCTCCCCTCGTGTACTTCAAGTTTCCTCCTTTGCAACGATCCCCTTCAGCGCTCATCGCAAAGACAGATATATAAGTACAGTGTAAAATATACAATTTTTTTATTATTGCTGTGACATACTGAAGCAGAGCATGATCCCCTCCCTTCGGAAACTGGGCCGCAGGGCAGTATTCCAACATGATAACGACCCCAAACACACCTCCAAGACAACCACTGCCTTGCTAAAGAAGCTGAAGGTGAAGGTGATGGACTGGCCAAGCATGTCTCCAGACCTAAACCCTATTGGGGCATCCTCAAACGGAAGGTGGGGGAGTGCAAGGTCTGTAACATCCACCAGCTCCGTGATGTCATCATGGAGGAGTGGAAGAGAACTCCAGTGGCAACCTGTGAAGCTCAAGTGAACTCCATGCAGGGTTAAGGCATGAGGGTTAGGGCAGTGCTGGAAAATAATGGTGGCCACATAAAATATTGACAGTTTGGGCCCAATTTGGACATTTCCACATAGGGGTGTACTCACTTTTGTTGTCAATAGTTTGGACATTAATGGCTGTGTGTTGAGTTATTTTGAGGGGACAGCAAATCACATATAATAGTTGTCAAACTACAAATCGTCGTCACGCTTTGCAAGCTTGCAAAGCGAGGGGCTGCATTTGCGGAAGGTGGAGGCTACAACGGCGGCTGCAATGAGAGCCTCACAAGCAGTTACAAACACCCACAGAAGCTGGACTTTAAAAAAATACATCTAACACGCAATGACTACATCTAACACGCAATCACTAAATACGTACTTACACAAAAAATATGAGCCGCGGGACTTAGAAAAAAAACATTACGAACTCGCAAAAATACGACCTTAACGGCCGAACCACAAGCCCCTGAAAACATTAAAAAAACAATAAATACACACAAAAATGAGATAAAAAGCTTACCCACAGCCAGGGGAGGCACACAGGACCTCTGCAAGTGAAGTTACACCTCAATTTAAGTCCAAATTACTGAGTTTAGACAGACGAAAATCCCCTAAGCAAGAGAAAATATGGCCGCCGAAAAAAACGAAAATGAGGCTACAGGGCCCTAAAGCCGCAAAACACCACCAAGCACATACAGCTTTTACACAAACCTGTACTAGGTACAAAATACACCATTAGCAAGGACGCAAAATCATCCACACCAGCTTACCACATACACAATCGGCGTCATTTTACAACACTAACTTACAGAATGCGGAAGTACACAGCCACACTAACGGCTTCCCCTCGCGCACGCAGCCTATTTATACTACACACTGCACACATTGCTGACACTTACACCTCAGCTCCACAACACTGCAAATCTACATTGTATGCTGCAGGAACATCTAAACAGATTACATACAAATAGGTAAAGTATATTCATTTATTCATGTATTAATAATTTAATTAGCATACAAAAGTACATTTACACAAAAAAAAAAAAAAAAAACTCTAGCAATAAACATAAAAGCCATTCACTGTGAGCCTCACAACGAACGCCAATGCTGCTCATAGCACACAAACTACACCAGGGGACAGCCTTGCAATAAGTGCAAAAAGGAGATCAGCGCCGACCTTACAATGACAGCAAAAGCGCCTCTCATAAAAAAAAGTACAACAACCAAGAGCCTCTCAATGAGTGCCGAAAGATCTCAGACCACCAAAAAAATGAATGTCTGTGGCAAACAGCATAACCTGCCTTACAATTTAATTGCCCCGTCATTTTTGACGGGCAAGTCGCTAGTATATATATATACTGTATATATCACATATAATAGTTGTCAAACTGCGAGGCGAGGGATGCAGTTCGGCCTCAAATGCGGACCCTCGTGAAGCGAGGGGCCGCATTTGCGGAGGTGGAGGCTCTACGGCGCCTCACTTGCGGTTACAAGATTACAAAAATGGCCGTCGAAACAAATGAAAACGAGGCTACACGATCCCCTAAACACGCAAAACACATCCAGGCACATACGTCTTTTGAACAAACCCGTACGAGGTACAAAATACACTATTAGCAAGGACGCAAAATCATCCACACCTGCGTACCACATACACAATCGTTGCCATTTTACACACTAACTTACACAATGCGGAAGTACCCAGCTACACTAACAGCTTCCCCTCGCGCACGCGGCCTATTTACACTACACACTGCACACATTGCTGACACTTACACCTCAGCTCCACAACAGTGCAAATCTACATTGTATGCTGCAGGAACATCAAAACAGATTGTTAGCTCTTTAGCACATTGCTTGCTGCATATATTAATTACAAATAGGTAAAGTATATTAATCTATGATTTCATTAATGAATTAATTATCATGAAAAAATACATATACAGGAAAAAAAAGGGTTATTTGTCCCGGGAGTGAGGCGGCGTAGAGTCTCCACCTCCGTAAATGCGGCCCCTCGCTTTGCGAGGCGTCCGCATTTGCGGCCTGCAATGAGCCTTCGGCTCATTGCAGCCGACTTTGGAGCCTCCACCTTCCGCAAATGCAGCCCCTCACTTTGCAAGGGTCCGCATTTGCGGCCAGAACTGCGTCCCTCGCTTCATGTGACGATTCGCAGTTTGACAACTATTATATATGATATATGAAAAAGAACCTGTACTACAGTGTGATACTAGAATACTGGGCAAAATTATGAATATAGATCCAACTAGTAAAATATGTTCATACCATAGCTGGAAAGCCATAACTGCACAACAAACAATGTACATGAGAATTTCATCAGGAAAATAGTGTTTGCAGAACTACAATTGATTTTTTTGTAGTAAGATCCTGTCCAAGTTCCCTTTTCTAGGGCTCAGAGTCACAAAAACCTGATTATGTTTATGTCATTTTTTTAATGTACTTTTACATGCCTCACCACGGAGGTGTTTAATTCATTCTGTATAGAATAGACATATTCTAGTATCCTCCTCTTTACTTGACTGTAGTTTTACCCACATATAACTTATTACAAGAACATTTCATTGCATACACCACACCAGTTGAAAGACAATTATAGAATGCACCAATTGTATATGTTTTCTCATCATTTGGATTGGTGAATTCCATAGTGGGTTGTATGTATTGGCAGGCCTACCGCAGTGTTATGTACCCTGTATGGAGCGTAACCAGGACTTAGATGCTTTGTTAGTCTGAAGCAAACTGTGTGTGATCCCATCTCCTAAACTTTTAGCTCTTCTGTGAGTAATCAGGGCCCTCTCAGGTAAAACTTCAGATAAATCTTTATCTGCTTTTAAAATGGGCCAGTAAGTATTTAGAATCTGTATTACATCCTCTGAATTATGTCCATAAGTTAGAATGCATCTGGTTTTGTTGATATCTTTTTTAACCTTCACTTCACACTTCTTGTTTAATAATGAGGTTCTATCAGTTGTTAATGCCCTAATGAATGCATCTTTTAGACACCTATTGGAGTATCCTTTGGCCTTAAACGTGGCTCTCAAAATATCAGCCTGTAACCTGAAAGTAATTTCTCTGGTGCAATTCCTTCTAGCCCACATATATTTCCCAATAGGTATCCCACATACTGGGTGATAAGGATGCATACTAGACCATGTTAGAAATGAATTAGTGGCCGTGGGCTTTATGTGAACTGATGTATTTAAATTACCAGAAGCATCTTTCTGTAGAATTAAATCAAGAAATGTGATCTGAGTCACATTGGCCTCATAGGTGAAATGTAGACACAATAAGTTTCTATTGAGTTCAAAAACAAATGTTTTACATTCTCTCATTGTTCCAGTCCGAAAAATCAGAATATCAACAATAAAATGATGCCATACCAAAAGTGTGTTAATATATGTAGCCATTGAATCATTAAAAATCTGTGTGTCCTCCCACCAACCTAAAAATAGGTTGACATAGTTGGGCGCACAGGGGGTTTCCATGGCAGTAACTCTTTGTTGGTGATACCATTTTTTGTCATAGACAAAAATAGTTTTTTTGTGAGAATAAATTCCAGTAAATTCCAGGATCATATTATTAAATGTTGCCAACTTTGTACCTTTGCTTCTCAAGAAAAACTCAACCGCATTGAGGCCAAGAGCATGTGGAATACCCTTGTAGAGTTGCTCTACATCAATGCTAGCTAAAATGGTATTCTCAGGTACACTTATGTCCTGTAAGTGGTATAGTAGATCAGTGGTGTCTCTAATATAAGAAGGTAAGGTTACCACCACTTCTTTAACGTAATCATCCACAAATATACTGATATTGTGTGTTAGATTATCAGTACCATAGACAATTGGCCTCCCTGGTACAGGTACTTTATTTTTGTGAACTTTAGGTAAGACATAAAAAGTAGAGCCTGTAGGTTATTTTATTACTAGGAAATCAAATATTTCACTGCTAATCAGGCCTCTGTGTTTGGCTTCCAGCAGCATATTGTTTAATTCTGCTTGCAATTGGCTTGTAGGATCTTTGTCAAAAATAGCATATGTAGATTTATCATCAAGCAGTCTAAGACACATCTCAAGATAATCCTCAGTGTTCGTCACCACTACATTTCCTACTTTATCTGCTTGTTTAATTACAATCTGCTCATTTGTTTTTCAAAGGAGCCTATATTTTTTGTAATCTGGGGATATTTTTTACTGTTTCTATCTTTATCATATAATTTTTCCAAATCTTGAGATACCAGTTGTAAAAATACCTCAAGATTTGCATAACTTTGAGTGATCTCCATTCTTATCTTGTGGAGTGCCCTCATTTTCTTGGAGTAAATGTATTAGATCCTTTAGAGTGTTAATGGCCTCTTTTTGTATCGTCAGATCCAAATATCTTTTATCATTACGCTTTTTGTGGAATTTATGTAATGTTAATTTACGCACAAAAAGGTTCAAGTCTTTGATGTTATTGAAAAGGCTAAGATAAGAAGTAGGAATGAATGACAAACCTTTTTGGAAATTTGGACAGATTAATGACCATATTGTTCTTTTGGATCAATTCTCCAGAATCACTATTTTTCCGGGGTTCAATTGCCAAGTTTCTTTCTGGGCACATAATTGGAGTCATTTTTTGAGAGGCAAATTCGTAGGACAACAGATTTGTATTATCAGTCCCTTTACTGATGGGTTTATGATTTTTTGGGTGATGTGATGTCCAAAAGCAAATTGCTTTCTATATTTTTGGTTAGTGATGTTTTTTGGGGGGATTTTTTTTTACTTGAGCTCCTATCAATTCTATAAGTTATAGGTACACAATTGGTTGAAGATGTAGTATTCTGAATGTCATCACTAGAGTTGGTGTCTTAAAGAACTGGTTTAACCTTGATCTGGTTCTCTGGCCTCCCTGGCATTTTCGGCGTAGCCCCCTCCCTAAAAAAGAGTCCATATTAGCCTCAGTAGCTGTGCCATCAGGCTCAGATGAACTTATATCTGATGGGATAGGGTCAGTTCTTTCCCTAGTAATTTTAAACACACTAATTGTTCTATAATCATTCTGATAACGTATGAATGTTTCCTGTTTTCTAATAATATATATATTTTTTTTTTTTCAATGCAAGACTACAATTTTTAATTCAAAACATCCTAATCAGCAGAAGAATTAAATTGGAGAATTTCTTCTTGTGCTTTGGCTACCTTTTGGCTTACAGTAATAAGGCTATTTTGTTCAGCCTCAATGATCAGACTCATTAATTTTAGTGAACAATCTGCCACAATATCCAACCAATTTTTCTGAAAGGTCTTATTCAATAAATGAGAAGCAGGAATGAGCTGCACAATTTTTCAAGTAGTTTTGCAAACTGGAAATCTCCCATACTGTTCAAATCTGTTTTTTGAAGTGTTTATGCATTTTTCTGAAAGTTTGTTGTTTTTAGCAGTATGAATTAGTTTTTTAACCTTTGTACTCCTGGTCTGGAATGTAAGAGATTTGATTTAGTCTATAATCCTTTATTATAGGGCTATTAGCCAGCTTGTGAGGCACATCATAGCCACTCAGATAGAAGGTCTCTGAAATGGGACACAGGGGTTGCTTTGTATAGACTTATTCAGCATTCATGGTCTGTGCATATTTCAATTCATTCCTGGTCTGTAATGTGAGCATTTAGATTTAGTCTATATACCTTTATTATAGGGCTCTTAGCCAGCTTGTGGGGCACACCATAGCCCCTCAGATAGAAGGTCTCTGAAATAAGACACAAGGATTTCATTGTATAGACTTATTCAGCATATAATGGTCTGTGTACTTTTCAATTGATATCTTTGATTGCCCTATCCATCCAGGATATTGTTGGCATCGTCAGAGGGTCTTTATCATATGCTTTTAAGAGTTTCAAATAAAGTTGCTATTTTTTTTTTTACTTAAAAACATGTTGCTTTTTTTCTAATGTAGTTGGATATTAACATATAGTGTATTTTAAATACAGGACTATATGGGCCTTTTAAAGGATCACTATGGTCAAAAATGTTAAATATCCTCTTTTGAAGCAAACTCTTGAAATTAGGCAACATATCTTTAAAAGAAAAAATAATAATAATAGATATGATAGCTATGGTCAGCTATGATACAAGCTGACAAGTCCATAGTAGCTTCAGCAGTTCTTCTTTTGTCCCCACCGGGTGGTTGGGGATCCACCAATCTTATTTGTACTGAAAAATGATGAGCAATGTAACATATAATAACAGGAACCTTAATCTTCTAAAACACCTGCCATGCCAATTTCAAAACAAGTGATTCTAAAGAAAACTTACTGTAGTCATAGAAATTAAACAAATATTAATAATTATTGATAATATTGCTAACAATGAATTGTGCTTTTACGGTTCCCTTTGATTAAAGGACAAGATTAGCAAAATCTTTGTGAAATATTCAACAAACTAATAACATTGATAGCTGTGTTAGTTATGGACATTAAAGTATTTTCAGAGGAGATCTGCAGTTTAGAATACTCTGCAAGTATGCGGAAGCTGCCATGATAGTCATAATTCAAGGCATAAGGGGTCAGTTGCAGAGCAGGGCAAGCAAGACAGGCAAGTATACTTGCAAGTTACTTCTAATGAGCCTATGGGGGAAGGTGCCCTGTGCTGAAATCTAACTAAAATGCAGCAATGAACCAACAAACTGCCCTGCCTAATCCCATCCACACCTTCCACTCTTGATTAGATAATAAACATTTGGAGAACACTCCTACTTCTTTTATAAAGTCAACAGGAAGTCTGAAAGATGACATCCTTCTGCAGTGTCTACTAAAATATAGATTGTACCTAAACTCCCTTTATACCCATGGTTTACAGAGCTGCTAATATTGTTAGTTTGCTACAAACTTTACAAACATGTGATGTTTTTTCCAATCTACAGTGGCCATTTAAGTAAAGTGTGCACATGTGACAGATGATTTAAAACTGGATTTGAAATATGATTCGGTGACAATCCCCTCTGTTAGGTATCAGAACTGGCATAAGATGATCAGTGCTTGCCAAAAAACTCTAAAAGTTGACTAGGGTGTTATCAATAGAGAGATGTATTTACCCATAGCATCTATTTATCATGGATCTGTTAAATAATAATATTTTAGAATAGTGTTTTGGGCTCCAAATTCATTGACAAAACCCCAGAATCAATTAGGTGGCTCCTGTGTAACAACACAATGTCACCTTGGTACACCAAACTGGTGAATCCTCTGCACCAGAAGAAGGTCACCAAGACAACATAATATCTGCATCCAGGCCCTGTACTGAGAGACTCATTGAATGACACAGCAAAGCTTTCCAAAAACTTTGGGGACAATTCTTCTTGTAGAACACTTTAAATCTGACTAAGAGTGTCATAACCCAGGGGTGAGGGGACCATGTTCACCCACAACCCTCCTGCCGTCTGCTACAGGAATGCCCCTGGATAATGAGAATTAGGGTTATCTCAGCTAAGACTCAAGACATTTCTCAGGAAAACTCAGGAAATTGGAATGCCATGATCACAGGAGATACCCAATGTCCAGAGTTTCAGGATATAACAAGATAGTGGCTTATTAAAAATAATACATTAATTTCCCTTGCCTAGGATAGACATGGTGCAAAAAAGTAGTACACACCATTGATTAGTGTACAGACAGAGACTCTCTTTATTTGTTTTTGCAAATATATTTTAAACAGTACAAAGACTCAACCCCATAAGCCCTCCTGACTGGGTAACCCACTTTTCCTCAAATCCCTAAATTGCTGGTCTGATCCCAACCTCCTGATTTTGATTGACAGGCTTGGGCCTCCCTGTCATTTGTCTGTGTTAGCCAGAACAAATCTGATATTTTCTGTTGTCAATAGGTTAGGGGGTCTGGTTTCTCCATGTCTCTGTTCCCTATCTGTTAATTTTGGTTACTCTTTACAACTTTAGTGTGAGCAATGAACTATCCAACAACCTCTTTAATGATACTCTTGTTATCTGATATAGAGGGATAGAAGGATAGAGAAAGATTGATAGAGGGATAGATATGGAAAGAGAGAGGGATAAAGAGAGGGATAGATGTGGATGGATAGAGAGAGGGAGAGAGATGGATCTATCCCTCTCTCTCCCACTATCTCTTTATCCCTCTCTATCTCTCCCTCTATCTTTTTATCCCTCTCTCCCCCTTCTCCATCCTCCTCTATCCCTCTCTCTCTGTCCTTCTCTCTCTATTCCTCTCTCATTATCGCCTCTCTCTCGCAATCCCCCCCTCTCAATCACTCTCTCCCTCTCTCTCCCTCTGTATCCCTCTTTCTCTATATCCCTCTGTCTATTTCTATGAGCTGCCACTAATATACGTCCTGATTTAACATGTATTCTATGTATTCTATTTAATTACTGTCATCAAGAAATTGGAGGCACTTCTACGCATAAGAAAAATTTGCAGAACCAGGACCGTCTCACACTCATCAAGAAAATGTAGGCATTTCCCAGCATTAGAAAAGTGAGCAGAACCAGTAACACCTCACTCATCAAGATAATAAGTAACTAAAGTAACAGGAAAAACAGCAAGAGGTCACTGGGTGGGGCATACAGAGGTCAACATTTTGTGAAGGAAAGGAGTTTATACCATTGTGTGTAGTCAGTTTAAGGGGAGGGGGCAGGTCTCTGTCTTCTGCCCCACTAACTTGGGGGTCACCAGCCACCACTGGCTCCATGATTCATTGATGGAAGTTGTCGGTGTAAGAAGGGCATTTCAATTATCAAACAAAGGTTCTCTCCTCCTGCAGCCCTCTCCCCACCGATAGCTAAAAGCATGTGCCCCAGCCAGGGTGTGATGTAACAAGGACAAAATGTATGTGTACCAGCATCTACATCTATTTGGATAATGGGTTTGGGCAAAATTCGCAAAGAAATGATCCCTACAGAGAAATGTGAGGATGGTCAATTGGCTCTGCCAGCAAATTCAAGACAAAATATTCTGTCGTAAATGGCTGCAGTAAAATATACATGATATAAAGTCTTTCAAGGAGCATAATTAGGCAGGAATATGTTATAACAAGTTCTTAATCAGAAACAAATATTTATTATGTTATATATTATATTTTACTGTATATAATATATTATATATAATATATATATATTTATATATATATTTATATATATATATATATATATATATATATATATATATATATATATATTGATGGCTTTGCAGCTCCATGCAGGCATCCATGATACTTTGATGAAGAATGTGTATATGAGAAAGCTTGCAGTTATTGTTGCAAACTGCCTACCTGTGAGCATATGCAGAGGAAGGAGGTAGATGTCAAATTTGAAAAGATCTAATTATAATGCAATTCCCATTCTGTCTCCCTCTTCCTCCCTGCCTTCCTATGCTTCTCTCCAATGACAAATAAAGATAAGCACACTTCTCAGGCTTCAATCTCTCATGATGTGAAATAAGGCAAGATGGAACACTCTATATATAGAGTATTGAAAAAAAGAATCAGATTTTCTCTAAAAATATTTTGACCTTTAAGCAGGACTTACTTTACAATGGTTTGCCTTCCAGATCATTTTGGCATCAACATTATATATAATTATTTTAAGGTGTCAGTTTCCCTTTAAGCATGCCAAACATATTCATCCATCACACATGCCAGTATTCCTAGGCTGCTACGTTCTCTTCAATCTGTTTCCTTGCCAATTTTTTATGATGAAAGCTCAGGCGCGCAGAACATGTTTTATAATTCACAACAGTATTTAAAATGCTAAGCAATGTAAATTAAATTTTGGTCAAAAGTGCATTTATCTGTTTCCTATATTCCATTATTATAATATACTGTTCCATTTGCATTGTTATATTGCTGTGTTGTAAAAATTCAATAACATGAAAAAAAAACAACTTTATGCATTACAGGAATTATAAAAAAAGATGAGATCAAAAATAACCATCATTTCAATTGTACGTGAGGCCATTCCTGGGCCAAAGGAAGAAGATACGTATACTGACTGCTGATCTACCATTGATTTTTGGATTTTTTTTGCTCCTTCATGAAGATCTACATCTTATCACTTTTAATTACTTTTTCCTTGATGTCAATGATAAGTGCACTAAAGCAGAGAGACGTTCGAGGTTCCCTTAGAGAGGTGTTTTTTTTTTCCTTGTAAGAGCTGCGTAACTTGATTTTCTGATCATCTCCCATATAATTACAATAGGATTAGGCAGGCTGCTTCTATCTGAGTGACCGCTTCATTTAGGAGTGAAGAGCTGAGACAGGAAAGGCCAAGGTTATATTTAATTCAATGAAGCAGCAATCAATAAGGTTCATTAGAGAAGGGGAGACACAGGATCAGCTTTGTAATTCAGTTATATCTCACCATTTGCTCAAGGGTAAAATCCTATGACCCTTCACTACTCCATATCTCTCACTAATTTGGAGACCGCCTTACTAGATTTTAAATTTCAGGTGGGTAGGGGTGCCATGGAAGGCTCAATGACAAAAAAAATGTTAAATGAAAAAAATCTCAAGAAGGGCAAAATGGCTCAAGGTGTTAGCGGGAGAATAAGGATAGAGTCCGGTAGCAGGGTAAGATCGCTATAGCACAGGCAGAAATAGGACTAGAATTAAAAGCAGAGTAGTAATCAGACCAAGATCAGAGAGAGTCCAGAAAACAAAGTCAAAGGTCGGTTAAAATAGTGAAGAGTTTCCAGGCAAAGCCAAGAGTCAGGAATGATCAAGAAAAAAGCCATGGGTCCCAATAGGTTAGCACATCAAAATATTAAAGTCTGGATGCAGCACAAGGGCAAAGCAACTGAGCACCGAGCGTCAGTTGCTGGTGTCCTAAACAGATACCAGAATTGGTGTACATGCAAAATCACACAAGCAACAGCATGCATGCTTATCAATAGTGATCCCAGAACTTGCACGTCCACCTGTTGCAAATGGAAGATATCATTGGTGGCCTGTTGAGAAAGCAGCTCAGTCAAGAAGGTAAAGCAAGGAAGTGGCTGCCCACAACAAATATCAACTGGATTTAATAATTTATCAATGAAATGCTCTACTTATTTACTTTCTAAAAATATTATCGAGTCTAAACACTTAAAAAATAGCATACTCTAAATAATCATAATGGAGCACTATCTTTGTAAGCGATATTTGTAAGTATTCAGCCCTATTAAATTCTGTCAACGTGTAAATCCGTAGCCCGTAACGTAGCCCGCAAGACTTACGGCTATTAAATTGGCCTCTCAAAGCTACCCACAAACAACCTGTGGCTCAAGGGAAGAAAAAACCCTATGGGATGTCGAAATCTGAACTCCATTTGCACAAATCCTTTGATCTGGATCCTGGATCCTTTGTTACGTTCCAATCTCGCTATTAAATTGCAGCATGTTCCCAAAGACGCCCTGGCGTTCAAGCCCGTAACCCACAAATGGAGGCAAAACTATTATGGCCTCCAAATAGGACACGCAAAGGGTTTAAAGACAATTTCTCAACACTGTAAAAGACCATATAAACACACCAGTAGACTTTAAAATATGGGGAAAGGCAACAACCCCCAAATAAAAAATAGGCATTTAAAATAATTATTATTTCCTCATATGTTGGAATGGTCATGCATATGCCAATATGAAAAGCCATGCTGCAACATGCACAAATCAATTCAAGACACACTACCTGATTACATAGCAACACAAAAACATGAAACGGATGCCATATTAACCCTTCCTCACTCACAGAGGCTATAATGTGGACCCTGGAATATATATTTGATTGCATATACATCTCACTCATCACATCTACATTGGGACAACAAATAGTGGCCAAATTACACCGCCACATCACATTGATCAAGTGGAACATTTTATTATTTGTTGTTCAGTCCTTCAGTCGTGTCTGACTCTCTGTGACCCTATGGACTGCAGCACATTTAGCTAGGTCTCTGCCTGTGCTGTTCCACAAGGTTTGCATGCCAAAGATACTGGAGTGGGTTGCCAACTCCTTCTCTGGTGCACTGGGATTTGTCTGACCTCTCTGCCATCAACTGCCCACCTAGAGTGGCCCTACATGGTATAACTCACAGCTTTATTGAAGTACACAAGCCCCTTCACCACCACCACTTAGCAATCTTGAGGGTGATTAGGGGAACATAAACCACACTAATGCACTCACAACAAATCAGGAGGGGCAGCAGAAAAACATGGAGACTGTGCGACTGTGCAGGCACGTGGAGCGACAGCCAACTCACAACCATCAGGGGTAATCTCCGCTAGGCCATGTGCCAAGATGTATACCCATTCCCATTTAGTGATATCCCATTCTGTTTTGCTATTCATCAATTTACATTAGTGTGGTGTATTCTCCCCTGTTCCCCTGGTGGATTTCTAATTGGTGGTTGTGAAGGGGCTTGTATACCTGAATGAAGGTGTGAGCTTTACCATGTAGGGCCAGTGTAAGTGGGCACGTCATAGCAGAGAGGTCAGACAAATCACAGTCCGCTAGAGAAGGAACTGGCAACCCACTCCAGTGTCACCTGTCATATTCCTATCAGGCCCTCAGGGGAATGTTGATACTCCACATTCACTTATTGGACATTTGGATGTGTATTAATCCTTTATGTTGATTATATATGATATATATTATTATATGATACCTAATGCTATTTTGACTATTATTATTGTTACTAGGAAATTGCTGTAAAAAATGACGGGAAGAAAATTGTAAGGCTGGCAATGCTGTTTGCCACACAATGTGAGGCTTTTGCTCCTCTGAGCACCTTCGGCGCTCATAGCGAGCCCCTCCCCTGTGTACTTCAACTTTTCTACTTTGCACTGATCACCTTCTGCTCTCATCGCAAGCCCAACGCTGAGTGCCTTTGGCGCTCATTGCGGGGCTTGCAATGAATGCCTTCAACGCTCATTGCAAACCTCTCCTGGTCGCGGGGCTCATTGCGAACTCCGCGATGAGCACTTTCTGCATTCATTGAAAGCCTTTCCTGCCACCCACTGTACAGGCCGCTCATTGCAAGGTTTGTTAACCTGCAAGTTTTGTGCTTGGGAATACCTTGTGTCTCTTTCCACCATCTCCCCCCCCCTTCCCTGTGTCTTTCTCCTCTGTGTGTCTGCTGAATGTTTGCGTGGCACGCGGTGGCTGCCATTGTGTTTTTACTAAGTGCCGTGTGCTTTGATTTGTTCAGCCTGGTTTTCATCCAGTTTCAGAAATTTTACGTTTTTCAGCCGCCTTCGAGGCTTGCAGTGCAATGAGTGCCTTCGCCGTTCATTGCAGCCTAAGTCCAGCATGCTTCAATGGCTCTCTTCACTTCGCGAGGCTTGCAGATGAGCGCCTTTGGCGCTCATTGCAGCCTAAGTCCTGCGTCAATGGCTCGCCTCGCTTTGCAAGGCTTGCAATTGCGTTACCAACATCGCAAACGTCACCAACATTGCAAGATCCACAACTATATATGTGATATGTATTGATCTATTGCATAGTAACTAGGGCTCATTAGTTTATATATATACATATATATATATATATATATATATATATATGAATGTGACATATATGTGATGTATATGGATGTCCCATAACCAAACAAATCAACATACACAAATACACTGAGTTGTGTTACTCGCCTGCATTATGAGCCTCTCTGTAGGTGCTCTAATATTTGACCAGCAGGGGTCTCAGAAGACTGCAATTCTTTTTATGAAAGATTTAAAGCACTACAATATTCACATTGCAAACACAGAAATGAGCAAAATCAAATGTACCTCCTTTTAAGGATGTTTTGTTTGTGTGTATTGTTGATTGCAAATATGGAAATTAAAAACATAAATAAAAAATAGCTTAGCACTGGAATGCATAATCCACTGTAAAAATCCATATAAAACAGAGGGTGCCAGCTCACATGACACGTTATTGCCTGTAATTATTGCTATGTTCTGTTAAGATTTCATTTCTATATTTCAAATATAAACGATCCAAGACAACGAACCAAGACTGTCATCTCTCTTAAAGGGACTTAAAGGCATATTTTTTTGTTTTGTGGCATAAATCTCTGCAATGAACGGTTTACATGCTCTTAAAGAAACTCTTTGTTTTGCATAAATGTTGACTTAAGTTATTGTACCGTCCTCAAAGTAGTTGTGATATAAAATTTACATTTCACTTAACTTCTAAAAAGAGTGCAGAGTATATGATTTTCACATTGGGTTCTGGGAAATCTCCCCTTCGTCCTGTTCTCTCTCATGTAAGATGCCACATTTCATAGCTATGACCTAAGGTCACACCCAAGGGGGCTTCACACTACCAGTGTTTCATGCTGCTAATAAGCAGACAGTGACATGCTGTGTGAGTAGAATGAGACACTGGTAGTATGAAACCCCTGTCTATGGACGTGACCTTACGTCGCAGCTAAGGAATATGGTTGACCTGTAAGAAAGTGTAGGACAACGTCATTGCAGACTTGATGTAGACTGAATCATTAAAATTCAGAAATAAAACCTAACACTAGTTTCTAATTATTTTGTTGGAATACTGATTTTATTGTTAATCAATTGTTTAGTCAACAAATAAAACCCTATTATACAACCACTACCATGGTCTTTTAACAATAGGATTGAAGCAAGGCCAAAAAGAAAATAGTTTTGTTTTACGTATATTAATTAGCTGGCTGAAAGCTATATGAATACAATTAACCGGAGCACTGGAGCACTGTACTACCTAATCTATAAAGATTTTATACCCTCTCCAGTTAAAGATTATATTACGCACTACTGCTTATTTCTTTCAATTATACAAAATGCACAATCTACCAGGTTTTAACTTGGCAGAATTACCCTGGATCAGTCCAGTTCAAAACAATAGGATATTTAACAGGCCACTGTAATCCAAAGCTTTTTTTTTCCATAGAATATACATTATATTTACAAAAATGAAAATTGACGAAAATGAACGTAAATTAAAACTTAAACAACGGGGAAACAGATAGTAAACAGAGTGTTTGATTCCCCTTTATCTTACCAGTGTAAAGTGGCGTAAATAAGGACTGTTAATTGTGACGTTTTATCTTATTTATATTAAAACCAATGGGAACAAACACACACCATGTTGCACTTCAGACATCCATAAGTCTCACTGCCCATCTGTTTCGTGTCAGAAAAGGGAAGGAGAAAGCAATTCCACACTGTTCATATTTCGTGTACATTTTCTACACTATAGATCAATTATTTCTCATACAAAAAAAAATCTTGTAATGTTTAAAACCTGATCTTTTAAATGTATGCCATATCTGTTTGGACTACAGTGGCATTTTAATGTAAAGCTGTAGTACTGGTATTCAAGGGTTAATTTGTTTATTTAATATCTGATTAGCAATAGCATCGGTAGTTGAACAACAAGAAGTTCAATTTAGCTTTACAAACTTACATTTGCACTGTAGTGTTTCAAACTTCAGCAGATCTGCTTATTTCCACTCTTATCCAGACAAAAATATGTCTCCTGGGCAGATGTATTCTCTCTCTGTGGACAACTAACAGGCAGTGAAGAGAAACATCTCTGATAGACACTGAAACACTGAAGATCAAATGTAAGTCTTAAGCCTCTACAATGTTTTTACTCTTTAAATACTGATTTTATTGCTAATCATTAAATAAACAAATTAAAACCTATACAGCCTTATTAAATTGTGATTTGACCAATTGAATATGGCTCTATATAAGCACATAGCATATTTTTTACAGAAGGTTTTAGTTGAAGACTAGTGAAAACCTTGCTTATGGATAGAAGTTCACTAACTAAAAACTTCTGTAAAAAAATATGCTTTGTGCCTATATAGAGCCCTATTCAATTGGCCGAATCGCAATTTAATAAGGCTGATAGTATGAACACTAAACTAAGCACTAAACTTTCCCTTTAATATCGATTTATCCCCATTCATGTTGCAGTTGTTGCTTAGTGAATGTAGAGGATTATTATTTGGCATTCAATGTGTTGTAACTATTTGAGGGGTGACCATGTATACTGGTACATTTTATAATATAATAAATTAGCTAATTTTATGGGTAACTGAGTGAATTAACTGGTAAGTGATAGAAAATATTGTTAGCGAATACTGTAAAGCTCTCTCTCTCTCTAGTCCTCAAGAAGGCGTATTGCACTAGTGTGTAAGGGGGCAATGGCATTGATGTGCAGTAATATAACGTACAGATTTCATTGATTTTTTTATATTTTTTAAACTTTCAGTGGCTCTCATGTTTAAGCCCCTTTCATCTATCTCTCAGAAGAAGAGTGCGTCATTACGTGTGTGTGTGCGTGTAGCATGTGTCACAGTGGGCGAGACAGTGAGTGTGCATGCATGTCTGAGAGTTTATCAATATATTAGAGCGAGTGTGCATTAGTAGCTGAGTGTGAGTGTGCATGACAGAGCATGACACCTTCACTCTCACACACACGCACTCAAAACCAGGCTCACAAAAAACACTCCCACTCTTATAGTCAATCATATACACTCACACTCTCATACACATTCTCTTACACTCTCATAATCTCACACACTCACTCATTGTCATATTCACATGTTCTTACACTTGCACTCACATTAATTCTTATTCATGTTTTCACTCACTTTCACGTGTGCATTCTCACTATTATACATCCTCTCACTCTGGATCACTTGGCATTATAACTCACACCCTCTCTCCCTCTCACTTACATGATCACTCACTCTAGTATCATACTATCATTTTCACAGTCGCTCACATCAAATACTCACTCACATGCTTATACATACATTATCACAACCTCCACTCACACACTTTCACTTGTAACAATTGTCACTAACACATTGGTGCACTCTCACAATGTCACCCACACTCTACACATCTAGATAGGAATAGAGAGGTTTTAAACCACTGTTGAAAGAAAATGCAGACGGAGAGATGCAATATACATGGAACTTGGTATATGGTGCCCCCCGGCAGATTAGTCTTGTCCAATATTAGTCCTCGGGGAGCTGCCTCTATTCCACATTTTCAGTATATCCTGTTTGATTATGGATTTATCAGTCAGTGACTAAATCATTTTAATTTATTACCCATGTTCAAACTAAAATATCCTACAAATTTGGCCGGTTTCCTCAAGATGAATGTATAATCTAAACATCTAATCTATCTATCTATCTATCTATCTATCTATCTATCTATCTATCTATCTCTTGTGATGGCCAATTTATGTTTTAAATACAGTAAATAGGGCTTGATTTGCATTGAGTTATGAGGGTGTTTAGGTTTTATGTTGCTCTAGGTCATTCGAATTTGTGCACCCCCCCCCCCCCCCATTCTCCTCCTTTCCCCTTTCTCAAATCATATGTTTATGTATATGTATAGTATAGTATATCAATGGGTGGTCCAGTGGTTATGATATTGTGCTTTCACCCCTGTAACCTGGTGTTGATTCCAGTCATGGAACGAAGAGGTCACACCACCCTAAAGCCGAGGGTTGGGCCTGGTCAGTACTTGGATGGGAGATCACCTAGGAATGCCAGGAGCTGTATGCTATGGCCCACTGGAAAAGGAACTGGCAACCCACTCCAGTATCTCTACCATGAACACCAAGTGGATCAGCATAGTGTGTTATAGTCCATGAGGTCATGGAGAGTCGGAGATAATGACACAAACACTTAGGCCCTCATTTAATTCCAAGCCCGCAGTTGCCTTCATACAGGCCATAAGTCTGTGGGTTAGAAATTTGCAACAGTTACAGATCGATTTAATTATACAAGCCAGTGATTCCTTGGCCTAAAGCCAAATCTGTAAACCATGTAACTGTACGTAGCATTTCAGGGCATGATCATGATCAATTAAGCAAGGCCGTAAGTAACGATTTAGAAACAGCCAATAGTAAATGAGACCGTTATCATGACGTCAGTAAAACATGGCGATCAATTAGTCAATCAATTAGTGTTTAGACGTCCGATATGCAATCAGGTTCTCAATCCAGTGGTTTTAAAATCAATAAAAATGAATGCAGAAACTGTTATAGTCCATGTGGGTGGCCTGGTATGTGTTAACTTGATTCCTGAAATTTATATATTTTTTTTTATTGCAGATTTGCGAGCTTGAGACTGTTGTGCAGTTAATTCAATTGTATTTCATCTCTTTTCCCGTATTTTTCATGTTTGACTTCTGTGTTATATCGATCCCGGCAATCATTGTGTTAATACATATATTGTAACTCACATGTAATAAAATATCATATTTACGGCTTTATTAATATTGCATTATATCTGGAATGTGGGTCTGATCGCAGATTGTAATTGTAGCCCGTAGGACTTTGAAATCTAACCTCCCCTTTTTCAGTGACGTAATGATGATGATCACTTTTACCATTAGCTTCGTCTAAACCTGTAACTAAAGGTTTGACTAATTGATCCTGTGCAAGTAAGTTACGGGTTTGGGTCTCCAGCTCATAACTCGCAGCCCTTCCTAATTTAATAGCACTGAAATTCCGCAACTCGTCAAGCTTGCAGCCAATGCGGGTCTCACATTGCACTTACGGGGCTGGAATTTAATGTGGCTGTTAGTATATCAAGTACACTTACAGACAGAAATAACACTGCATATAGACAAACAGATTTCAATGTGCTGCACTGTATCTTCAGGCAGACTGTTGCCCCCTGAAAATGTACTGTCCTAGGCCTTGTACTTGTGGGCATAGGCAGAACCCCCCCTGAATTGAGTGTATAGATTAATATGTATTATAGACACTTGGCTCGCTTCTAAGCCACCTCATCATGTTTTCTTGCTTCTTCCACAATCCTTGCATTATTTCTGTTTCTCAGCCTTAGCTTACAAATTGGTATGCTCCCGTCGCCACTTCCAAAATAGCAGTGATTTCCTCTGAACAGTAATAGAGTCTGTATGATTATGCTATGATTATTACTATTAATGAAAATTAAGATCATAAGATTGGCTATTTTACGGGTGGTTTGTTTTTTGCATATGCACACTAGAAATACCTGTGAACAGAGCTGCTGCTCTTCCACGGGCCTCTAAATCTGATTTATTTACTCCAATGTCAAATCATGCTCTGGTTATGCTGCAGAAAATGATTCTGGGTAGGGATATGCTAATAAGGCTGTCACATGCTTTGCACTATATCAGGGTCCCTAACCATTTCTGTACTGAGATTTAATGGAAAATATTGAGAGCTATTAATATATACATACAGTGTGATGAAATAATATAGGTTTAAAAGATATGAGTATAAGAGAATTTGACAGGAAAATGTAATAAGATTGAGAAGTTCAGTGCTGTTTGTGCAGCTTTATTAAGCTAATCTGTGGCTCTGTGTATTAATTATAGGTCGATATAAATGCATGTTTACACGGGAGAATATTGTTTTGTTACTGCATAAAAAGCAAGTAGACTATATTACTAATTTGTGTATAATTAGTATTTGGAAGCCATTTTTGCATAATAAAGCAGCACAAATAGTACGGAATATCACAGGAATGATTTACTTTAGAAAAAAAGGACAAAACCATATGTAGTCAATTTAATAACTTATAACACAGTTTGATTTGAGGCCCACGTTCATTTTGAAGGGCAAGTTTCATCTAACATTAAGTTTATTTTGTATTAAAGAGCAATACAATAGAAGATTAACTCTCTATATAAAAGTTATGGAACTGGCCTAGTATCACAGTTACTGCTCTGTTTGTGGAGTCCAAAAGCTGCCATTTGAAGATCAGTTTTTGGCACCGATACTGAGCTCTGTGAGCTGATTGGGTCAAAAGTTCAAGAGCCAGCTCAGCATCCAATAAAACTGGAGTTGTGTCAGTAAAATTAATGTTCTGTGTTCTTTAGCAGCTCACATCACCTAAGATACAGAAGCCTTGTAGCAATAAAAGCAAATGCTAAAATCTATGGGCCTCATTCAATTGCGATTTGGTCAATTGAATAGGGCTCTAAATAAGCACATAGCATTTTTTTTTAAAGAAGTTTTTAGTAAGTGAAAATTTTGCTCTTGGATAGATATTTACTAACTAAAAACTTCTTAAAAAAAATATGTTGTGTGCTTATTTAGAGCCCTATTCAATTGGCCAAATTGCATTTGAATGAGGCCCTATGTATGTGAACTTGTGTAAATGCATTTTTCCATATAAGAGCTGTTTGTATTTACTTGGAACTATCCCTTAAAGCACATTGTGCACACAACATATAAATTCCATTAGCGTATTTCCCTTGGCATAATGGGCATTACAGTATATGTATGTGGTGTCTGACTTATAAAAATAAAATAAAAGGTCTGGTTAGTCAACTATAAGATGAAAAATCCAAGAATAAGAACATAGCTGCCTTCCTTGCTGCTACGTGTAGAATCAGGCTTTACAATGCCTCTGGGTTCATATTTAATATAGAAGAAATGTTCCTTTTTCCAGATAATAATGTACCATTTAGTGTAGACATTTTCATTTTGACTAATACAATTGGTGTACATTATCAACCTTTCCCAAGTAAGCCAGAAAATTTGAAACAAAAAAACATTATTTAATATGTAAAACATTGAACATTGCACAATAATTATTTAAATGTACTGTTCCAAGCAGGTTCCAAGGAATTGACAATGACATATTACATATTTATAAGAGATCTTTATTCTGCTGCTGTTTCTATGGAAGGTGAAAAGAAATCCGTAATATCCGGATAATCCTGGGAAAAATAAGTCAATTAAAGACATCTTCACAGTCATTAATTTGAAAGATAAATAGGATCATATTTTGTAAAGGTTGCTTAATCCCCTGGCTGAATTTAACAGTCAAATAACCATATTAAATATTGCTTTATGAGAATTTCTGGTTAGCCCAATCATATTGAAAATTGTCCTTAAAGAGGAAGCTCCATTTATATTTGTGTTTCCTTTATATTAAAGTGCACACTTACAGAAAATTAACTATTTATGTAAAAGTTATAAAACGTAGTTTGCCAGTTACTCCTCCATGTGTACAGAAAGCAGAAGCCGCCATATTAAATTTCATAATTGTCACTGACACTAAGAATGCTGAGCCGATTGGGTCAGCAGTTCAAGAGTCAGCTCAAGAGACCAACTGCTGCTAAGTTCTAAGATGTGACAGTTATTTTTCAGTGTTTCCAGTAGTTCACATGATCTTTTATACAGATATCTTGTAGCGATAAAAAGGGAAACATTAAACCATATCTACATACAGTATATTTCAACTTCTATAAGTGTGCGGTTTCATATAAGAGCAAATTGTATTTAGGTGCAATTTCCCCTTTAAATTAGACATACCAACAAAAAAAAAGTTGCTCCCATAATATGCAGATGTACAATGGGCCTCATTCAATTGCGGGACGTAACTCCACCCCAAATCACTGATTTGCTGCAATCGGGTTACGTCCTCGCGTTTTCCTACGTCTACATAGTTAGCCCTCCTTCCCGCTGATCACAAACCATGCTATCGGCAGTAAGCATTTTTGGGCCTGAACATGATCGCGGCCAGAAGCCCGTTACTCGTGTTTCAAGTCCGCAAACTCGGAGCACTGTAAATACAGTACAAATAAAAAATTCAAGATAGCACTGTAAAGTACTGTAAATGATGGGGAACACAATGGGTGACATGAGGATTAAAGGCACAACATTCTCAAGCTTGCTCATTGCCAAAATACAATACTTTATTTCATGTTGAATTTCTGTCCAAAGTCCTACAGGCTTGAATGACCTCCAAGCCTGTAACTCGTTATTCAAGCCCGTAGGACTTCAATGAAATATGGAGGTTGGATTCCAAAGTCAAACAGGCTTGGAGGTTGAATCCCGTAGGACTTCTGATGGAAAATAAACATAGAAATAAAGTATTTTATTTTGGGTATGTGCGAGCTTGAGAATGTTGTGCTTTTAATCCAAATGTCAGCCATTGTGTTCCCCGTTATTTACAGTACAGAATTTTATTTGCTTAATAAGTGCTATGATTTGTAATTAAGACCTTTGTGACACCTCCTTGGTACAAGTAACCTGTGGTTCACGTTTAGCCATTTACGGGCTTGACGGAAGGGTAATCGGGACAATTGAATAGCGTTTAGGGATATTTAGCGACCCCAACTCTTGCAGCCGTGAAAGAACAAAGGCTTGGAGGGAAGTAAGCTTCGATTGACGAAATTGTAAGGAATTTTCGCTAGCAGAACGTAACCCTATCAGAGCACTCAAACGTAACGCAAATGAATAGCAACATAAAACAAATTCACAATGTATAAAAATCACAAATGAACACTCGCATTTAGTAACCTGTACACTAAGAGGTATTTCAAGATATAATCACTCCTCATCCAGTAGTTCTTGTGCATGGATAGGGTCAAAATACACTGGCACAGTTCATAAAAAAATATAAAAAAATATAAAAAAATATACAAAATAGCTTAAAAATGTAAAATAAGACATTGCTAATAAAATCAAACCATACACGTTTCACCTGTCTTCCCCAGGCTTCCTTAATGGTAAAATAAATAAATACTTCAATATTGCAAGCAACTTGTATGTAAAAGAAAGCAAACTATTTTGCTATACACATGAAGTATTCATCAATTTATGGTTAATCCAATTCATGGTTTATCCAGTACACATACACATATATACATATACACGTAAATATATATATATAGGAAATATAACATAGATAATGTATAAATAAATATAAATATATATATATATATATATATATATATATATATATAATATTAATTATCTAAATTAGTTTATGGATGAAAAAAAAAATATTACTGCATCCTATAGTATCCCTAATATTTTACATTAGTATTTGGTTTAATGTATTGTCATTTGGTTAATCTGAGTAATTATTTCCTTGTAAATTATAATTTAATTATTTTTTTTATCTCTGTATGTGCTTAAAATGCAATTTACATTAATTATGTAAAATATATAAAATATAAAAGTTTATGTACAAATATAAATATTTGACTGTATTTTTACTTAAATCTATGCATGTAGAATATTTTTATTGATGATGACAAAGGGACTATTGTACATGTCTATATGTTAGAGAAGTTCTGTTTTTTTATGCAATGAAAATTATTATATTAATTTAAGAAAATAACCACTAAATGACTTCAGAAAAGTAATGTATTTGATCCACCATAGGATTACAGTAAGTTAGAAGAAGCCAAAGTGGAAGTGTAAACAAGGACTCATGGCAAGTCTGTTATATGAATGTTTATCTAGATTTACATTCACAAGAACCTGGATAAAAGCGCCGCAAAGCTCCTTGTTTGTCTATTTCCTGTAACTTATAAGGATAGTGGAGAATAAAATGTGAGTTTTCAATATTATGGACCACTAATAATTCTATTGTGTTGGATCCTTTGAAAGATAGATCATATAAACCTGATGGTAGTAAAGAGAACCCCAAAATATATGCCTCAAGGAAAATAAGGTAGCTGATGATAGACATGAATATATTTGATTTATGGAGAATAAGATTCCCCTTGAAAGAAGATTATACTTGTCTCTCAAAGAGATTTAATACTTATTCGAGATAATAGATTATATTTTGGGAGATGAATCCATACTAAATAATGTAGTGGATATAAATATAAGTACAAGTGCTATATCGGACCATGCTCCGGTAGTACTAATACTTAAAACAACTGAAATCCAGGATAAACGTAGTAATTGGAAAATGGAATCAACATTGTTAAAAGATAAAATAATAGTAGATGAGATTAAGAAACTCTTAATAAATCACAACTCGTAATTGAAACCCGTGAGGCTTTGAAATCTAACCTCCATTTTTCAGTGATGTAATGATGATGATGTCTTTTGCCATTGGCTCAGTCTAAACCCGTAACTATGGGTTTGACTAATTGATCATGTTCACGACTGCACATTCAACGTGCACAAGAATGGTTTACAGGTTTGCATCTCCAGCCCATTGGTCGTTGCACGGTTGAATCTAATAGCTCTGTAACTCCGGCGAATTTCAAGCCCGCAGGCCTTGCAGGTGTACTGGTGCCGCTATGGGCTTCTAATTTAATTTGGCCCTATGGCCCCTATTAAATTTATAGCAGTTACAGAGCGATTAAATTGAACAAGCCCGCAACTACATGGCCGAAAACCAAAACCGTAAACCATACACCAGTAAGTAGCATTTCAGAGCATGATCATGATCAATTAAGCAAAGCCGTAACTACCGATTTAGAAACAGCCGATTGTAAATGCGTCATGACATCAGTAAAATATGGAGGTTAAACATCAATCAATTACTGTTTAGACGTCCGATTTGTGATCGGATTCGCAATCCAGAACTGTTGCAATATAAAAAAAAGGCTACTATTCTAGTCCATGCCAGTTCAATGATATGTATTAACCCATTGATTGCCGGGATCGATATAACATGGAAATTACACATCAAATTTTTTTTTTATTGCAGATTTGCAAGCTTGAGACTGTTGTGCAATTTATTCAAATGTCTTACATCACTTTCCTCGTCTTTTAAAGTGCAGCATTGATTTTCTATTTGCATTTACAGTGCTACAAACAGGTTTTTAACCTCCTTGCAAGTCCTATCTGGTACTCGTAGGATTTTTGGCTACATTTGCCATTTACTGGTGGGAAAACAATTGCGGGCTTGAAAAACTGTATCAATTTAATAGGGATTTGCGATTTTAGGGATTGCGGGCTTGACAGATCAAAGGCTTAGATGGGTTGGAGTTACGATTTTGATAACCACAGGGATTTTCAGTCTGTAACCCACAGATCCATTGCGGGTAGCTAAAAGAGGTAAATTTAATAGCAGTAACTTTTGCGCGCTACATTATGGGCTACAGTAACAACAATCTGGACAAATTAATAGGGGCCTATGTGTGTGTTTAAGGAGACATTATTGTTTAGGTCTGATCATTATCTAGTGGTTTAACGTATGAGATTTATCATCATCCCATATTTATAGCATGCTCTTAAGAAGAACATTTCTTCATAACAGCATATTATATAAACATAAATAGATACAGATTTAGTTTTTTATTATTATATACAAGTTTGCTTTAATGGCGGCAGAATTAGACACATGGGAGACCCATACAGGTACATTAAATCTCTTAACAACAAAGTCAGAGGGGCTCATTCTAAGTAGGTTTGCTCTAGGTCTGCTAACCAACTCAGAGAGCAACCTCTTTTAGCTCACTTGTGCCCTCCACAGGGAGAAATATCCTGTAGTATATCAGTCTGGTCTCACCCAATAGAATGATCCAGACCCGAAATACCAGGCAATTCTACCCTGAACAGGAGAAACAGCAAACCCCAGAAGTACATTTTGTCCTCTCTTGGGCCTAGTCAGTGAGGTTTAGCTACACTCCCTAAGGATATTTCTCCCTGTGAAGGGCACAAGTGAGCTAAAAGAGACTGGTTAGTTTGTTCTCTGATTGAGCACCTCTATTTTTATTGTAGGTTACATCTCTATTTGATTATACTCAAGACTGCAAGTGTGGCTAAACTTTGTAGGATTCTTACCAATAGGGGAGCCCTGAATGCTGACTCCTCCCCCTGCGAGCCCTCATTTACAGTTCAAAGGGCAACTAAAATGGGTCATCAGACTTATAAAGAATGAGTTCATCACCTGAATATGTATATCTTAGAGGACAACAGGGAGAGGGATCACATGAAAGAAACCTTCAAATGTATCTAAGGATTTAATAAAGTTGGGGAGGGAAGTGTCTTCATTTTAAATAGGATATATTCAGTTCTGGGGAGGCTGCATGTACTTAGTGCTTTTGTATGGGAAATTTCACATTAGGTTTAACACATTTTAAAATATTTTACTTTTAAGTTCATTTAAGGTAAATCTTTCAAGTAATTGTATGAAACAAAACGCTTATGGAAATTTGCATTGGCAGTAGAGAGGAACTCTCTTTTGTGTAAAAAGACAGGAATATATCTTCTGGCTGTATATATTATGAAAAATCTTGATTTATTTCAAGGATAAAATGTTCTCATAAATCAAAGATAGCTTTTTGCATATATAATTATGCCATCACAATTTCTAAAATGTTACATGTTATATTTTTCTTAAAAAGTTACAAAATACTCTTGCGCTATTATTATGTGTTTTGGTAACATACACAATAAGAACAGTATAACAGTTGCAGAACTAGTAAATGGACGACCCGGTGCAAAAAAGACCCGGGCCCCTCTCTGGTGCCACATTATATATATATATATATATATATATATATATATATATATATAGAGAGAGAGAGAGAGAGAGAGAGAGAGAGAAGAGTAGGGTCCACCATCCTCTTTTTCTCTCACCTTTCCTCCCTTCTCTCTCTTTCTCTAAGAGATCTCTTGACCTTCACATTCTGTTATCTTCTTCTATCCCTTTACATCAATCATTATAGAATGCCTCCTTGTTTCTTTTTGCTATACTATGGAATTCTGCATTCATTTTGGCAAATGTCTTCCTATCTCCAATATCTTTCACTTTCTTTTTTCCTGGGCTACTTTCAAAGCCTCATCAGGCAGCCATTTTTCTTTCTTGGTTTACTTTCTTTTAAGGATATTCTTTGTTGATGTTTTCTGGACAATCTCAAAATCTTCTGTTCGAAGTTCTTTAGGCATTCTATCTGCTTGGTCTGAAGATTTTCCCTCTTTTCCTCAATTTAATTTTGAACTTTGTGAAAAGAAGCTCATGATCCAAACCACAGTCAGCTCTAGGTCTTGATTGTATGAGCTCCTCCATCTTTGGCTTAAAAAGTATATAGTCAATTTGATTTCTATATTGTTCTTTGGGTGTTGTCCATGTTTAGAGTTATCTCTGAGGGTGTTTGCCAAGAGCAGAGAATTGTACTCCAATGACAAACTTGCCAGTTATTCCAGGTATCCTTTGTTCCTCTACTTTATGACCTATGATGAGAGTAATGTCTTTTCTTTGAGTTCAATCATTTCTAGCATATCAGTATTTAATGGCTTACACAGCTGCTAATGTTAGTTTGTTATATATTTCACAAATATGTGTGTATGTCCCTAAAATACATTAATCCTTTAACTTTATCTTTTGACAAATGTATACAGTGGACCATCGGTACACGACTACCTCAAAACGTGTTCATTTCAGTATTTGTAACGTCTTGAAGAGCAAAAAATGCTTCCTTGGCACTCGTTGCACTTGCTAAAACCAATTTACATTACTCATTATGGTAGTTTGGTCCACTGTATAAATATATCTCCCAGTTACCTCTTTCGAGGGACAGTCCGTCTTACAGCCCTATTAAATTCCCTCAATTTGTAGAACCGTAGGCCATAATATAGCCCGCAAGACTTAAAGCTATTAAATTGGCCCCGTAAAGCAACCCACTAATGACCTGCTGGTTGAGTGCAAAAAAAAACTACAGGATGTCGAAATCTGAACTCCTCTGCCGCAAATCCTTTGATCTGTCAAGCCCGTAACTGTTCGAAAATCACTATTAAATTGCTACGAATCCACTAGCGTTCAACCCCGTAACCCACAAATGGAGCCAAAAAGCCCATGGGTACTAGAGAGGACCCGCAAGGGGGTTAAAGTCCCATACGTAGCACTGTAAATGCAAATATACATACACTACTGTTCTTGTAATTAAATGGAAAGTGATGTTAGGTATTACAATTAATAGCACAACATTCTCAAGCTTGCAAATCTGCAATATAAAATACTTTTTTTAATGTTTGATTTCCGTGTCATATTGATTTTGGCAATCAATGTGTTAATACATATAATGGAACTCGTATGGACTTGAATATCATATACTGATTTATTAATATTGCATTATTTCTGGAATGCGGGTCCGATCCAAACTCGCTTTAAAATCTAACCTCCATTTTGCAGTGACTTATTGATGATTTGGCTCCGTCTATACCCGTAACTACGATTTGACAAATTGATCATTTTCACGGCCGCACGTCCAACATGTGCAAGAATGGTTTACGGGCTTGCATCTCCGGCTAGTAACTTGTGGCCTTGTCGAATTTCATAGCTCTGTTATGCAGCCGAATTTCAAGCCAGCAGCCTTTGTGGGTGCGCCGAAGCTGCTACGGGCTTCACATTTCATAGGGCTGTTAATCTCCCAAATATCCCTCTTTGGAAGGTGAGCCCCATAAATCCCAGTCCATGTCCCACTTTCTGTGGTTGCTCCTGTTGTTTTCTCTCTCAGTCTAGGAGAAAGAAAGAAGCATTGAGTATTAGTTCTATGTAATATATGTGTGTGGGGAACACACACACTGTGCCCTCCAGTTAGGAGGAATCTATTTAGGGATCATAGCCTTTTTTTTTTATATAAGAATAGCCTCTGTATATATTATCCCTGTTTAAAGCAATAGTAATAAGTGGTATTTTATAACACTTAAATTACACATTGTACAGAATGGCGGTAACATAATCTAATAGTAAATATTTTTTCTAGAATATGTGTCCCTCTTTGAACATTTGGAAATTTGGGAAGTACGATATGCTGTTTATCTGTACTATATTCTGGCTGATATCTATACAGAACTTACAATCCTACCTCAAAACAAAATGGGCTACCTTATAACCAGGAAATCTTAAGAATCCGATTTTTCACAACTAAAGAAACCTGCAAAACAGCAGTGCTGGTCATTATAAACACAGGCTGATCAATCTGCCTAATAACCCACAGGTTTCAAAACATTATTTAGCACCTTAGGAGTTTTCTATGACATTTTAGAATCTTTGGAGATTGTTTCAACAATAGAAGTTTCATTAAAGAGGTGATTTAATTTGTCTTATTCCTTAATTGGACAACATTAATGTTATGATGCAACAGCAAAATTGTAGTTTTGTGTGTGTGTTCATAATATGAAAATACCTGCACATTGGTAGTAGAGAAAACCTTGGGTTTAGATAAGATCTCTTTTCAACAGAACTTAATGGGAGAGTAAGCGTCCATGGATAGAGAAGGGAGTAAGCCTCCACTCAAGTCTAATTATAATATTTTATCTAAAAATGAGTGTATGTTCTAGTCTTGTATATCTGCTAATGTTGTTATTTTGTAACGAACATCACAAATGTGAAGTTTTTAACAAACTACAGTGGCCCTTTACATCATTTTACTCCTTTCCATGTGTAGTTCCTCAAAATAGTATGGCCCTCATTCAATTTCAATTTGGCCAATTGAATATGGCTCTAAATAAGCCCATAACATATTTTTTTTAAAGAAGATTTTAGTTAGTAAACATCTATCCAAAAGCAAGGTTTTCACTAACTAAAAACTTCTTTAAAAAAATATGCTCTGTGCTTATTTAGAGCCCTATTCAATTGGCCGAATAGCAATTGAATGAGGACCTATATGTTTTAAAATGATAACTACAGTGACCCTTTTGTTTAGAAATGCTGATACTGAACACAGACAGTGTGGCACTTAATATTAATGCTAATTGATAACACTTTTTAGTTGAGTTTTAGGTTATGACCACATTTTGATATTTTTCCTTTTTTTCAGTTATGTTATATTAGTGTTATCCTTAGGGTGAAATTAAAATGTCCCATAAATTTCAAATAATGGACACAAGTCTCACTTTATGGAATATTAAAATGCTATTTCACATTAGCCCAGAATCTGAGGAAATGTCAATGGAAAGGGTAAAATATATGTTAATAAAATAAGAAAAATCACAGTTTTAACCAATTCAATGCAAAATGCATACAGAGAAGGGGTTAAATCCCCATTTGAGTGCTTTAAACTAACATCTGAAATGCTCAGAGATTTGCCTTAATGAAAAACCAAATAACCGAGAAGTTAGAGATCCAATCCATTTCATCACAGCCTTCAGAAGGGAATTTTCCAGAAATATTTCAATTTATTCTGGAGAAAAAGAAGTCTCGTTTGGGAATAGATTCAATCTTCCGCGGAAGTTATTTTAATGGAGAGGGCTTTTGCCAGCAATAAACGTCATATTTGGGTATGTCCAGGCTGACAGCAGTTTGCAAACCTGCCTCTCACCGCGTCGCTCGTCTTTATGTGACTGGCTGGGCTTATTGGAAGCGGCAGGTACTCTGGAGGTAGCCTGGGAAATGGCTGAAATAAGAGTTTTAAAAACAATGCAAGAAAAAACAGCCTAATTACTGTTCCATATTGTAGATTGTGCAGCGGCTAGCATCTATCCATCAGTCTATGAGTATCTATCTATATGAGTATCTATCTATTGTACCAATCCTCATTAGCACAGTAGTGCACTCTCACAATATCACCCTCACGCAACATGTCTGCATAAGAAGAGAGAGAGCTTTTAAACCACATTTGAGAGAAAATGCATGGGGAGAGCTGAAAAATACACAGTATTTGGTACATGATGCCCCTTCTATCTATCTATCTATGTATCTATCTATATATATATATATATATATATATATATATATATATATATATATATATTGTGACAGCAAGGATATGATTCACAATAGTGCCATTCTGCACAAGAACCGGTAATAGATATCATCGCCTTATGACCGGTCGCAGGGACAGTAGCCGCTGTAAGAACGTTGTGTCCGATAAGCAGAGACTTGAGCTATTGGCTATAGATCTTCTGTGTTCGGTCTTCCTTGTCTCCCTTGGCAAGGAGAATTTCTTACAAATTCTTAGCTTGTTTTTGTAAGGTGAGCAGCTTAGTTGTATGTTTTTTAGTGATCTAAGGGGAAACAAATCAAAATCCAGTATATGTTCAACATTTTTTCATTTGATTAGGGAACATACTAAAACATTTTCGGCTTAAACTGTATGCAGTTAGTTGTGTTTGCTTCTTTTCTATTTATATCTGTTATATCTCATAACTGATATGAGCCACAAGTCTGCATTCACACACACAACTCCAGCACTAACCAATCAACAAGCGTAACACGTTACAAGTAACACGTTATTATATATTTATGATTTAATATTATTAATGGTATTTAATAGCTGTTATTATATAATATGGTTCAGATTAATATTATCAATTTATTAGCATCTTAAAGGACAAGACACACCAGAGGCTCAACTGCAGTGTATATGGCTTTTCCATGTATTTCAGCAGGTAAGAACATTTTTGATATAAATGTAAAGTTTCATTTACCCTATGGTAGCACCTTGGGATACTGTTAAAGGTTACTCTTCTAATTGTTTTTTCCCAAGGTCCTGAACTATTTAAAAAGATAAGAAACAGACAAGACAGGCACCCTCACTATTGGGATTTGATGCTGCACCCACAGCAGCATCCTGGCATGCAACTCTAGGTTGATGCACAGTGCATCTAGGGATTTAAAGGGAAACTGAGGGCCTTGGGCCGCATGCAGCCCTCAAACATTTCCCTTGTGGCCCAGATCTCTGCAAAGGTACAGCATGTCCATTTCACCAATACGTACACATTTTATCTCTCCACAAACAAGCCATACCTATTATCATTTAATTCACTGTTAGCCCTTTCCCCACAGTGATGTTAACATAAAAAGGGTTAAATGACTCATGTCACTCTCTTAAGGGCTCACGTGCAACATATGGACAACCATATATCTAGGTCAGGGGTGGAACATACATGCCTGTATTTGATGATATCCCTGCTGTGCACAGGTGAGTCAATCACTTCTTCAGGGCACCCTGTTCTTCCAGCGCAGCTGAATAGCGTGCCGTCATCAGAGCGCAGAGAACTGCGCTCTGATGACGCTCTGCGCTCCAGCCTAGTCCTGTGTGATCTGCTCCTGTCTCATGCCCACCATTATACAAGACACCTCCAATGGATACGCTGCTGAGTCCCACATACCTCACATGCCACATTACTTGTAGATTGTAAGCTCTTGTATAATGGGGGCACCAGACAGGGGCAGATCACACAGCACCAGGCTGGAGCACCATTTCCAGTTCTCTGCGCTCTGATAACGTTGCGCTATTGAGCTGCGCTCAAAGGACGTGCCACCCTTCTTCAGTCATCCTGATCAACTCACCTGTGCACAGAAAGGATATCTTCAAATCCCGGCATGTACTCCTGATCTAGGGTGATCCAAAGTGATGGCAGCCCCATGCAGACACAGAGCATGGCGTAGAGCACAGGGAGGTGTACTTACCCATACACTTCTAGCCCCCTTTTCAGTCTCTCACAATGCCCTATATATTTAACTACCCTCTCTATAATTTATACTTTATTCATTTCCCTTGCCCATCTGGATGGCGAATAAATAAATAAAATATATTCTAGTGTGTGTGCATGCGTGAGTGCATGTTTGTGTGTATTTAATATATTAATTCACATTACAGATTTTAAGTGCTGGTGGTAAATGTCCCTTTAATAAATATAAACCAGAGAGAATTGAGGTTCTGTCTGGTTCATGGAGGAGGTGCAGCAAAATGCAGCAATTATTAAGCTTAAGTCAGCAGATAAGATGCAATTACATGCCTGGGAAAATTTCTGCTGCGGGAGAAGATAAAGAAGCAAATGGAAGAAATAAGTAAACATTGACACAGAGAGGATTGTGAGCAAAAATTAGATCTGATGACAGAGTGATCGCTAATTGGATTCATTTAGAATTATAACAACACAGCTGATTGCTTGTTGTTAACAAATCGTGAAAAGCACATAAAGGCGTGTGGAAAGAATGAGATGAGGCGCTTGCTATAGTGGAGATGGAATTGATTCTCCTTCTTTAGTATTTACATGTTGTATTGATTGCTGAATAACAGTCAAAAGTACAGTGGATATCTTAATAAAATGACAAAAGTTTACAATTAAATAAGTTTTACCATAAACAAAGATTCTTAGCGCACAAGGCAAACAATGACAAAGGCGCCTCTGTTGCCAATATATACAATTAATCTTTAACTCTTTCAAATGTCAGTCAATTGATGTAGAATAAAATCTAGATTTTTATGACTTTTTCTTATTGCGAAAGGGTTCAAAAACTATTGAGTCTTATCAGTGGCGGAGCTAGTGCATGGAGGGCCATGGTGCAAAAAGAAAATTGCCCCCCCCAGGAGGGGGCAGGCACATAATAAGTGTACATATACTAATATATATATATATATATATATATATATATATATATATATATATATAAATATATATATATATATATTCATATACATGTACATATACATATACATCTACACACATACACATATATAAACACTCACCTACATATATATATATATATATATATATATACCATATACATGTATACATTTACATATACATTTATACCTGTATATATATATATATATATATATATATATATATATATACACACACACACACACCTATATAAATACTTCCTTACCTGCCCGATTCTGCACTCCACATCCTGCTGACAGGTCAGAGGAGTGCTGAGGGGGGCCACAGAGATCAGAGGGGGGCCAAAGGGGGCCACAGTGGTCAGAGGAGGACCACAGGGGTCCAAGGGGGGCCACAGTAGGTTGAGGGGCCACAGGGGTCAGCAGGGGGGCCACAGCCTCGGTGCCTTGAACCGGCTGCACCAGTTGTAGCTCCGCCTGTGAGTCTTTTATTACACATATACAGTGTATTCTTCAAGGTTTGTATCATAGAACATTATGTGAGTCTTACAGTCCAGTAAGTCTTCTACTCCGAAAATACGGTATAGCTTTAGAATTTCTGCCTTATTTATGATGTGATCTTTTTTTGCTTTGGTTTGTAAATTTTCAACTACATGATTAAGCTAGAAAAAAAATAGGATAGTATTTACTTACAAAATACATAAATGGAGACGCTACAGAGGAAGCTTAAAAGAATGAGTCATTGAGACCCGGTAGGAGATGGCGGTATCTTTCTCTTTTTTTCCTTGCAAAAGGAGCTTGTCTAGCAGTATCTTATACCTACTCATAGATGTTATGGCATACTAAACTAAAACTATATACCAGGTAGACCTGTTTTTTATATAATTACATAGCTCCCACTATGCAAAAGGCAATTATAGCCTATTTAGAAGTTTCTGAATAGCGTCTATTAGTTGCAATATACATATACCAAGCAGGAACTAAGCTAAATTCGGGGCAACATTTTTTTTACAGCTAGGAGGACTCCATTTAGGGATCATAGCCTTTGTTTATATAAGAATAGCCTCTGTATATATCATCCCTGTTTAAAGCAATAGTAATAAGTGGTATTTTATAACAATTTGTTTTTAGATTGTTTTTAGTTTAACCACTGCGCAACTACAGTATATCATTTTTTGTTTGAACAACTTGTCCAACCTTAACCATACTACTAATAATACCTAGCATGGTAATCATAGTCTTCTTCACAATATTTAATGCCTCTACAAGAAGGCTATTTTTTTTATTCATTGATCATTATAAAAATGCCTATTCAATGATTTATAATAGCAATTTTCCTGCTCTAGATGCAATTGGTTGCTCCTCTAATCGTCAACCAAAGAAGATCTTTTAAGCTCGGGACAGTTCACCATGACCACCCAGAGACCCACTGGAATAAGATCTTGCTATTGAATAAAGAGGGTCTTGGACCTACAAAGAACACTTTATAGCCACTACATAATTTAGAATAGCTATAAGTCTTTATTAGGGTAATCAGGGTGCATTTATAGGGAGATTAAACAAAATAAACATGAAAAACAGCTTTGGCATCTTTCAAAAACATCTTTGAATTCCCCACCTAAACCAGGGGGACTAAAGGATTATGGAGGATTTTGAAGGCCAATGCAGATGGGATTAAGGGTCCTTGCTGTCCATCGAATGTCTGAGGGTAGGTCTCTGAAATGAGCTATTGTTTGGGATTCTTTGGCCATCTTCTCCATTTTAATATTCTTCTCTGTGGCCTGTCGACCAATTCCTGTGGTTGTGACCTTCCAATTGCATTAATCAGACCATAGGGAATGGTGCAGAGAGTTATTGGGTAAATGCAAGGAGTTTTTAGGATGATTCCTTCTAGAATCCCCCGGCCGGGAAGACCCTTCAAACCCCATTGCCCAGTGATCAAGCCCCTTTGGCAGGAAATTACTGGCTCTAACAGACTGTGTCTTCACAAATTCACTCTCCAAGATTAGAGTATCAAGCTCCTGGTGTGATATTTACCTACATCCTTATAAGGTAATAAAGTAAAAGGAAAGACTCTGGCTGGGCGAATGATCATAATGGTTTTAAGATCCTTCTGATGAAGATCAAAGTATGATGAAACTCGGAGGCTTATCGTAAAATATGTATAACATCTATTATAATATAAACCCTCTTTCTAATCTGGTAAGAAGGTACTTCAAGGAGACATTTTCGAGTGATCATCAATATAAGATAAGGAATCAGTATACAATCTGTTGTTTTCTGTTTTTCTATCTTATTTTCTACACTGCAAGTCTGATATTGCCACTTATTTTCTGTTCTTGTAGTATTTGGGGTTTAGCTATCCCTCCTTAACATAGGCAACGCTAACCTAGAAGATACAGGAATAGAAGAAAAAAGCTATAGACTGTCACAAGCAAAAACCTCAATAAATGTTGGAAAATAATCCAAATCAGTGATTATTCTCTAAGATTTCCAGTAAAGGAAGACATATTTCAAGACATATTTTTGTCTACTTCCATTAGCCATTATTTTAATTTGTGTGGGTGTAGGCGTAGAAACTAAAATGTGTGTCTATAGCTGCTATATTTTAATGTATCTCTATGATATGTTTGTCCCCCCAGTATATATATATACTGTATATAAAGACAACTAGGAATCATTTACTGATTCCATTGAAGCCCCTATAGTAATATTTAAATTAATTTAAATGTAAATAAAAGATGTTCATATTCACTACTACTACTATAAAATGGCAACAAAGCATATCAGTGTCAGTAGGGACCTAGGATTTCAAATATTATCCACTTCTACTTTGTAAGATATTAACAATACAATACTTATCTCATGGGCTTATTAAATAAATAAATTGTGCATGATATGTACAAGAGTTTGACCTTGGTACCAGTGTAAATCTGAGAGCCTTTGAATATTGATGAGCGTGACAGTTCCTTATGAAATGAAAGAGGAAAATATTAATTGCACAGCCGTAACATAATACTCAGACAAAACCAACATTACGTACATGTTTACTGATTATGCTGATTATACTGTTGTTGCTGCTTACATTTCATGATTAAGATAGTGTTAAATGACTGTACATTAAATATTATTTGTTTCTTGGCTCATTTACCTTCTGTTCTTCTGATGCCTGATTAGAAGTCTGAAAACCCGTCTTTGCTGCATGTCTGCGTTTCACTGGTGGCTGAGTTTTGTATGCACATTATTTTCCCACTCAATTAATTTGTCATCCTTCCCGCCTTGTCCTTTATATTGTTCCACAGTAAATTATATCTCACCAGAACAAGACATAGAATTTATCTATTATGCTTAGATACAGCTCCTTTAAACTATTCTATGCATTTTTAAATAAATACTGTAAAAGTTAAAAACATGTATAAAAACAAGATTTTTCTTTTTTTTCCAATGACAATTACATATTTCTAAATCATTAAACCAGAACAGCTGCCATTTTAAAGGACCACTGTTATTTAAGAAAAGCCATGAGCATAAAAGCATTTGTACATGAAATCTGAATTTATGAACATTTTTTTTGTAAAAAGTGCCATCTTCCTGCTAGAACTTCCTGATATTTTAGAGCATAAGGTTTACATATCTATTAATTGAGACAGGGTGGGAAGGGGGATTTGTTGTGTGCATCAGAGTTTTAGTATTTGACATCTAGCCCATTAAGTGATTCTGGGGAGACAGTTTTGATATTTTATATGTTTCTTCTATCTTGACTACAGTTGCTATTTACTGATCGGTATATTTAATATGGAGAAGATGGCCAAAGGCGCTCACTGCGCTGGTGGAGACTAGCGCCATAGGCGCTCATCCCTACGACCCACAGGACTACACATCAGCAGAAATCTCAATTAGACAATTCACAATACAAGACCTGTAGCACTTTGAAAAAATCCAGTGGAAACATTACGGCTCTTAACACTTTGCAAAAAGGAAAGCGGGACTTAAATATGACCCGCAGCACTTAGAAAAAAAAAAAAAGTTAACGGCCAATCCGCGCACATACAAAACAACAAAAACACAAAGACAATAAAAAAAAATAAAAAAAACATCACACACACACCACAGGGGGACAGCCAGGATGTCTGGGAGTGAGGTTGCACGAGAATTTAAACACAATTTTCCCAGTTTCGGCACTCGGAAATCACTTAAGCGACAAAAAAAATGGCGGACGAAAAAAAAGGTATACGAGGCTACACGACCCCTAACCACTCAAAACACCTCCAGGCACATAAGACTGGAAAGCGGTACTTAGTAAAAAACAAATATGAGCTGCGGGTCAAAAAAATACGAAGTTAACGGCCGAACCGCACACATCCGAAAACAGCAAAAACCCAAATAAAATAAAAATAGATAAACATCACACACAGCACGCGGGGACAGCCATGACGATGGGAGTGAGGTTGCACGATGATTGAAAAACAATTTGTCCAGTTTCGGCACTCGAAAATCGCCTAAGCGACAAAAAAAATGGGGGATGAAAATAAGGAAAATGAGGCTACACGACCCCTAACCACACAAAACACTGCAAGGCACATAAGACTTTTACCCTGGAACATACGAGGTACAAAATACACAATTAGGAAAGACGGAAAATGCTCCAGACCTGCGTAACACATGACAATCACAGCCATTTTACAACACTAACTAACTAATAACATTACCATTCTAAAATGGTGCTTTACACAACTAAACAAACAGTTTGCCCTCACGCACGCGACTATTTACACTGCACACTTGCCACATTGCTGACACTTACACCTCAGGTCAGCAACAGTCCAAATGTACATTGTATGCTGCAGAAAAACAGATTGTTAGCTCTTCATGATATTGATTGCTGGATATATTAGTTAGAAATTGGTAAGGTATATTACTTTATTATTTATTAATTAATTAATTATTATTAAAAAAATATATTTATCTAAAAAAAAAAAGAGCAGGGGTGAGGCACGCAATGAGCGCCAAAGGCGCTCAGCGTGGGGCTCACAATGAGCACAGAGGGGGTTTAGAGGAGCAAAAGTACACAAGGGAAGAGGCTTGCAATGAGCGCCAAAGGCGCTCAGCGCAGGGCTTGCAATAAGCAACAAAGTTGCTCAGACGACCCAAAGTACACGAGGGGAGAGGCTCGCAATGAACGCCAAAGGTACTCAGAGGACCAAAAGCCTTACATTGTGTGGCAAACAGCATTACCTGCCTTACTATTTTATGACCATAATTTTTTGAAGGGCAATTCGCTAGTATTTTAATAAGGATTTGTTAAAAATTACAAAAAACGCTGTATACGATAATTACAACTGGTGCAATTTCTAGCATCAGATATTCTACACTGTATTATAATATAAAAACTATATTCAAGCATCCCACATAAACAAGGTGTAGCAGTGAATATAATACTATGAGAAATGTCATGAGTTTATTGTCACTCTTCTTAAATCCATTCTTTCTAAGTTTTTTTTTTTCTTTTTAACAAATGCTGGTATCAACAAATTAGCACTGCTATGGGTACGGCATGTGCCCGTAGTTACGCAAACCTATATTTGGGTCAATGAGAGTGATCATGCATTTTTTCCGATCAGATGTTTAAATATTTAGATAAAATACTTAGATGGTAATGTTACATTGATGACATGTTGATCCTATGGTGTGGCTCAAGACAACAATTTGAGCTATTTATCGATTATATCAACAATAACTCTTTTGGCCTGAAACTCATGTACGTTGTTGATGAACAGCAAATTTACTTTTTGGATCTGAGCATAGTCAAAGACTTTATGGGATACGTACATTCATCAACCCATAGGAAACCAACTGCCTCAAATGCACTGCTACAATTTGTCCTGTCAACACCCTGTTCCATTAAAAGCAGGTATACCAATTGGACAATATTTGCGACTGAAGAGAAAATGTGATAGCCCAGTTAATTTCAAAGATGACCTGAGAAAAAGGTTCAAGGCCAGAGGGTATCCAAATCGAATTCTGGTAATGACTGGAAAGAGGTTAAATCTGTGCTAAATAAATATTGTTATATCCTTAAAGAGGACCCTACAATAAAGGACTGCTTACCAGAGGAGGCATTGATTGTCTATCGTAGAAATAAAAACATTAAGGATCTAGTAGAAAAGAGCTTTTATCAACCCATGGAGAAAAACGATACTTGACTAAAACCCACTTTGATTTTATTTAAATGCCATCACTGCAGCGCTTGCAAATATATAAAACCCAACAAAGTGTTTATAAATGCCATCACTAGCAGATCTTATCCAATCAAAAGTTTCCTGGACTGTAGTTCCACACATGTAGTTTATGTTATGGTATGTCCATGTCCCAAGCTTTATGTAGGAAAATCCATACGACAATTACGTAGACGTATTTTGCAACATGTGTATTCGATCAATAAAAATCTGGATACCCCTGTCTCAAAACACATTAAATTGTTTCATGCAAATAATCCTCAAACTATGCAGTTCGATGTAGTGGATAGGGTACTTGGAGGTCCTAGAGGCCGAAATTTAGATAGCATCCTATTGCAAAAAGAAAGCCAGTGGATTTTCTGGTTGGACTGACAGAATCCTAATGGATTAAATAAAGGATTTTCCTATAATGCATTTTTGTAAAATACTTTCTTTCATTCATTTTCATTTATTTACGCTACTGAAATCAACAGTGTATTTGAGTTTTCATGACATTATATTGTCACATACATTATTAAGATTTGTTTTTATGGGGCTATGCACTCATTTAATCCACAGTACAGTGTATTTAATATATATACCACTTTTAAAAAAAAAAAATCATTGTTTTAGTTTTTAATTATCTATTCATACTTAAATTTACGTCTGTATCACAAAGTGTTACCACTTTAGCTTTCATTGTAATATATGCGCTGTAGCACTTTATTAAATATTTATTGGACTATAAGATAGTTGAAAATAGTTACATGACTTTACTCACTTATGATTCTAATTCATTGAACTTAGCACTTTACTTTTATTTTTATTTTCCATAAGTTACATATTAATATTAATACATTATATTCTTTTGTATCATAGGCACACCACACACTTTCATGTACATTTTATAGATATATTGGACGTTTATTAGCTAGTTATGTATGTTAGCAACAGTGTTATGTATTCATATTCTCTGAGAATACAAGATTCATAAAAATACTCCAATTAGTCTCTCTTTATATGATTCCAATTTATGCCTTCATTAGATTTATAATATTTTTTTATTATTCCAAATTATATTTTTAATTGGATTTATCATTTTTCATTATGCTATTTATTGTCATGCTATAATACATTTTCTAACTGGGAGTGGAGCTAGCCCCTCCATTTTCCTTATTAGTTTTGTTGCCCTTCTCTATATTTTTTCCAGCTCTAAAATGTCCTTTGTATTTAGTGGTGCCCCAAATTGTACTCCATATTCCAAATGAGGACTTACTAGGGATTTGTATAGTGGCAGAATAATATTTGCTTCCCTTGCTTCTATACCCTTCTTAATACATGCTAATATTGTATTTGCCTTTGCAGCTGCTGCTTGGCTTTGAGCACTGTTACCTAGGGGGTTGTCCACAAGAACTCCAAAATCCCTTTCAATATCTGATACCCAAAGATTTGCTTCATTCAGATTATAAATTGCATGGCTATTTTTCCTTCCCAGATGCATAACTTTACATTTATTCTTATTAAATCTCATCTGCCATTTAGTCTCCTATTTCTCTAATTTATGCAATTCCCTTTGTAGGGAAAGTACATCATTATCTGATTTAATTACCTTGCACTACTTCGTGTCATCAGCAAAAATGGAGACACTACTTTCCAATCCTTCTTCTAAGTCATTAATAGATATGTTAAAAAGGAGAGGACCTAATACTGAACCCTGAGGAACCCCACTTACCACATTAGTCCAATCCAAGTATGTTCCATTTACAACAACCCTTTGCTTCCTGTCTTTTAGCCAGCTCTCAATCCATGAGCAGATATTTACTGCAATTCCTGTATCCCTTAGTTTGCACAATAGTCTCCGATGTGGCACTGTATCAAAAGCCTTTGCAAAAACCAATAAGACTACATCCACTGAGTTGCCTTCATCCAGGTTCCTACTAACCTCCTCATCAAAACGTATTAGATATGTCTGATGTGACCTATCCCTCATTAATCCATGTTGACTCCTATTTACAATCCGTATTCAAATATACATATTCTTGTATATTATCCCCTATTAAGCATTCTAAAAGCCTCCCCACTACAGAAGTGAGGCTCACTGGTCTATAATTCCCAAGATTTGCTCTTGCTCCCTTCTTAAATATAGGTATCACCTCTGTCTTTCTTCAGTCATCTGGTAGAGACCATGTGTTGAATCTTGAAAAATTAGATATATTGGTTTGGCTATTACAGAGCCCAGTTCCCTCAGTACCGTTGGATTTATTCCATCAGGACCTGGGGCTTTATTAACATTTATTTTTTCCAACCTCCTTTTGATTTCTTCCTGCGTTAACCATTTATTAGTATCAATGGACATCTATTTCTCCCTGGGTGGAAAAAGTTCTTTGGAAAACTAAGATTAAATATACCCCTATAGGGATTAAGAAATTTCTGTGAGCGCTCCATGTTTTCTTGTGTGCGCTGCCTGCGATTGGCCAAAAAAATTATTAATTTTATGCTAATTTTATTAGAGATATCTAGGGGTGTTATCTAACAAAAGCAACTGCTTAGAAAATGGAGATATTTAGCTAAATCAGGGTGAGATTGTTAATGTTTATTTTGGTATTTTCCATGAAAAACAATGTTTTCAAATAGTACTGATTATCCTCTATGAAATGAATTCATAATCCAGGAAACTTAAACATGCTTTTAATGCTTTTCTAATTGAAAAATAGCTTTATGACATTTTCCATGAATAATTACGCCCAGATTTTTCAGATATATTTTCTACCTAGTAGAGTAAACCCAAGTACATGGACCATTTGCCATTAGAGCGTTCCTCATAAACTTTTCAACTTTTTACTCACTACTGGTGCCACCCAATATTTATCTTAATTTTATGATTGCTGTTTCAATAGTGGGATAGTGTATATCACAGCTAACAACCAGTGGTTGGACACTTATGGTTAATGGCTAGCATTCACCAGAATTCAAGATCTGTCAATGTCTTCTCTACGAATAAAGGTCAGTCAAAGAGCATCTTGGCCCCCTGTGAATTCAATCTATGTGAACTATCTTCTGAATCATAAAAGAAGGTTGTTACTTCTTCCACATGTCTTCCCCAAGGAGGCTTCCTTCTTATCATCACAGTGGATGAAATCAGAATAATTGGTGATCAGTCAAGAGTACAAGTAGTCTTATAGACTTGAACATTCAGATACAGGGAAGCAAGTCCAGGTTAGTATTATATGTGTGAAAAGTGGTTTCCAAATATCTGTAATTTTCCGCCCATGGATTAGTTTTGTCAGAAACACCATACGTGACACATACAGCAGTGTATCTATTACTATCATTATGTTGGTGAGAAGGAGGCAAAAATACTTTGTGTGTTTGAATCTATGAATCCTCTTCCTCTGCAAATACCCGGTATTTTTTATTTTTTTTATTGTTTGCACATACTCAAACTGATTGTAACAGCTACTTGGAAGCTGAAAACAACACTCAGCATTTACATTCTATTCAATCTATCTACAAGAGCAAGTCCTCAGGTAGTTATTAGCAATGATTATACACAAACACAAAAATTACAAACTTCAATGTGTTTCCTATAAAAATGCAAGTTTAAATTATATTAAAATTATGAATGAATTATAGACTTAAATAAAAGCATATTTTAAAACTTTTGCTCCATCCTTTTCAGTCATTCAATGAATTCAGAGCACCATCCTTCATACAAGACAAGACTAGAAACAAAGGTGTTCATTCATCTTAGTTACAAAAATATATAACAGGCTGGACTTTCCGGGGGGTGTAAATCAAATGTGTAATGATTTAGTAAAACAAGAGCAAAGGCCAAGTATGTGGTATCTAAAATCTAGTGCAGATAAATGCAATATTATGCACAAAAACACCAAAGTAGAATGTATACATAATAGTAATTTGATGAGTTAAATTTAAAATGAATTCAAACAATTTTTAGAAAACAGTGACCCACTCACTATAACCTAAAGCAGTTAGTTTTTGAAGGCACCTATGAGAAATAGAATTATTTGTAATGGATGAGAGCACATCTTTACCATAGGTCACATCAAAAGGATCAATTGCTTGTAGCTCTGTTTATAAAAACTTGAGAGTTTAAAGTGACCATGCAATGTTCTTTTAAATTCAGGGATTGTTTTTATTAAATTATCTTTTTGATATGGCCTATGGTAAAGATGTGCACTCATTTATTTTAATTCTCGAGTGGGTCGCTGTCCATAAACTGTTTTGAAATATTGTATTTTGGCAGCTAGGGGCACGTCTAAATATAAGTGCAAGCAGGGTATTATTAATAAATAAACAAAAGGCAGGCAATACAGGGCAGGCAAAACAAACAGGATGATTGGTTATATTGGAATGGGAATTAGCTGCAGATAAAAAGAGGTATTGTTACTCTATGGATCTCTAGTTAGACCTAACCTAGAATACAGTGTCCAGTTCTGGAGACCGTTTCTCTAACAGGATATTAACAAATAAGAAATAATTCAAAGCAAGGCGCGTAAATGGTTCATCGTCTACTCTAATAGACCAAACTCATAAGGCAAAAGTTAATGATCTAAATAGCTTAAAGAAGGGAGGGATGGGTGTGATATGATATATATTCATTTATATATTAAATGATTTAATAAACTTTAAGATGGGAGTATCTTCCAGAAACATAGAAAAAGTAGCCATAACTTGAAAGTTGGAAGGAAGAAGATGTAAGTTGCAGAAAGTGTATCTGACATGGGCTTTAATACATGGGACAGCCTGGCAGTGGATATGGCAGAGACAAACACAGTTCTGGAAGTCATGCTTGGAATATTTATAAGCATGTATGTTAATAAGGCTTTGTTGAGGTTGAATTAAGCCAACCTTTTTAGATAGACAAAATGACAAGGCTAGACAGGCCATTTGGTCCGTATCTGTTATTAAATTCAGTTTCTATGTTTTACTTTTTTAAATAACACCATCTGAGAAATTTGATTTTAACAATTCCCCTGTGCAGATCTACAGAACTATATCCTGTATAGCTCTAAAAATATGTTGAGCTATAAAAGTAGGAGAAAATACTAATAATGTATGTTGTTCCCCTCTCTTCTGGTTTAGAAAGACTTGCCACTTATCTTCTTGCAGCACAGGGGCTGATCTTGCTGGACCCAGCTCAATACCAAATATCACAGTGTTTCCGTAAGTGACTGATGGCACATCTTACAGCAGGTTGCAGGTCATATGATACACAGCATATTTTCTGACCTCTATGAACCTTTCTGCCTTGGCTGATCATTGCTTATGCCTCTGAAACTGTTGACATATTGATTTCTGGCTGACAGTTTATTAACAGAGGAAGGCTTTCTATGCAACTACAAAAAAAAACTCCGGTCTGTATGCTTCAAAATCTGTCCAGCATTTCATAGGTCTTCCCTGGATGTGCGGGGAATGTTCCATATCTTGGCTCACGCTGGTCAGGACAATAAAACGCCATCAGTTTGCAGATAGCCTAATGGTGTACTGGAGATAACTGAATCGTTTGCTTGAGATGAACTTTTGCTGCTGCTAGAAATTTTTCAAAAATTCATAAATCCTTAGTAGTTGATAATGGATTTTAAATTTGTGGGGTATAATGGCCTGCCTGACCATCTTTTGTGAGATTATTTGGCTATAAATATATAGAATATAGCACTATTAGACTGCTTAAAGTTTTTAAGTGAGCACACAAACGCTGCAATTTTAGAGAGTTATGAATGCCAAGATATTTTGCCAGGGAGGGAGGGATGGATGAGGTATTCCAGTGACAGGGTGCCGAGACGACCAAATGGTTTAATAAGGTAGCAAACAACAGGCACCCTGTCTCATTGTAACCATAGCATTATCTTTCTTACACCAACAGGGTAACATGTTATATATTTCCCAATACCCAAAACATAACTTAAGGAGAAACAAGATCTATCTTGGAAGCACTGGTTGGCTAACAATTGGTTCCCAGGAGGAAAAGATAACAGTCTGATGTGTAGGCTGTTTAGTGCCATCCTGTGTAGTAGAGAATTGTGCATGGGGTATGTGTACTGATATGATTAGCTAGTGTCAGGAGATCACTAATCCAGGCTTTCAAGACATTAAATAAGCAATTAGTTAAATGGGTGTAATTTTCAAAACCTCATTCCCTATCTAAATGTATTTTCTGTGCCCTTCTGAATGCCGTTATATTAAAATTGTTATTTCTGTATCCATAAATCCATATGGATTCTCTGGACCTTGACTTAATTTTCACAAGCACATATAGACCTTGTTGAAATTTACAAAAAACAATATTTACTATGTCTGCTCTAGCGTCTTAAGTGAGAGACGGCCCATACACTTATTATTAATGGTCACCAAAGTTGCTTTTGATAAGCTACATAGTTCTGTAGAGTAAGCCATTTAAAAAAGCATTCCTTCGTCAGGTCCACCATTTTGGTGCACCATTGCTTTATTGCTTTTAATATAATCATGCATATTGAAAAGACCACAGAGTGGACTGATCTGACCACAGACACATTTGAGGTATATGGCTGTATAATGCTGCCTGGTGACTGCCAGTTATATGACAATACTGTCATAGTGCCGAAACTAATAAACATTGATTTTCTACAATAGCAATTGATGAAGGACTAGATGACCCTCTTAGCCTGGTTCAAATCCCATGGTTCGTAAATTTTAACCTTGTCAGACAAGTGCAATACCTTTGAGTTGACGTGGCTTACTTTAAATGGGGCTTACAGTGGCATAGCTTTGTGTGCCCACACAGGAATCAAAGGCAAACATTTTACTTCTCTCCTTGAATGCTAGCTTTCCTGAACCTACTGATGATGTTGGAAGTGTCATCACTAATCTGTCCAATTGGCAGCATACCATCCATACAGCCCTCAACAAAACCTAAAGTTTTCTACACTATATATGGAAAAACATGTGCAATCTTATATTTGTTTTGATATTGTAAATACATGATCGCAAATGTTGTACTACTGTGTCCCTTTAAGAACAGTTTCAGTCATTGTGCTTAAGTCTAGCTGGAAGAAATACAATGTAGGTGAAATCTTTATTAAATAAAGTGGAATTGAAAGGCACTGTATAGAGTACGACAGGAGCACAAGTGACAATGATTTCTCTTGATAGACTTCCCTTGCTACCTCAGCAGCCAGCTTGGGGCTGAGTGACTCCATACAGCAAGGAAGATCTTGGATACTTAAAGGGACATAGAAAGATTTGTGTTTATGTATTGCATCAGATAGAGGGTATTCAGTGTTTTTTTTTAACAACTAAAGTTCTCAGAACACAAACATTTATTCAGAAGTTTAATTGCTCTTGTGGGATTGCCTCTATATATCATTTAGCAGTTCTGTTAACCCGCTCACCAGTGCTCAGGGTCATCTTACAATAACTTAAAGGACCAGTAATCACTAATTTATTTATTTAATTAGTGATTAGCAAGAAAATCAGTATTTGAAGAAAAAAAATCAATATAGCCTTTATAATTTGCTTTTGAACTTTAGCACCTCAGACTTCAGTAGATCTGCTTTTCTTCACCCTTAGCAGGTTCCAGGCAGAAGCAAAGTATCTGCCGAAGAGACTGTCCTTATAGGAGTTTGTAATTGCCTCCTTTCCTGAAGTGGTCAGTGTGGCAAACCTAGTCAGAAAATAATTAGGACATCCTCCTGGGCAGATCCTCTGCAACCCCCAACACAGAAGCAGAGGGAAGCAGCTCTGTAGATTATAAGCTTAAGGGGATTTATTATCATTATATTTTAAATTAAATCCTATTCTGTGACCACTATAATTGCACAAGTTAGTTACCAAGGCATCCATAAACTCTGGCCTGTTAGTGTGCCTGAAAAAAGGGAATTGTTTTGATCCTATAATAATACAACCACTACCACTCTAGCTGGCATAGTTGTACAGAATAAACTGGTCTAATTACACAATTTTCTTTGGACCCCCACTGTACATTGCTGTCACTTTGCACCCCTTGTTCTCTAAACTTCTTCCCTGATACACATCACCAGTGTGCTCAACTGCTTCACACTGCCACCTCTGGGAGTTCAGTAGAAATGCTCTTTTTGAAACAGATATGCACCAATTTCCAGCCTGTGGATGTTTGGCCAATGAGGCCCAGGGGAGGCCTAGGGGGGCCAGGCCATGAAGGGTTGGCTGGGGTGAGGAGGCCCCTACACTACATAAAAAAATTAATTGCAAAAAAAATAATTCCACAGCACTGTGTCTCCCAAAGAGGAGGGCCCTGGTGCACGGCACCACCTGCACTGGTAAACCCACCCCTGGTCTTACATATTCTCTATTCACACAGAGGTATTTTCTGTTAGTTTCAAGGGAGTTTAAACAGAATATGTTCTTCATGTAATTTTTTTTTATAATGCTTAAAATGTTCTATTTTTGATGCATAATATTATATTTTGTTTCTATGTCCCTTTAAGTAACATAGCTGTTCCTCCTGATTCATAACCACTGAAAATCCACATCAATGCCCATGAGAGGAAACAAATATGGTTTATCAATATATTACCACAATGCAGTTGAGCTGACCTTTGATTTTAAAGGGATACATTCATACCAAGAAGAAGGTGATTTCATCATAAACAGCATGAAAAACTGGCAGTACATTGTACTAGTTTTTTTCTCCACAGTAATTAATTCACAAGATATTTAGCTTTGTTTTTTCAGCCTATTAATACTAATATATAGCTTGGTATACTAATTTGTAGCTCATAGTGCTTGATAAGGATAGACGAAGGGAATATAACCCCATGATAACATCAGGGGACATTATTTTGGCCACATAAACCTACAAGCAGACAGTTATTCTAATTTGCACATCAATGCAGCTAATTAATATTCAGGAGCATCTGTTTTGCATGGAAATGCATTATCAATTTTATATGGAATGCCTTGATGGCATGATTCGTGTTATAAAAAAAATGGCTAATACAATGTTCAGTCTGTTTGTTTTATTTCTCTATAAGATTAAACGAAAAAAGAAACAATTTGAATTTGGGTCGACAGAGTCACATTCATATACTTGGAATATTGGAATAAAACACAAAAAGCATCTTTTTTTCTTGTATGTCTTTGTGGAACATATCACTTTTGTTTCTTTTATTCCCAAAGTGTCTCACATACAGGATCTGTTGACAGAAAGACTAGAGTGGAAGTTGTATGACACGTGTGGTACTTGTGATGTATCGAATTCGGCATCACCGCATGACATTTTTTTAAAAGACGCCGACAAACTGTATGAGTACTAAAGCGACATTTCTACAATACATACTGATAATCTAAAAATACTAAGTAAAAAACATAACATGAATATGTTGTGGCATTACAAATAAAGGTACATTATATATATATATATATATATATATATATATATATATATATATATATATATATATATATATATATATATATATAGTTCACCACAACAATCATTTATAATATGGTGGGCAAAAGAGCGATAGAAGCCTCCACCGTACAGTAGTACAGTAAATAAATAGTACATCTGTGTTCACATTTGAATTTCTAAAACAAGTTAAAAAACCTGCTTCCAGCTCAGAGTTCCAAGAAAAACAGTTATTACACTGCATTCTGGGAAGCTGAGCAGGGACATGCAATTGTGCCCACAAATGCCTCGCTCTTCAATCCATTGCCCATTTTAAGCATGGCTTCTTTAAAGCTTATGCCTGCTGTATTACACAGTTTTTCTGCAAAGCCAAAGTTGGATTATACACAAGCTGAGAATTCTATCCATATACAGCTGTTTCAAGCTTACTGGCTATCATCAGCATGGAGCGGGATCTCAGCCTGTGTTGTGGAAATTATGAGTAGTTAGTTCACCACAACAATCATTTATAATATGGTGGGCAAAAGAGCGATAGAAGACATCCACTATACAGTAGTGCTCGGCTTCCCAGAGTGCAGTGTAATAACTGTTTTTTTCTGAATTATGAGCTGGAAATAGTTTTTTTAACTTGCTTTAGACATTCAAATGTGAACACAGATGTACTATTTATTTACTGTACAACTGTATGGTGGAGGCTTCTATTGCTCTTTTGCCCACCATATTATAAATGATTGTTATGGTGAACTACCTATTCATAAGATCCACAACACAAGCTGAGATCCCGCTCCATGCTGATGATAGCCAGTAAGCTTGAAACAGCTTTGTGTGGATAGGATTCTCAGCTTGTGTATAATTCAACATTGGCTTTGCATAAAGGCTGTGTAATACACAGTGGCGGCTGATGACTTTCCAACTTAGTGGGTCGGAAAACAGAGACCTGACCCCTCCCCTTACATTGACTCCACGCAACAGTATAAACCCCTTCCCTTCACAAAATGTTACCACAACATGTATAGACCCTGCCTAGTGACACAGTCTCCACCCACAGAAGTGATCCCATAGAGAAAGACAGGGATAGAGATATAGAGAGGGGGTTATGAGAGAAGTGGATAGAGAGTTAAAGAGAGGGATAGTGGGAGATAGAGGGATGGAGATAGAGAGGAAGGGATAGAGAGAGGGAGAGTGGGATAGAGAGAGGGATATAGAGAGAGGAGGGGATAGAGAGAGAGGGAGATAGAAAGTTAGTTATATAGATTATATGCCTCTTCTTCTATCCCTCTCTCTCTCCCTCTCTATCCATCTCTCCTTCTGTACACACACGCACATATATGTATATATATACAGTATATACTCAAGTATAAGCCGAGGCACCTATTTTAACACAAAATACTGAGCGACTCGAGTATAAGCCGAGGGTGTCTCTTCCCCCCTCTCCCTTCCCTGTGTCTCTTCCCCCCTCCCTTATCACCCGCCTCATTCTCAACCTCCCTCCGCAACCCCAATCCTCATCCTCAACCTCCCTCCGCAACCCCACTCCTCATCCTCAATCTCCCTCCTCATCCTCAACCTCCCTCCTCATCTTCAACCCCCTCCTCAACCTCCCTCCTCATCATCAACCTCCCTCCTCATCCTCCCTCCTCAACCCCCCCATCCTCAACCCCCTCCTCAACCTCCCTCCTCAACCCCCTCCTCAACCCCCCTCCTCAATGTTCCCATCCTCAACCCCCTCCTCAACCTCCCTCCTCACCCCCCCCATCCTCAACCCCCTCCTCAACCTCCCTCCTCAACCCCCCCATCCTCAACCCCCTCCTCAACCTCCCTCCTCAACCCCCCTCCTCAACTCCCCATCCTCAACCCCCTCCTCAACCCCCCTCCTCAACCCCCCATCCTCAACCCCCTCCTCAACCCCCCATCCTCATCCTCAACCCCCAAGCCTCAGCCTCCCTCTTCAACCTCAACCCCCCTCAACTTCAACCCCCCTCAAACCCCTCCTCAAGCCCCCTCAACCCCAACCCGCCTCCTCAGCCCCCCTCCTCAGCCTAAACCCCCCTCAACCTAAACCTCCCTAAATACCTCCCCCTCTCCCCTCACTTACCTGTTTCTGCTCCGGCCTCCGCTCCTTGATCCGGCGCGCATGTGACGTCACATGCGCGATGCGTCATTAGCATATACCGGGTTCAGGTTGAGGTGGGAGAATGAGGAGGGGGGTTTATAATGAGGAGGGGAGGTTGAGGATGTGGAGGGGGGAGGGAAAGAGACACGGGGGTTAGAGAGACACACAGGGGGGGTAGAGAGACACAGGGGGGGGGTTAGAGAGACACGGGCGGAGAGTGACTCGAGTATAAGCCAAGGGGGCCCTTTTTAGCCTTAAAAAAATCGCAGAAAAACTCGGCTTATACTCGAGTATATACGGTACATATAAACGCACATATATGTACACACACAAATATATATATATATATATATATATACACATTATATATATCTTACACATACAATAAGAGATCTCCCCCAAAAGTAAGTACCCCCTCCTTAAAAATACATATGGAGATAGAGAGAGAGACAATGACATAGGACCCCTTCTGTATCGCTACCTTATCATGGTAAAGGGGTTTGTTACCTCAATGAAGCTGTGAGCTATATCATGAAGGGTCACCCAAAGTGTATTAATTTGGGGGGGCCATTTGCCCCTATGCACCAGCCACCCCTGATAATACAGAAGGAATAAGCTTAAAGGAAGCCATGTTTACAATAGGCTATGAATTGAAGAGCGAGGCATTTGTGGGCACATTTACATGTCCCTGCTCATCTTCCCAGAATGCGGTGTAATAACTATTTGTCTCGGAATTCTAAGCAGGTTTTTAACTTTTTTTAGACATTCAAATGTGAACATAGATTTACTATTTATTATATATATATATATATATATATATATATATATATATATATATATATATAGCGCAATTATTTCACATATGGCAGGCTAAGAGTGATAGAAGCCCTCCACCGTACAAAGTACAGTAGTACAAATAAGGAATAATACATTAGTGAATCGATTTGAATGTCGAAAAATAAGTTGATAAAAACTTATTTCCTGCTCAAATTTCTCAGAAATACAGTAAATGCACTGCAGTCTGGGAAAACTGGGCTGGACATGCAAATGAGGCCACATAATGCACCATCACTCTGTCAATCCAAACCATTTTAAACATGGCTCCTTTTAAGCATATGCTTACTGTATTTCACAGTTTAAGGCATAGCTACAGATGGATTTTTCACAAACCAGGCCCTTAACCACATACAGTACTGTTTCACGGTTACTGCCAATCCTCAGTATGGTGTGAGTGCCTGGTTTGTGTGGTGATTGTTGTAAAGAGTAGTTCTATACAACAATTATTTCACATATGGCGGGCTAAGAGTGATAGAAGCCCTCTACCGTACAAAGTACAGTAGTACAAATAAGGAATAGTACATTAGTGATTCTATTTGAATGTCTAAAAATAAGTACGGTATATTTATATGTATATATATATATATATATGTATATATATATATATATATATATATATATATAATGTTACCCCAATCACCCCTTTAGAGTCCATACCCCGAGGAAGTATTATTACCAAAAGCATAGGTTGGCATAGGGTCTTTAGCAAACATAAAGTGGAGCAATAAGAAATTCTTATTATTTTGAGGCCCATCTTAAGACATATAGATATATTTTTTAAGTATTTAACCCACTTTTTGGCTATTTTTGGATACATATTGTACCCTTACTAGGGGTGATAAAATATCCTTTCCTTTTGATATTTTTTTGTTTTTGTTTTGACAATTAAAATTATGTGCAGTTTTTAAATATCTGTTTTACATTAGAATATTAGACAGTATTTTTTTGCATAGCTCAGGATGATACCTATATAAATGAATAATATGTGAAGAGTTCAAAAACTGTATGCTGCTGGGTAGTGAAGGACGTATACATTCCTATTAACTTTCTGTTGTTTGTGAATAAGGAATGTTAGGTGGTGCCAGTCAATACTTGGTAAACTGAGATATGGAGATTAAATACTGTATATGGCTATCCGACAGTTACAGTGATGTCAAAGAATGAGATGTATAAAAATACACCACCAACATTTTTACACAGATGTACTATCCCTTGCCTTCCTTATGAGATCAGTAAAAGATACAAGTGCCCAGCCTGCATGGACTTTTGACTGAAGTATGGGATTTTCCATGTGGATATTCCTGTTTTATTTTAATAAAAAACTATTGTACTAAATATCATTGCATATCAATTTCTAATTATTTTGGCCATATATACTGTGTTCTTATACATAACATATGTCTATCTGCTCTTAGGATCCTCACAGTTTTGTAGAGATATGTTATAGTGTGTAAGAAGTTACGTTTTTCCTTGTGTCCAAAATAATGTCTTGTATAACATTTATAGTTTTGTATAACTGAAGGCGCCAATGGATTATTACATCATAAACTGTAAAACGGGTAAAACTGTAAATAGGCTGTTTTAATGCTCTATAAAATGGCCCAAAACCTCAAACATGACATTTGTACTTAGGTAATATTTTCCCTGAGGCCTCGGTATTCAGGACTGTTTGTGTTAGTCACAGGGCACCATTAGAACATTGCAATGTAGCCTCAAAACAAAATGGCACCTGTCAGCCATCAAAAGCTCAGGGTACACTTATTATCCACAGGAGGATACGCAAGGCTTGGAATGAGGAGCTATACAAAAGTATTCCATACATTTGTTTTATATATCAAGATATCATAGATTAAGATTGCAATGTTGAATGTCTTTATAATTTCTAACAATAAACCAATATTATTTTCTAATAGAAGGCAATAATATCAACATCAAATCGAGAAGTTACAATGTTGTCTGTATTATACAATGAATTAAGAAACCAATACTGTATATAATACATACATTTACTCTTTGACCTATGTGTCAAAATAGCTATATCTAAATGAAAGACTCTTGTGACAATAAAAATCTTTGAAAAGAAAAAAATAAATAAATCACCTATGATTCCCGAAGGATAACTCCTTGACTGGAAGGCTTAAAAAGCCCCAAAACTAGCTTAAGGCCCTATCAGTAATGAACACACAATTAAGGGCCAAAGTAGTGAATGCTTACACTATTCAAACGGAGGTATAATATACCAGTATAACAAACCATGTTGTGTTACAAATGCAAGCAGTGCTGAGATATCTGACAATATATATCACCTATAATATTTAGGAGTGTCTGTAACGCCTGTGTCTTCTGAGAAGGCGTCACATTTCCTAACAAAAGTTGGGTATGCGCACATGCCGGTCAGCGCTGCCATTACACAGTGCCAGGAGAGACAGTGACCGGAGAGAGAGAGACAAGCAAACACAGGACAGAGAGAGAGAGAGACAGGCAAACACAGGACAGAGAGATACACACACAGGCCAGAGAGAGAGAGACACACAGGACACAGAAAGAGAGAGAGACAAACAGTATAGAGAGAGACACACACGCACAAACAGGACAGAAGGGGAGAAAGACAGAAAGAGAGAGAGCGCACAGAGAGAGGGCGCAGAGAGAGAGCACAGATAGAGAGAGAGAGCGCACAAAGAGAGAGAGCTCACAGACGGAGACAGCACAGAGACAGACAGCATAGAGAGAAAGAGACAGCACAGAGACAGACAGCATACAGGCAGACAGCAGAGAGAGAGAAAGACAGCATACTAGCCACATAACACACACACAGACAATTCAAGATAACATACTATGATACAATTATTTATGACAGGTAAGTTACTAGTAACTTAATATCTAATACTTAATTACCAGGAATTACATTGCAGAATAAATTATTGTGTAGTCATATCTGCTGAGTGCAAAAAATAAGCATTTTTTATTCATAGTATTAATAATGATAAGCCCTCCAAAAAATAATAAAACACTTAAACTTGCTCTGATAAGGGCAGTTTTAGCCTGTGTCCATAGGCAGTTTTGACATGCACTACATCTTTGTCAAAGGTCTTTATAAGGAATGTTAGACGGTGCCATAGAGTATATGGTAAACTGAAATATCAAGACGCTCAAATTCCCAGTCCTTTGTCTTGCTTAGGAGATCAGTAAAATATATAAGGGCCTATCCTGAAGTATAGGGTTTTCTATGTGGTTATTCCTGTTTTATTTTAAACAATAGTACTAAATGCCATTGCATATCCAATTATAATTATGTGTCCATGTATACAGTGTACTTCTATATAAACAAATGTTTCTGTGCTCTCAAGATCCTCACAGTTCTGTAGAGCATTTTTTAGTGTGTAAGGGATTATGTTTTTTCTTGAGACCAATTTGCTGTCTTGTATAACATTTATAGTTCTGTATAACTGAAGGCATCAATGGATTATTACACCATAAACTGTAAAATAGGCAAACTGTAAATAGGCAGTTTAAATGCTCTCTGAAATGACCCAAAAACCTCAAACATGAAATTTGTACTTTAGGCGACATCTTCCCTGAGGCCTTGGTATTCAGAATTTGCTCTGTTTGTGTAAGTCACAGGGCACCATTAGAACATTGCAATGTTGCCTCAAAACAAAATGGCACCTGTCAGCCATCAAAAGCTTGTGGTACACTTATTATCCATGAGAGGATATATATGCCTTGGAGTGAGAAGATATACAAAAGTATTCCATACATTTTTCAATTTATGAAGATATTATGGATTGAGATTGCAATGTTGAATGTCTTTATAAATTTGAATAATAACACTGGGTAAAAAGGTGTCTATTCATAGTATTAATAATGAAAAGTCTTCCAAAAAGTTAATAAAAATGTTAAAACTCTAGTGTGGAAAAATTGCCCTGATAGGGGTAGTTTTAGCCTCTACATGACAGCCGTTTCTACGGCTTTGTCAAAGGCAAAGTCACTCTTACTTAAGAGAATTATTTTTTGTTGCATCAGAAAGAGGGTATTTGATAAGGTGTGATAGTGTGTTTTCTTTTTTTCAAATAAACTTGCAACACAACCAATAAACTCTCTTAACTAAACAACAAATCTTAACATAGTGCTCCTCTCTCCTCGTTCTACTACCTTATTAAGTATATGTTCCATTCTTAATACAGTATATCACTGTTTTTTTAAAAGTGCATATATTTAGAAATTTAAACGAATACAACGTGTGCAATCAATAAAAGTGTTACAATTCCAATAAATGGCTTCAGATATCACTCAAATATTTGTGTGTTTTTTTCTGGTGAATTTCCTCCAAACAATCGGGTTGCTAATAGTACCTGGTATGCAAACCAACAGAACATTTAAGCATAGTGAAACAACAATAAAAAACTCACATCCTATTATTATTATTATCCTTTATTTATAACGCGCCAGCATATTCCGCAGCGCAATACAGGGGTTAGATACAAGTATAAACAATACCCCACAATGAAAAATAATGGAAGACCCTGTTATTGAGCTTTCAATCAGATATGCACAGTGCTTTCCCTAAAGCACCTCACAAGATTGAAACTCGCAAACTTACATTCTAAAGGGTGTGGGTGAGGTACAGGAGAGTGATAGATGCATAGTGAATGAAGAGGCTAAAGATGATAGGCTTTTTTCAATAAATGTGTTTTTAAAGAGATTTTGAAGGATTTGAGGCAGAAATATTGTCCATTACAATGCACTGTTAGCAAGCATTGTGTGTGTTAGGCCCATAATCCCTCTCAGGACAACTGGAAAATCCCAAGGTTGATAATTATCTTTGAGCAGTTTCTTTCCAGAGCATGGCTTCACTTTTTACAAAAACGTATTCACAAGTGTGAAGATCGGGGGTAGGGGCTATTTCTGCCCAGGGCCACCTGCTATAGACTACAGGTTAACTAGCCACAAGGAACGTTTGTGTTCTTGGAAATCTTGGCACCAGCACCCTGATATCTGGCTTCTGTATCAGTCAGAGTTTCTCCATAAGGAATCAGCACTTCCAGGAGTCACAGTAGCCTTCCTGTGGTAGTGACCAGGACAGGTTACTTGTAAGGTGGAGTTTGGTTCAGTATAGCAGCCACCTGGAGCATAATCAGAGACACACCATTTCTATATGTCTCAGAAGTGAACTGTTTTATTTTTGAAAAGTCAGCAATATGTATAGTAGTTAGATACAAGGAGGTGTACACAATGTAACACTGAGATGGTGTGGCAGGCAATTACAGGAGATGACCCCACATGGGGTCTAGCAGTAGCTTGATGGCTGGCACCTGAGAACAATAGGGCTACCTTTTAATACACATCCTGTCACATCCCACACATCCTGTCTAGTACATCAGAGATGTACTTAGCTTATCTGGCAAACAATAGGATAATGCAGATTACAGTACAATGGAGTGGCTGGAGCCAAGCCGTCTGTCCTTTAATTGGCTAAGATCCAGGGTGCGTGACAACAAGTTTAACTGTTCTTGAGGCTTACCCTCTGCCAGCCAATGACTATCGACTAAAGTGTACTCTGTGCATTTCTGGTTGGTTTCAATTATGTTTAAACTGGTTTTACTTAAAGAGAAGGGGACGTTTCTGGATTTCACTAGGAATATAATATACCTATGCATCTCTTTACTTTTGTGTGTTTTATTTTATTAAGAAGTGCTTAAACTGCCTACACAGAGGTAACAGCTATGTTGTAACATGCTTGCAGCTGCCCCACAGGCTCCGCCCAGTAACAATGCATGAACCATCATAACCCTACCCCACTTTACTGAGCATGCTCAGTCTGAAACAGAAACTACACGGGTCAGACTTTATTTTTGGTCCAGGACACAGGCAGAACTGACCACACACACCCTGATAGACATAGGTAGGAGATACTCAGCTCTGCTTGATGAGAAAATAGTCAGTTTAAAAGCTAAGAAAACATATTAACTTTAATTTAATTGGCATACTGTTTTTAATACTGTAAATGCTGTAAAATGGTCCTTTAAACTAGATAAATGCACCAGAACAGAGCCTGTAAGTACCACTGCACTGCAGCACTTACAAAAGGAATATGCAGTTGGTCAGCCATTTTTATTTAACTTGATAAGCAGATTACATAGTTTTTATGTTGTCCATAATTTTATGTACATATTTGATTAATCATGCATTTTGAAATCTTCACAATGTTATTTTAATCGTCTGCGGTGCTTAAATAAGATTTAGAATTTGCTCAATTGCAAGCTCTGGTGCATACAGACACAAATTTAGAGAGATATGATTAGCATGACAGGTCTGAGGAATCTACAGCCTACTAAAAGTGGTACTTGCCTATTTTCAAGAACTAATATGAATTGCTCTTTCCTTACCATGGTGAGGTTTCGTGCACTGTACAAAGTGGCGGATGTATGGTGCGCGACTAATGGAAACACAGGGAAGGAATGATATTTCCCAAGGCGGATTGTCGGATGTTTGTTATATATAAGCCAAGATGGGTAAAATGGAAGCGTTCCTGCACTGATATGATATGGTATGAAAGGCTGTTATCTCAACATCCACTCGATATCTCGGCCAGACAGAGAGCAGAGATTAATGCTACCAAGGTATATCCTAGCCGTGGAGGATTGCGATTCTGTGCTTTCAGCATGTGTACAGCTGCAGTCATGAAATCAAAGACTTGGCTATCAACAATGCTGTTTTGAGAGTTTAGACTGTACAGGTAGCTTCCAAAGGCAAAAAATCCAGTCTTTGAAAAAGACATATTCAATTTTTGAAACTTCTTCAGAGTCTGTTGAATAAACATAAGCATTTGTTGTAAAGCCAACAGGTAACTAAAATGGTTTCACTGAAAAGCAAGAGTTGTGATTTACTATTGGGAGTGGGGCACTGGTTGAATTTTTGTTAAAGATGCAGTGTCTGTCGTTAAATAATTTAAAGGACCATTGTATTGCCATAAAAATAGGAGGTGGATATTTTAATTAGTTGTTGATCATTGGTAAAAGCCCTATTTAATAATCTATAATAGCAATTTTAAGGTTAGCTTGTCTTCCTCCAGTTCAGTGTTTGTGTCATTAATGGGTATGAACGGTTGACTGAGTGACAGGTCAAAAGGGTTAGATTTGATAAGAGAATAAATACTGATTTGATGCCAGACCCCATAGTAAAAGGTTGTTGCTAAGCAAAATCAATATAATACAACAAGTCTTCAGCTAATGGAGAGCATAATGTTGGTACATTTTTTGTCTAAAAGATTGGTTGCTGCCTGCTAGAAAAAAAACTCCTCCCCCATTGACCTTATATTGGGTGGATACCAGCATCAGCAGAGTCTTTGAAATTCAGTTTAATGATGAATATTGTTTTGTTTTTTTAAATCATTGAATATTAACTTTGTTAATGCTTAATTCCTAATTAAAATATCTAGCTTATGTTGTAAGGGTATTACAGTGGCCCTTTAAAGAGCTAATGAAGCCACCAATATTGCTCTGCACCATCAGATAGATGGTTAAAATGCATATGGAAAAAAATATATTTTCTTTGCAATTGATTCTGAATTGATTCTGAAGTTTGAATATTTGCATAAATTGCTGTACGTATAAAGATGCTTCACCAGCTAGGGCACTTGAACCTGCTGTGAAGGGTGGAGTTAAACATTTGGGGTTTAGGGTTATCTGCACACATTGCTCAGTGGCTAGAGCCTTTGTCTTCAGTGCAGGGGTCAGAGCCATGTGCCTGATTTCTCTGCTATTTATTTTTAAATATTTTTCATTGAATTCACAGAATAGAACTAAATATAGAAAGGTATAAACCATATAAAACAACCATGTTTTTTTCCTACATTGACAGTCACAGTGACTCATTCCTTAAAGGGACAGTTAATTCAGCACAACTTGGAGCACAGCACACAACATACTAATAAAAACACATTGAAATACTTTTTACATTTTTTAAATGCATTTTTCACATAAAAAAATCCTAAAAGAAGTTCATATTTACTTGAGCTCTGTCAAGTCTCAGGCAGATTGGCAGCAAACGCTCCGTGCATAGAGCAGAAACATAGAGTGATTTAACCCTTCTCAAATACATCTGTGCAGAGAAATGACTGCTTCAAACTGCTAAATAGGTGACTTGGGAGTTAACCGGTAGCTGATTGCATTCCTGAACCCAAGGAAAAGCTATAAAGCTATGTGTGCAGCATTTTCTACCGCTCGCATGGGCTGTTAATCATGGGCAGTCAGGAGGCTGTTTGTAAACAGACCAAAGACTTTACATTTTCAGGCTGTTATTAGTGTAATTTAAAAAAAAAAAGCAATTGATCATTTTAACATAGAATGTTGTGCTCTTTCACACCAGGAAGAGCACTTATGTTCAGGTAATTGTCCCTTTAAAAACACTTTCTGTCATATCCTCTGCCAATTTAGTGCACTATTAAGTAGATGGAAGAGACACAGAGAGCAATAGGACCTGCAACAACCTATCTCTTCTAGAAACACTATTCACTTATTATGGAAATGTAACTTTTTTTCTCTATAAAACACTAGTTGAGAAATTGCCCTTTTACAATTACGTTATGCTGATCTATACTTTAAAAAAAAATCTGTAGTTATTTTTGTGCTTTTGCATGTTAATGGTAGGACAAGAAACAGATGCACTTTTTTCTTTTTTTTTCAAGTCTGCTAATTATATAAAATCTACATAAAATGTTTTTTGCTATAACAGCATGCATTTTACTTAGGAGGTGAAGAAATCTGAGAGAATGGGGCAAACATTTATGGTATAAATTGAATATTTCTTAGGTAAATATGGGCATTGAACCATTATAGGGAATATACCCCAATGTTATATTTAGTTATACATATTTTATATCTAGGAGAGTGTTATGCTGGTGTTTGCTGAACAGGATAAGAATTCATGGAACAGAGACAGAGAGTAGAAACCGTTCATTGCACCAAGGTCCACATCCGGTTGGCAAGAGAGTTGTTTGTATGCAATCAGAGGTCAAGGGTTGCAGATAAGGATCAAGGATGGGGTCTCTGGCCCAAGTCGGATGTGAAAATACACAGGAGAATTCAATAAACACAAAGAAGGTTGGGGCTAATGGACGTAAAAAGATAACATCTAAGGTTAAATCAACAAAATCTAATAGACAAAAAAGAAATATCTGAATTAAACCAAAATCTTGTTATAGGTTTGAGCCATTCCTGCCACAACTGATGGCAACTGAAGAAGTTTTTATATGAAAATCCGTTGGGGTAGGAGAGATGAGACCCATAGGGATTTTGCAGCTCTGCTTACCTTATTGGATTTCTTTTAATATTTGAATCTTAAAAAATTTCATAACAAGATTATTTCTATGAGTTGCTCCATTAGGGATGGCCGCACAGTGCATTGAGAACTAGAGATGACGCAATTTGTACAAGAATACATAGAGCAGTGCATATGATACAGGTAGATGATCAGATTCTTACAGTGAGCCACTGTGATGGCCAACTAAGTTGAGACCACAGTTTCAGAGAACACCCCCAGTTTTTGGATTGGGTTTACCTGGACTGGACAGCCCCTGTTCCTGACTACAAGTTAAATCCTATAAACAAGGGTGGATTCAAATATTTAAAACTTATGGCCAAGGAATATTTTCTAAGTGGTTTCTTGGAACCTGCAGAGGAGGCCTTCATAGAGTTACACCATACTTTGAAAAAATATTTAGGAGCCAGAAGTACAGATATTAGTTGCCTTGGCTCCCAAGAAAATTCCACCCATGCCTATAAAAATACTTATATTTATAGCAATTCTATGCTAGTCTATACATAGAAAATCGCAAACTGCATCTGATGCCTTGAGAACTGCCACAGACCATCGCTTGAAAAGAAAAAAAACATTCTCAATCGTTAAGGGCTATTTTGTGACTTTTGTTAATTCCAGTTGAAGTCAATTTTTCTCCTTTTTATATCTTTAGCCAGCGAGCAGCACAGAGAAAATGCACACGTACACTGGCCCAGAAAAACACATTGTACTACCAGCACTTCATTAATCCAAAGAAAATTGTTTTATTATGCAGAGATAATTTTAGGCGCAGGGGGCATTTGGAGTTTTTAGTTCATTTATGTGCATCTAATTGCTATGTGCTGTACAGGTGCACTGTGGTGGAAATTATGTTTTGTAAAAGGAAGGCCATACCTGGAGTGAACCCTTTCTAAATCACAGTGACTTGTGCTGTGCGAGTCCACAGGTATTTGAAGCTTGTTATTTTCTGAATGCGAGAAAAAAAAAAAAAAAAGGAACCCTGGAGGTATTGGAGAAAGATTGCCAGGGCTGCAGCTCCTAATGACACATAGTGTAGGACGCATATTGTAGGGCTGGAATGGTTCACTCAATTGCACTAAGAATAGGACTTTTATTTCAGGTTACTTCACCTTAAATTTCTCGCTGAGATACATAAATATCAAGAGTTACTTTAATACAAGGATTCATACTGCAGATTATTAAATGAAATACAACCTGCCATCCAGCTACAAGCATTTACAGTCGTTAGTAAAAAAAAAAATGAAAACATAGGAGTGTAAATAAAGGAACAGCTTGTAGTATAGTATGTTAAAAAGACCACTGTGGTCAGTTGTTTCTATATTGTTTATGAACAAATGTTCTTTTATATGCATTTATTCTTTACTATGTGGCTCCATTTTGCTTTATTCCATGTTGTTGCATATTACTTTCTAAGGTGAACTCATCAGCATCCCTTTAGTGTTACTGAGATCACTGGCAGATGCAACCGTCACATTCACACTGTGAATACACTTTTTGTGCATTCTAAGTATTCTCCCTTATCAGAACGATGATCTGCTAAAAGCAATATAGTAGATTACAGAGCAATGATTGCATAAATTAAATATATTAAATTAGAGCTGTATTACTTTTTTACATTTTAAATCTTGCTGCATATTTTTAAGTGTATCTAAACTTAATATTACCCCTTATTGTATACCACCCAAATGTGTAATAATAACTTTTAATATTCAGTTAGACAGAATAAAGAACACAATTTTATGCCCCAATAGTTTTAAAATCATTACTTTAAAATAGTACATTTTAAAGTGTAGCAATAGTGAATTTTAAAGATGATATGGCTTCTTTGTGTATTTATTACTACTTCATCTCTATATATTAAACCTATTTGATAAAGAGAATTATAAAAAAACTAAAAGTTCTGTTTTTATTTAATCTTATGTTTATCTTATTATTAATGCTATTATCACATATATAGTTGTCATAATTATAAGTGTTGGTCACACAAGCAATGTAAAAAATTACGGCCTTGCGCATGCGCAATGATCACCAAAGGCGATCATGGAGGGCTTTGTTATGGGTTTGTCGGGGGCTGCAATGAGCGCCAAAGGCACTCATTATGGGCCTGGTGATGAGCACCAATGGGGGGCTTGACAGGGCTGCAATGAGCGCCAAAGGCGCTCATTGCGAGGCCGGTACGTGACAGGCTTGAAAAGCTCAAAACAGCTCAGGAGTTACAGGCTTCAAAAAAATGACGGCCGTAATTTTTTTCAAACTCGGAAGCCGTCGGAAGACCGCTAAAAGACACCAAAGCCACTCATTGCGGGCGAAAGTTGGAGGTTGTCCAAGGCCTGCAATGAGCATCAAAGCAGCTCATTGCAGGGTTAACACCGAAGGCGCTCATCGGGAGGCCTGCAAGTTAGAGGGGGGAGAGCCTTGCATTGTGTGGCAAACAGCATTGCCCGGCTTCAAATCTTCTTGCCGTCATTCTTGGCAGGCAAGTCCCCAGTTAATATATAGTATACTAGCGACTTGCCATTCAAAAATGGCGGCAAGAACATTTTAAGGCTGGCTATGCTGTTTGCCACATAATGCGAGGCTCTGGCTCCTCTGAGCCCCTCTGAACGCCTTTGGTCCTCATTGCATGGCTCTCAATGAGCTCCTTTGGCCTCCCCGTCTAGTTCACGGGCCTTCTCCGCTCATTGTAGGCCTCTGGAACCTGGCACTTTCATGCTTCGCAATGAGCACCTTCAGCGTTCATCGCAAGCCTCTCCCTTCATCTACTTTACTGTCCTTGACGCTCATTGCAGGCGTCGTCCAACCGGCAACTTTGGTGTTTTGCAATGATCACCTTCGGTGCTAATTGCGAGCCTCTCTCCCCTTCGGCGCTCATCGTGAACCCTGCAATGATCGCTCATTGCATACGTCATACAAGCCACCACAACGCGCTGATCCTGCGGGGCTCATCGCGAGGCACGCAATTTTTTCCATTGCGTGATAGCAACTCGCAATTACGACAACTATAATATGTGATTATATGCAGAGTGCCATAAGATTCCATAGGGCTTGCAAAGGAACCCTGCAGGTATTAGAGAAAGACACAACTGCAGTTTCTATTGACACTTATGCCCTTACTCAGTTGAGCAATTGTTAGTTACTGGAGTCCATAATGTAGCCCGTGAACTAATTTGCTATTCAATTGACGTCATTTAGCTACCCACAAACGATTTGCTGGTTACAGGCTGTCAAAACGTAACTCCAACCCAGTTAATCTTTTGATCTTTCAAGCCCGTAAATGTTACAGTCACAAATTGCTATTCAATTGCTACAATTCCTCACACCCGCAATTGTTTTCACACCTGTAAATGGCAAATGTAGAAGAAAATCCTATGAGTACCAAACAGGAATCGTAAGGGGGTTAAACACCTGATCATACCACTGTAAATGCAAATAAAAACTCATTAGAATTAATTGCACAACAGTCTCAAGCTCGCAAATCTGCAATAGAAAATATATTTTTTTACGTTTCATTTCTGTGTTTTATCAATCTTGGCAATCAAGGAGTTAATACATATCAGGCCACCTACATGGACTAGAACGGTATCTTCATTCATTTTTATTATTTTGTACATTGCCTGATTGCGAGTCCGATCGCATATTGGGCTTCTAAACGCTAATTGATTGACGTTCAACCTCCATGTTTTACTGACGTCACAATGACAGTCTCATTTACAATTTGCTGTTTCTAAATCGGTAGTTACAGCCTTGCTTAATTGATCCTGATCATGACCTGAAATGCTACTTACTATTGTTTAGTATTTCGGCCAGGTAGCTGCGGGCTTGATCAATTGAATTGCTCTGTAACTGTTGCAAATTTAGTGGGCATCGTGTAGGATGTATATTGTAGAAGTACAATAAACATGTAACATTTAAACATACACTTGAAGACAGCACATTTGTACATATACAATGGTACATGAGAAGATGAGAGCTTGCATTCCAATGTAAATAGATTCAAAACATTGTGCAACTGGACCAAAGATGGCGAGGAATAAATAAGGTAATAGTCAAGTATGGGAACTTTACAAGGATTGCTTTATTTTATATTGTTAAGATAATTCATTGTAGAAATTGCCTATAAAAATTCTAACATGAAAAGAACAAAGAAGAAGAGGAATGGGTAAAGAGAGTACATCACCACTTCAGAGTGCAATTTAATATAGTTTATATTTGCACAAAATTATACAAAAAAAATGGGAACCCACATTTTCCAACCTCATAGGAAGAGGTATTTTAACAGCACAATTGTACATCCATGGGTTTAGGATTAGGTACTTGAAGCCAGAGTTAGTGAGACCAACATAGGATCAGATGATCATCAAGATCTTGTAGGATGACTGATATTGGCATTTATTTTAAAGTCCCCTCCAGTAGGCATATGTCCAGGGTTAGTTAACCCCAGTATAGTGCCCCCCAAAAAAGGTCAGTCACCCTCTGTATGTACACCTGTTCTAGTTTAAATACTGGTAAACATTGTTAAAACAGTACAAGATAAAATTATATTATTAATAATTATTTTAAAATCTAGAATGATCAAGCACCTTTTTATTTCAAGTAAAAATGCTAATTATGGGCCCTATTAAATTCTCCCTCGTAGTTCTCTCGGTGCTCGCAAAAGGCAGTTTTCCTGCTGTTTGCGAGAACCGAATCTCTCGCAGCCTGCTTTACGATATGACTGCGAGAAAATGGCCGAGAATAGGCTCCGAGAGAGCTACGTAGCCTTAAATCTATGCACGAGTCTCGCATATCGTAAGAATCCCTACGTGGACAAAAAGTCCACGCAAGGGATCCGAAAGCCTCTACGTGCTGCCTCGGAACAGCCCGAGACAGCAGTGTGAGGCTCCCCCCTGCACCCTATACACATCCCCATGCTGCAGGGGTCTCTATCAGGATCCCTGCAGCACCCCCACATTAACCTCTTGTAGGGGGGGTCCCCGATCTGCATAGATCAGGCCCCCCGCTGCATTTAAAACGTTTAAATTCCCTGCCGCGGCTCCTTAAAGGGGCCGCGGCACACTATTACCCAATCCCGGCCGCGGCTATCTTAAAATTAACCCCCCTCTATGCTGGGGGTCCCCATCGGGACCCCCGAAGTGTCCCCACATAAACCCATTGCAGGAGGGGTCCCCGATCTGCATAGATCAGGCCCCCCGCTGCATTTAAAACTTTTAAATTCCCCGCCGCGGCTCCTTAAAGGGGCCGCGGCACACTATTACCCAATCCCGGCCGCGGCACTTAAAATTAACCCCCCTCTATGCTGGGGGTCCCCATCGGGACCCCCGAAGTGTCCCCATATAAACCCATTGCAGGGGGGGGCCCCGATCTGCATAGATCCGGCCCCCCGCTGCATTTAAAACTTTTAAATTCCCCGCCCCGGCTCCTTAAAGGGGCCGCGGCAAACTATTACCCAATCCCGTCCGCGGCACTTAAAATTAACCCCCCTCTATGCTGGGGGTCCCCATCGGGAGCCTCGAAGTGTCCCCATATAAATCCCCTGCAGCGGGGGGCCCCGATCGGCACCGATCGTGACCCTGCTGCAATTCAATTTTAAATTTCCCGCCTTGCCGGTCCTCAAAGGACCGTAAAGGTCCTGAAAGGACTCGCACTAAAAATATTAACCCCAGGCAACTATAATTACCCCATTAACTCATGGTGGTCAATACAGACCACCATAAGGCCTAAATTAACCCATTAACTCATGATGGTCAATACAGACCACCATAAGGCCTAAAATAACCCATTAACTCATGATGGTCAATACAGACCACCATAAGGCCTAAATTAACCCATTAACTCATGATGGTCAATACAGACCACCATAAGGCCTAAATTAACCCATTAACTCATGATGGTCAATACAGACCACCATAAGGCCTAAATTAACCCATTAACTCATGATGGTCAATACAGACCACCATAAGGCCTAAATTAACCCATTAACTCATGATGGTCAATAAAGACCACCAAAAGGCCTAAATTAACCCATTAACTCATGATGGTCAATACAGACCACCATAAGGCCTAAATTAACCCATTAACTCATGGTGGTCAATACAGACCACCATAAGGCTCTATTTAACCCCATCAGTCCCATATGGGTATATTATTACCATTATGGGCCTGTTACAACCCAACATTAACCACATAAGTGCCATGATGGTCCTCAAGGACCATCATGACACTAACTACAAGCACTACACTATAACCCCCAATAAACCATTTAATCTAAACTAACCCCCCTCTACACTAATCTATTAACACTTACACTACCTACCTATACTACCTACCCCCTAATAAACCTCCCCAACACTCTAATTACAAAAAACAAAAAAACCTACAGTACAGAAAGAAAAAAAAATTACAACCCCACCCCCCACTACAGAAAACAAAAAAATACATTACAACCCCACCCCCCACTACAGAAAATAAAAAAATTACACACCTGAAAAGGAAAGACAGATAAACACAATACAATACATACATATAATACATTACATACATTACATACAATACATGACATTACATACATTACATATAATATATTACATATAATATATTAAATATAATATATTACATATAATATATTACATATAGTCCAAATCAAATACCCCCTATCTATCTAACATACAATCTATTTAATTTAAAATAAATCCTAACTATATCAAATACATCCCCCTATCTATCTAATATACAAAAAATCCTAACTACATACACAGATCCTTATTCTAAAATAAAATAAAATAATTACAGTCCTAACTACATACACAGACCCTTATTCTAAAATAAAATAAAATAATTACAGTCCTAACTACATACACAGACCCTTATTCTAAAATAAAATAAAATAGTTACAGTCCTAACTACATACACAGACCCTTATTGTAAAATAAAATAAAATAATTACAGTCCTAACTACATACACAGACCCTTATTCTAAAATAAAATAAAATAATTACAGTCCTAACTACATACACAGACCCTTATTGTAAAATAAAATAAAATAATTACAGTCCTAACTACACAGACCCTAATTCTAAGCTAAAATCAATAAATTAAGACCACTTACCTTTAAGATGTTGCTTCAGATCACTAACCTATGGGTCAAACAAAACAAAAAAATTAGTACAAAACATTAACATCCAATAAATAAACATTCTATACATTCTAAATATTCAACTCACCTTTACAGCATGTCCCGTCACTGTTTAGCTCTTCCGGCGCGGCCCTGTTAAAAAAAAAACACAATACATGAATACATTAATACAATATATAAACAATAAATAAAATACACAAATAAACCTCTAAATATACATTTAACTTACCTCCCCGCAATGTCCCCGGCCTTCTCTCCTTCAGCCCCGGCTGGGCCGCGGAACCATCCGCGCTCTAAAAAAAACAAACTAACGGAGGTCTGCACTGGTAGACCTCCCCGACGCTAATGAACCTTCCGGAGTTGTTTCCGGGAGGAAATTGGCATTGGCGGCTTGTGATTGGCTGAAAAAGCTGTCTATCAATTTCAGCCAATCAAAAGTCGTCAATGTGTGAGCCAATCAGGATGGGATACACCCCAATATCCCACCCTGATTGGCTAAAACACTTGTCTATCTTTCTGGGAACCAATCACAACGCTCAGATGCCTTCAGCCAATCACTATGGGATACACCCCCACGGAGTGATTGGTAGAAGACATCTGCGCATCCTGATTGGCTCCTACATTGACGACTTTTGATTGGCTGACAGCTTTTTCAGCCAATCAAAAGTCGTCAATGTCAATTTCCTCCCGGAAACGACTCCGGGAGGTTTAGTAGCGTCGGGGAGGTCTGCCAGTGCAGACCTCCGTTGGTTTTTTTATTTTTTTTTTTTAGAGCGCGGATGGTTCCGCGGCCCAGCCGGGGCTGAAGGAGAGAAGGCCGGGGACATCGCGGGGAGGTAAGTTAAATGTATATTTAGATGTTTATTTGTGTATTTTATTTATTGTTGATATATTGTATTAATGTATTCATGTATTGTGTTTTTTTTTTAACAGGGCCGCGCCGGAAGAGCTAAACAGTGACGGGACATGCTGTAAAGGTGAGTTGAATATTTAGAATGTATAGAATGTTTATTTATTGGATGTTAATGTTTTGTACTAATTTTTTTTTTGTTTGACCCATAGGTTAGTGATCTGAAGCAACATCTTAAAGGTAAGTGGTCTTAATTTATTGATATTAGCTTAGAATTAGGGTCTGTGTAGTTAGGACTGTAATTATTTTATTTTATTTTAGAATAAGGGTCTGTGTATGTAGTTAGGACTGTAATTATTTTATTTTATTTTAGAATTAGGGTCTGTGTATGTAGTTAGGATTTTTTGTATATTAGATAGATAGGGGGATGTATTTGATATAGTTAGGATTTATTTTAAATTAAATAGATTGTATGTTAGATAGATAGGGGGTATTTGATTTGGACTATATGTAATATATTATATGTAATATATTATATTTAATATATTATATGTAATATATTATATGTAATGTATGTAATGTCATGTATTGTATGTAATGTATGTAATGTATTATATTTAATATATTATATGTAATATATTATATGTAATATATTATATGTAATGTATGTAATGTCATGTATTGTATGTAATGTATGTAATGTATTATATTTAATATATTATATGTAATATATTATATTTAATATATTATATGTAATGTCATGTATTGTATGTAATGTATTATATGTATTATATGTATGTATTGTATTGTGTTTATCTGTCTTTCCTTTTCAGGTGTGTAATTTTTTTATTTTATGTAGTGGGGGGTGGGGTTGTAATGTATTTTTTTGTTTTCTGTAGTGGGGTTGTAATTTGTTTTGTTTTTTTCTGTACTGTAGGTTTTTTGTTTTCTGTACTGTAGGTTTTTTGTTTTTTGTAATTAGAGTGTTGGGGAGGTTTATTAGGGGTTAGGTAGTGTAGGTAGGTAGTGTAAGTGTTAATAGATTAGTGTAGAGGGGGGTTAGTTTAGATTTAATGGTTTATTGGGGGTTATAGTGTAGTGTTTGTAGTTAGTGTCATGATGGTCCTTGAGGACCATCATGGCACTTATGTGGTTAATGTTGGGTTGTAACAGGCCCATAATGGTAATAATATACCCTTATGGGACTGATGGGGTTAAATAGAGCCTTATGGTGGTCTGTATTGACCACCATGAGTTAATGGGTTAATTTAGGCCTTATGGTGGTCTGTATTGACCATCATGAGTTAATGGGTAATTTAGGCCTTATGGTGGTCTGTATTGACCATCATGTTTTAATGGGTAATTATAGTTGCCTGGGGTTAATATTTTTAGTGCGAGTCCTTTCAGGACCTTTACGGTCCTTTGAGGACCCGCGAGGCGGGAAATTTAAAATTGAATTGCAGCAGGGTCACGATCGGTGCCGATCGGGGCCCCCCGCTGCAGGGGATTTATATGGGGACACTTCGAGGCTCCCGATGGGGACCCCCAGCATAGAGGGGGGTTAATTTTAAGTGCCGCGGCCGGGTTTGGGTAATAGTTTGCCGCGGCCCCTTTAAGGAGCCGCGGCGGGGAATTTAAAAGTTTTAAATGCAGCGGGGGGCCTGATCGGTGCCGATCGAGGACCCCCGCTGCAAGGGGTTAATGTGAGGGGGCTGCGGGGGTTCCTATGGACCCCTGCAGCAAGGTGTTCATGTGAGGACACTTCGGGGGTCCCGACGGGGACCCCCGCATTGAGGGGGGGTTCATTTTAGGTGCCGGGGGGGTATTCAGAGTACCCCCACGGCAGGGCTTATGTGGGGGACTGCCGCGGAGGTCCCTTTTAGGACCCCTGCAGCAATTGATGAGGAGTGGGAGCCTGCGATATCATCTCGCAGGCTGTCACTCCTCATGTACATTTACGCAGTAGCTCATACGTTGCTCGCAGCAGGGCTAATTTAATAGCATTGGAACTTAGAGAAACTTTGCAGTACGTAGGGCTTAAGTAGAAGCCTCTTATTTGGAATTTAATAGGGCCCTATATGTTACAAACATTGGTATTGATTACATGGCTCCAATAGCAAATCTTGTAAGTGAACTTTGCAGACATAGCTATTACAATTCTCCCACAGTAAACCCTTACGAGTGATCAATATATATATATGACTAGTAACTTGCCTGTCATAAATGATAGTGTCATATATGTTATTTTTAATTGTCTGTGCTGTCTCTATCTGTGCTGTCTCTGTGTGCTGTCTCCTTCTCACTGTGCACTCTCTCCTGCTCTCTGTGTGCCCTCTCCCTCTCTCCATGTGCTCTCTGTTTCTCTCTTTGCGACCTCTATCTCTGCGCGCCCTCTCTGTGTGTGTGCTCTATGTCTCCATCCCTCCTCCTCTCTCTTCCTCCTTCTTCCCTCCCTCTATCCCTCTCTCTTTCTCCTCCTCCCTCTCCCCCTTCTCTCTCTGCCTCCCTCTCCCTCCCTGACTCGCCCTCCACTTCTCTCCCTACCTCCTCTCTATCTGCCCCCTCACTCTCTCTTCCTCTCTCTCCCCCTCCCTCTGTCACCCTCTCTCTCTCTGTCCTCCTCCTTCTCTCGTTCTCCCTCTCTCTCTGTACCCTCTCCATCCCCTATGCTCTCTTTCACTCTCTCTCCTCTCTGTCCCCCACCCACCCTATCTCTCCCAATCCCTCTCTCCCTCTCTCTCTCCCCCTCCCTCCTTCTCTCTCCTCTCCTTTCACCCTCCCCTCCTGCCTCCACTCTCTCTCTTCCCTCTGATTCCCTCTGTCTCCCTACCTCCTTCTCTCTCCCTCCCTCTCACTCTCCTCCATCCCCCTCTCTCTCTGCCTCCCTCTCTCTCTTTCTCTCACCCCTCTCTGTCCCCCTCCCTCTCTCCTTGTCTCTCCTTCCTGCCTCTCCCACCCTTTGTCTCTCCCTCGACCTCCAACCGGTACTTTTTACTCCCTGTCTCTTTCTTTTGCCTCTCTCCCCCCTCTGTTGCCCCCTATTTTTTCCCTATATGGCTCTTTCTCTCCACCACTTTTACTCTCTTCTTTTCCATCGGCCACCTGCCTATCTCCCTCTCCAGTTTCTCTACCAATCTCCATGTCTATGTCTGCCCCTCCCTCTGTATCTTTTTCTCTAACAGCCCCCCTGTATCTCTCTATCTCCCCCAAACCTGTCTACCCCCACCTCTCTACCCGATCTCCATTTTATCTTTTACCATCTGTATTTTTCTCTTCACCCATCTTTCTCTCCCCTTCTTTCTCCTTCTCTTTCCATGTCTGTGTTTCCCCCTCTATCACTTTCTCTTCCTTCATGTCTCCCCTCCTTCACCTGTCTTTCCACTGCAACTGCCTCCCTCTGTCTCCCTACCCCTCCCTGATGTCTCCACCACTGATGGAACTGAGCATGCAGGACAATTACAGGATTCCACTTGTTGGTCCGGCAAGTAGATGTGAGTAACGCCTGCGCAGTAGGCGTCACACAGGCGTTACTCACATCTACTAACTATTATAGTGATAGGTTTCCTGCTCTATGGGAGATTTTACCTAAAGTGCTATTGCATGGTTCCCATAAGCTACTGAGCATCTTAAGTGTCCTTATAAAGGTCTGCGGGAACTCCCAGTGAGACAATTCCTTACATGTAAACTCAACCTCCCACAAGATAAAACCCTTACAAGAACACTAACGAGACACTATAAGAATAGAATAGCCAAATAAGCATTTTACAGGACACTAATAAACTAAAACTGAAGCCTACACAACCTAAAGCAGAATAACCAGCCGTATCAAAATGCTGATGTGTATGAGCGGTAATGTTTATGTGTAAGAATAATAAACCACATAAATGCATAAATACCTAGTTATATAGATACTATTCCAATGATTTTTTACTTCCGAAATATTATGAGTGGCTCCTTCTTATTTTTTCACTCAGAGACCAGCCTCTTTTAGCTCACTTGTGCCCTTCACAGAGAGAAATATTCTGTAGTATATCAGTCTGATCTCACTCAAAAGAGTTATCCAACTCCGAAATACCCGGCAATTCTACCCTGAACAGGAGAAACAGCAAACCCTAAATGTACGTTTCAGCCTTCATTGGACCTCATCAGTAGGGTGTAGCTGATAAATCCATAAGGCACAGTGAGCAAGGGGTTCATGTTTGGAGTCCCTTGTCACACTTAGGGAGACAAAGCCCTAAGGGTCATTTGCATAAGCAATACAGGCTAGGTAGCCATAATTTCTTAGACACAGCCAATAGTAAATGAGACTGTCATCATAATGTCAGTAAAACATGGAAGTTATATGTAACTAGCGACTTGCCCGTCAAAAAATGACGGTCAATAAAATTTAAATGTTGTGAAATTTATTTGCAACACAAAATGAGTCTACTACATTTGTCCCTTTTTTGTTTCTAAAAAGAAATACACATTTCTTTTTTTAACTTTTTATTTTTTGTAACTTTCAACTTATATTTCATAATCATTTTTTTTTTTAAAAACAATATAATAATATCTTATTTTTAATGCATACATATTGTACTTTTTAATGCATACATATTGTAAAGTGTAACATGAAATTTTGTAACAGGCAACTTGTATATTATACAATCTTTCAACCTTCTTTTAACAATACTAACACTTTTAAATAGATATTTATCACTTAGTAACTGCAGACTATATTAACTTAGAGTAAGTACATTTTTTTACAAATAATTTTTTTTTTTTTATTTGTAACATTTTTGTTAAACTCTCGTTAAACTAAATTACCATTGAATTCAGAGGAAGGCAAACAATAAAAACCCCCATTCAAACTTTTGCAATTGTATCTTAGAGGGAAAAAAAATAATTCCTTCCTGACCCCATTAACTGGCGATCGGATTACTCCCTGAATCAATACTTTTCCAAATCTTATGAAATGATTCAACTACATAGTAACAATACATGTTTGCCTATAACATATCTCTTTAACAAACAGTTTTTAAACTTTTTTTTTGTGGGACCAATCATATGAACATGAAACTTGTAACCCATTTCAATATGTTTAAGGATGTTTAAGTTTTTTTTTTATTTTCTGTTTGTCTTTTATGCAAATATCACATAGCGCTTCCAAAGTGAAATAGTGGTCCCCTATTTAAAGAGTCCCAGAGTACTTACATTTTGTACTGGAAGTCAAACCACTGTTCTCTATGGATTTTTTTGTCCATTGTATATAGTTTGTTCTTGAAATGTTGTTTTTGTGCAATAATATTGAGTACCTTAAAATGTTGTCATAGAAATGAAACTACTCTACTCTATGTTTACAACACCTCATAGTACACAATGTTTTTTGTGTAAACGCATCCATCGTCTAATAAATGACCCTGACTTTCATTTTCGTCAACAGTCACTTTAATTTCGTTTGGATTGGTGCACCTTGAAAAAGCAACATAGAGTTGTCCATGTGCAAAAACTGGTTCCTTTAAAAAAATCCCAACAGACTTAAAAGTTTGGCCTTGTGATTTATTGATGGTCATGGCAAATGCCATGATAACTGGAAACTGTCTCCTTTGAAGGACAAAAGGCAAACCACTCTCGCTTGGAGCTAAATCAATTCTTGGTATAAAAACTCGGTCACCTCTATGGGTCCCAGTTATAATTTCTGCATGTATAAAATGATCTTTTAACTCATGCACAATTAATCTGGTGCCATTACAAAGTCCTTTTTTTGGATTCATATTTCGCAATAACATGACAATTGCACCTTTTTTCAATTGTAAAATATGTGGTGGCATTCCAGATGGTGTTAAGGAATTAATAAATTCGATACTAAAATTCGATTCACTCTCTTTATCATCAGCCAGAACAGAATCTGCACTGTAATAATTCTTCTGTGGTGCATTGATGTATTTTAAAATTTCATTATTTACATTCAAGGCATCGATATTTTTTGATGTTAATATCACTTTGTTTGCAATGTCTGAGTAATCCTCGTTATTAAGAGTGTTTAGAAATATGGCTGATATCAGTGATTCGTTGCAAACCATTTCTGATGGAATTTCAATAGTATCATTTGGTAAATGCTGTATTTCTGGATGTTTTCCTTCTCCGATTTTAATAAGCCAATCATTGAATTCATTTTGGCCTTCAGATCTCATATTTAATTCTAATTTGAGATGTGTAAATATTTGCCACAGTTTACTGGTCTTGATACATGTTTCAATGATCTCTGTTCTATTTCCGTGTGGCACAACAGGTAATGTTTGCCGAAAATCTCCTCCTAACAGCATCACCTTTCCACCAAATGGCAACTTATTATCCATCACTTCTTTTAAGAATCTGTCAATACATTGCAGTGCGTGACATGACATCATTGTTGCCTCATCTATGATAATTAGTTTCGTTAGTTTAAATTTTTTTGCTTGTATAGAATTGAGTCGAATATCTGACACTGATGTTTCCAAAATGGGAACTGGCAGCTTAAATCCACTATGAACAGTTCTACCACCATCTAACAAAAGTGCAGCAATTCCAGTTGTTGCAAATGGCATAGCTATCTGACTGTGTGATCGAATATAACTCATCAAACAATTGTAAAGATAAGTTTTTCCAGATCCACCTGGGCCGTCTAGATAGAAATACCGGTCTTTGACCATTTCATCATCTGTAGCATTTGTGATGGCCTGAAATGCTTCTAACTGTTTAGTATTTAATGTTGCCAGTTTTTCTTGTGTTTTTTGTTTTTGTAGCTCAGTGTCATAATCATCAAAATTAATGTCATCTATAAGTCCTGGATCCGGTAAATTAAAACTTGAACAATTTAATCCATGAGCAAACAATATTTCTTGAATTTCCAACAATGTTTTTAACAGAGCGATTGGTTCTCTGTAACGTTTCAAGAAGTCTTCTGACATGTTTAATTTAAATGTTTCCCACAAAGTGAAAGCATCAGGTACATTGCAAAATATGCATATGAATGCAAATTGTTGTCTCATTTGCTTTGGCATTTGACATAGCGCTGCTTCTTCCAGACACCTCTCCCATTCTGTATCATCAGCTATGAAATTTTGCTGTCTTGCAGCTAATAGGAATGTATCATAAACGATGTCATTGACTGTACGTAAATGCTCAAAACTCTGTGCACCGGGAACATGTAGCAGAAGTAATCTTAAGCTGAAACGTTCAATATCCCTTGGACTGACGGTATAAATGCGTGGTATAATTTTTTGTGCATCTCTTCTTCGTTCTTTCCATTGACCATTTACAAATACATAGTAATATGGTATCTCTATGTATAAAAATTGTCTGGCCTGCGTATCCTGACAGTTTAATTTAAACCATGCTATAAGTGTGGTATCTCTGTCTTCACTTTGACATAATGCAAGTCTTTCATTTCCTTGAGTAAAGCAAACCATCTGACTTTGAGGCAAATGTACAGCTAAGCGATAGATAGCATGTGACCGATCATGCATCTCAAATTTCAAAAGGCGCCACATTGCTTCAGGAGCACTAACATAGCGAGCATCTAAATAATTTGATAGTTCATCGTGTACAATTGGATTTTCGTTTTCATTTACAGCACCTTGTACAACAACAGTAGCTGCGTCATATCCTTTGTATATATATTTATACACATACTTAATTGATTTAATCGAAGTGCAAGCTTCTACATTGATGTGTGCATTGTACTTGATGAGCAAATGTGGATTGTATGGAACAACAAATCTATTATCAACCTTTTGGCCCCGGATAATAGCTGTTTCTCCTTGTGTTCTTTTATACAAAGGATATCCATCACAATTAGCATAAGTTTGCATTTGAAATTGTTTTGGGAATTCTTTTGTACATTTTTTATTTTCCATACATGGTGAATTAGGATTCATCTCTCCACATGGGCCATGAATCATTCTATGTGTAACAATCTCCCAAAGTTTTGTATATTTTTCTTGGTCTGGCAATTCGGCAGAAATGACTGAATCCACTCTCTCTGCAGTTTTCAACTTATCTTTTTCCTGCAGTATTAAAAGTATGTGAGCATGTGGCAGTCCTCTCTTTTGAAATTCAATAGTGTAAACAAATGCCATACATTGTCCAAATAATTTTGCTTTAGTGATATCATGTATTAATGAATTCAGTTTGATTTTAAATACTCTTGCCACTAAATCTGGTCGGTCAGATGTAGTTTGTCCCAAATACAAATTTTCCTTGATCTCTGGCCATTGGGGATTACACGTGAATGTAATAAATAAATCTGGTTTTCCAAATTTTGTGACAATAGCCATGGCATCATTATACCTTTCTCGCATATTGCGAGGAGATCCTTGGAAAGTTGATGGCAAAATAATTGCTCTTCCAGCTGGAATGTCTCTGTTTGCAGCTATTTCAGCCACATAATCCATTAATCCACAATACTGTTCAACTCGTAATTTTTTTTGTTGAAATTTAATGAAATTTAAATTATTGGCTTCAACTTGTAGATATGAATCAATAATCCATTGTTGAGTGAGTTTGCCTCCATGTAAAATTGGATTAAAGCAGTCACGGATAGCAGTTTGTGCAACTTTATATTCCAGCATTGAAACATTAGATCTAATGCGAAGTTTAGTATTGGGATAAGTTTCCAATTTTAATTTTGGTTCCCATCCAGGTTCACCATTTGGAAAGAAAATGGGATATGTCATTGGATCTAAATTACAACTTAATATATTGATGTTGATAAATGGTTGTTCTTCATTGCGTGGATATATTCTAATATCACGCTGAAAAGGTGGTTCACCATCCTCATTTTTAAACACCATAGCAACCTCATTTACTGTCGGTAAATTATATCTTCTTTGATCAGTGTTGCGATCTCTTTTTAACACCATATTTACTCTTGGTATAGGCAATAGATGTCTTTCAGCATGTTCCTGTTGTTCTTTTTCCAGCTGTGCTAATTGTTTGTATGCTTTACTATATGGGTTGTTTTGCATAATTTTATCCAGCTGTTCAAAGACTATCCGCAAACACTGTCTATTTTCTGGTAGTGTCATTCTTTGTTCCACAGCTTCCATCGTATCCAAGACATACAACTGTGCAAATTTCCTTGGCTCTCCTTCTTGTGGGTGTAAATGTGAAGTTCGGTGGTATATTTGACCTTGAATTTTGAAACAATAAGGACCATGTCCTGGTACATTTTCTGCTAAAGTTGCACCCATTGAAGCAAATGAAATTGCACTGTTATAAGACCTGATGTTTTGTTTGAAATTATTATAATTTGGAAATGTTGGATCACTCATAATACATTCTAAATAATATGGGAATGGATGTCTTAGTGGAAGTTTCACCTTTCCTTTCTGACAGCAACTAATGAAATTTCCATCAGTAGGTCTTTCCTTTATGAAATGATAGGCCCCACAAAACTGACAAAGCACATTAAGTAACCCACAATAATGAGTATCTACATGTACTGCAGTATTGAACACATTGTCATGCATTTTTTCCACATATATATCAAACCCACTTTCTATATGTACATTGTTGTCATGTGTGTCTACATTTAAGTCATTCTGCACAATAGAATCATTAGACACTGGTTCACATAGATGTTTTTTTTTACTTTTCCTTTTTTTGCAAGGCCCAACAGACTCACTTTTGGCTTTCTTAGCAATCTTTCTTTTATTTAAAAGTCTCTGTTGATCTTCTTCTCTCAAGCGTTGTGAAGTTTCTGGTGTATGAGCATCTCTCCACCTTTGCTTCCTTTCCCTTGCCAATCTTCTTTTGCGTTCCATTTTGTCTTCTCCATTATCTTCCATTTTTTAATCTGTAATAGTCAATATAAATATTAATTAGTCTTTCTTCTTATTTTTGTGTACATATGTCTTTTTACTTTTTGGACTGTTACATTAAAGTTGATGAATAAACGTTATCCTTGTTTCCAATGAAATAAATGAAACCATTTTTCAAATTATTTTATTGACATATATTAAATTGGTAATAACTGGACATATATATTTATTATATCAATTATTCATCTTTCAATTCATTTTAAATCCTTCTTGATTCACTTCACTGCATAATTTTTTTTTTTTTTTGGCAAGTGCTTCTTCGTTTTGTTAAATGTTTGTATTGCTTCGTATTGTCTATTCAACTTTCCATAATTTTTTTTAACATATGCTGTTTTGATGTGTCAGGACCAAATTAAATATTTACCTGCAAAGACGGTCTTGATGTTGTTCAAAGACTGTGTGTTTATTCACTTTCCTTGATCAATAATCTGTAATTTAAATTTTAGAATCTTTGTATTATTTCACTTCACCCATATCATGAAATAAACATCAATCAAGAGACATATATTTTTATTCCTTAAAAACCTGAAAGCAAATTCTTTAATATGTTCCTATAGTAATCTAATACAAAACTGTTTTTGATATTACTCATTATTAATAATTAATTCATTAAATAAAGTGCATTATGAATGTTATTTTTAATTCTTTCACACAGGTAAGCACAATATCTAACGAATTAATTACTAATGTAATATACATTATTAATTAATAATTATATTTAATGTACATTATTAATTAATGCAGAATATATAAGCAATTATTAATTTAATGTACATTATTAATTAAATTTAAACTGAAAACATAAACATGAGTCTATCTGAGAATTAAATTATTAAAATCATGTACATTCTTAATTAATGAATCAATGTGTTTGTTTTCTGCACATTCTTAAACGCTAACATTTTTGATATTACTGTTTAGTAATAATTAATTAATTGTAGAAAGTACATTATAAACGTTATTTACAATTCTTTTACACAGGTAATTACAATATCCAATTAATTAGTAATGTAATCTACAATTAATTAATGTTCAATATATAACCAATTAATTTGTAATAGAATGTACATTATTAATTAATAATTAAATTTAATGTACATTATTTATTAATTCATGAATAAATGTGTTTCTTTTTTATGGACATTCTTAAACGCAAACTCACTTTTATATTAATGCTTAATTCATTAATTATTTAATGTACATTATCAATAGTATTGTCAATTGTTTCACACAGTTAAGCTCAATATTATATTTCTGTTAATGAAATAATGTACATTAATTTAATAGTTAATTGGTTATATTTTATTGATTATTAATTCTTAATTAAATAAAATACATTATGAATATTATTTACAATGTTTCACACATTTAAGCACAATATATAATCAATTAATTATTAATTTAATGTACATTATTAATTAATAATTCAATGTAATGTACATTAATAATTAATGCACAATACATAACCAATTATTAATTTAATGTACATAATTGTCCTTATTAAGTAACTAATAATATAGTAATTAATTAATGATACTTCTTAAAATGTACCTTTTGTAATTCAATGTTCCTGAATCAGTATCCTGAAGAGCTATCAATCTCTTTCGATTTTCCAGCATCCGAAAATGTCCAGTCACACTGTCATCACCTCAGGAAAAGGTGTCAGTAATGTGTCAATTGTGCCCTATATAAAGGTTTTTGCGCGAGCCAAATGCATTGTTTTCGGCGGGAAATACGGGTGCGCGAGCGAAATGCATTGTTTTCGGCGGGAAATACGCTGTTGCTCGAGACCAATGTGTTGTTTTTGGCGGGAAATCGGAGTTGGCGCGAGACAAAGGCGGGAAATCGTAGTCGGCGCGAGGCAAAGGCGGGAAATCGTAGTCAGCGCGAGGCAAAGGCGGGAAATCGGAGTCTACGCGAGACAAAGGCGGGAACTCCGTGTTAATCCGGAAATGTGTGGTGTGCGTCTTATCGGATTTTCCGTAAGTGTTTTCCGTGGCTATAGTGCTGTAGCCTCGTTTTCGTTTTGTTCGGCCGCCATTTTTTCTCTCGCTTATTTTTTTTAAAGTGTCTAAACTCTTTTATTTTGCTTTAAATGAAGGCGATAGTTTTTGTTTTGAGGTCCAGGATGCTTCCTCTTGCTGTCGGTAACTTTTTTATTTATGTGTTCTGTGTATTTAGTGTGTTTTATCTTTTTTCTTGTCCGCGGGTTGCGTCCGATTTTTGCGATGTCGTAATGTGTCTTATACGCCGTCACGGATTATCCGTAATGTGTCTACGCCTTTTTTTTCGGCCGCCATTTTTTCTGTCGCTTATTTTTTTTTTTGTGTTTACATTTTTGTATTTTAAGGTAAATCAATGTGTAACTCGCTTTCTGCAGGTCGTGGATGCTCCCTCTTGCTATCGGTTAGGTTTTTATGTATGTGGTGTGTGTAGTTATTGTTAATTTTAATTTTTATGATAGGCGGTTTGCGGCCGTATTTTTTTACTACGTTTTAACGGCTCGCCTCGCTACGCGAGGCTCGCCGGACGATGAGCGCCTGTGGCGCTCATCGCTAAGCCCGCTAAAGTTCTACGGGTTAACGGCTCGCCTCGCTTCGCGAGGCTTATCAATGTGTAACTCGCTTTCTGCAGGTCGTGGATGCTCCCTCTTGCTATCGGTTAGGTTTTTATGTATGTGGTGTGTGTAGTTATTGTTAATTTTAATTTTTATGATAGGCGGTTTGCGGCCGTATTTTTTTACTACGTTTTAACGGCTCGCCTCGCTACGCAAGGCTCGCCGGACGATGAGCGCCTGTGGCGCTCATCGCTAAGCCCGCTAAAGTTCTACGGGTTAACGGCTCGCTTCGCTTCGCGAGGCTCGCCGGGCGATGAGCGCCTGCGGCGCTCATCGCTAAGCCCGCTATTCGTACGGACCACGCAAACAGCGTGACGACGACTCGTAGCAGGACAATTATAATATGTGATATGCAATCAATAAGTAATATTTGTTGATCGGGCTTGCAATCAAGCAATCTATAAAATGCATTAGAACATCTGTTTTAGTCCATGTGGGGTTCATGATATTTATTAACCCCTTGAGTCCCGGGATAGATATAACTCAGAAATAACAGTTAAAATTAATATTTTTAATTGTATATTTGTGGCTTTCAGAATGTTGTGTAATTAACTCTAATGTGTTTACATGCCTTCTCATGCTTTTAAAGTACAGTATTTTGTGTTTGTTGTTTTTGCGAGCCACAAAGTATCTTCGGGTTTCAGGCTGAAAATCCCTGCAGTTGTCAAAATCGTAACTTATAACCCATCTAAGCTTTTGATCTTTCAAGCCCGCAAGAGTTACAACTGCTAAAATCACAAATCTATATTCAATTGCTACAATCCCTCAAGCCCACAAAATGTCAAATGTAGAAGACAATCCTACGAGTACCAGATAGGACTCGCAACCTGTTAAACATCTGTTTGTAGCACTGCAAATGCTAATAAAAAATCAATACTGCACTTTAAAAGACGGGGAAAGAAATTAAAGACATTAGAATTACAAGCTCGTAAATCTGCAATAAAAAAAATATTTCTATTATGTGTCATTTCTGTGTTATATCAATCTCGGGAATCGAGTTAATACATATCAGGCCACCCACATGGACTAGAACATTTCCTTAATTCATTTTTATTATTTTGTACTTTGCGGGATTGCGAGTCTGATCGCATATTGGCCACCTAAACGGTAATTGATTGACATGTAACCTCCATGTTTTACTGATGTTATGATGACAGTCTCCTTTTCTATTGGCTCTTTCTAAATCGGCAGTTACAGCCTTGCTTAATTGATCATGTTCACACTCAGAAATGCTACATACAATTGCATGGTTTACCGTTTCAGCTTTAGGCCCGTAAGTTGCAGACTTGTTCAACGAAATCGCTCTGTAATTGTAGCGAATCTCAAGCCTGCAGACATACGGGCTGTACAACGTAATCTGTGGGCTTGCAATTGAATAAAGTCCATAGTCTGGTTTTGTGGATTTGGCTGGCCCCTAGTGATTGTGGGCGGGGAATGCATAATCAGATTGCAAATAGCTAATAGAATATGTTGCAATATTAAAAGTGGTTTTAAGTGTGTATACGTTTACGATTTGGCCAAGAGATTAGGGCCCAAAGATGGAAAATGTACTGTTGCTATTTATCTTTACTATGGTTGCTATGTACCTGGGCTCTGACTTTCTACTTCACATTCTCATCTGCTTAGGTAATACATAAGGACACTTGCGATGCTAAACTATTTTCCTTAAGTGACAAGCCCCCTATCTATTTATCAGTCATTTCTTCTGTTAATAGCCTGTGATAGCAATGTAATAGCTACTTAACATTCTCTCATAAGAACTACTGTAGGAGTCAGCTTTGAGGTGGGGTGGGGGATCCTATGAGAGCCATCAAATCAAGCTCAACGTCTTTACACACACAAAAAAGGAAAAATAGCAATACTAAACCAAATCAGAAACAGGTGGGACAGAAGAAACAGGGTAAGTGGCAAATAAAATATTAGCTCAGAAGAAGTATCTATTGCTATAATTTTCCTATTTTACCATCTTAATATTTTTTCACTGGTGTAAATAAATCATTTTTATACTATTTTTTTTTACTTGAAAATGAGTGTTGCATTTCTCAAAAGCTTGACACTATAAATTATTTTATTTCTAATAAAAAAATGCATCAATATATAAAGCTATACTTTTATTTATTGGCCATATACCTGGACAATGCATATAATTAAAAGTTCTATACTATATAATAATTTTCAATTTTCTAAGATTAAAAGACCACTGAAATTGCACAGTTATAATATGCTGATTTGAATAGCTAGATAATATGCAAAATATTTTATACAATTTCAAATAAAAAATTACAGCATTTAAGTTTTAAATATTATATTAACGTTTTCTTTAATGATGATGGACATTTTGATTTTGTCTTTCTTTGTAAAGGTTTAGAAAACTGTAAGGAACAGTGGTTTCAGAAAAAGATCTGTATTTAATTCTGTGAAAAACATTCTCTCCAAATAGCGCACTTGACAATGGCCGATAAGGTCCATAGACACCACCTTCTCATATAAGAATATATATTTTTTTCTAAAAATGCATTTATGTTCTTGTCTTTCATAGCTGCTAATTTTTATTTTGCTAAATACTTTACGAGCATCAGTTGTTTTTACCAAACTTCAAAATGCACAAATGCACTCCCCTTTCCCAGTTTAAATACTTCTAATTCAAGGATTCTGCTCCAAGGACGACACTGTTTATAATACATTTACATATATATTTACCAAACTTTCCATATTAAAAACCCCAACCCAATTTTTATATGTTACTGTAATAATGTTGATATTAATATATAAATGCACAAATATAAGGCAAACCATGTATTGTAATGTACCGGAGGTAGCAAAAAATAGCCTGATATAAATGTATACAATCTAAAAGCAGCTCACAGTGGCTGAATCTAAATGGACTGTTTAATAAATGAAGATTGGCGTCTGAGCAGTAAACACTAAAGCGCTCTCTGAAGGAAAAATCATAAAAAGGTTAAAATAATATCAGAGAGAAATGTGTTTCTCTGTTGTCATAAGAGTTCCTGGAAATATAAATGTATATACATATATATTGACGTTATTAGAATGTTCCCAGTTGTATTTTTTTTCCAAGTGCTTTTTTGACCTCTCCTAATTCTTCCCCTTCTTTGATGTCTGACTAGGAACACAAAGTAAGTACTGAGAGTCTAAAGCTAACCAAGCTTTGAACTGCTATAAACTGTGTGAAAATGAAATCGATTCCGCAGTCTGATGACTCTGTAATGAACATTCAAGTCCCTCACAGCAGCATGTCACCCAACGACATCTTTATCCTTTTTATCTGCATTGAATGAGTGGATTTGCTTGTTCCGAGAGAGGCAATAGCAAATGGGCCCATGATTATTGCTTTTCCCACACAAGTCCTTAAGGTTAAGTTCTTGATCTCCTGTAAACGATTAAAGCCAGGGATTTTAGCTTGGCGTCCTGGTACAGGAAAGATACATTGTATACATACTTTGTCACACATAAATATATATTTACATATGCGAGGTTTGTGTGGGTAGTTTGAGAATATATGTGTATATATATATATATATATATATATATATATATAAATGAATATATATATATATATATATATAAATATATATATATATATATTAATATTATTATCTTTTTTTAGTGATGCGCCGATATATAGCCTCATTCAATTGAGGATTCGGAAGTTAGGGAAGGTAGGACTTATGTCTGCAGGACTGCTGCGTCTGCAACTTATAGTGCTATTCAATTGGCTGGGCCCGCAAGTTAGGGGCAAGGAGCGAAATTCGGAAACCATGGTATAGAATGTAGCATTTGCGAGCTTGAACACGATTAATCAAGCATGGCCGTTACTCCAAAGTAAGAAAAAATGAAAGGAAACAGAGATCATCATCATGACATCAATGAAATCCAACCTCCAAGCCCATAACTCGTAATTGAAGCCCGTAGGAAAAAAAGCCGTTTTCAGACCTCCCAAAATTGAGGTTGGATTTCAAAGTTCTACGGGTTTGGAGGTAATTGAAGCCTGGAATATTTTTAAATCCAACCTCCATTTTTCAAAGTTTTACGGGCTTCAATTACGAGTTACAGGCTTGGAGTTTTGATTTCAAAGGATTTTTCTTTTTTGGCGATGTAGTATGCTTCGGGTCAATGTCCATCTGCACTGTGCAGCGCCGTCCAATGAGTTCTGAAGCATTTGGCTGAATATGAGCAGATAATATTGCCCGAAACACTTCAGAATTCATCCTGCTGCTTTTGTCAGCAGTCACATCATCAATAAATACAAGAGAACCAGTTCCATTGGCAGCCATACACGCCCACGCCATGACACTACCACCACCATGCTTCACTGATGAGGTGGTATGCTTTGGATCATGAGCAGTTCCTTTCCTTCTCCATACTCTTCTCTTCCAATCACTCTGGTACAAGTTGATCTTAGTCTCATCTGTCCATAGGATGTTGTTCCAGAACTGTGAAGGTTTTTTTAGATGTTGTTTGGCAAACTCTAATCTGACCTTCCTGTTTTTGAGGCTCACCAATGGTTTACATCTTGTGGTGAACCCTCTGTATTTACTCTGGTGAAGTCTTCTCTTGATTGTTAACTTTGACACACATACACCTACCTCCTGGAGAGGGTTCTTGATCTGGCCAACTGTTGTGAAGGGTGTTTTCCTCATCAGGGAAATAATTCTTCGGTCATCCACCACAGTTGTTTTCCGTGGTCTTCCGGGTCTTTTGGTGTTGCTGAGCTCACCGGTGCGTTCTTTCTTTTTAAGTATATTCCAAACAGTTGATTTGGCCACACCTAATGTTTTTGCTGTCTCTCTGATGGGTTTGTTTTGTTTTTTCAGCCTAATGATGGCTTGCTTCACTGATAGTGACAGCTCTTTGGATCTCATATTGAGAGTTAACAGCAACAAATGCAAATAGCACACTTGAAATGAACTCTGGACCTTTTATCTGCTCTTTGTAAATGGGATAATGAGGGAATAACACACACCTGGCCATGGAACAGCTGAGCAGCCAATTGTCCCATTACTTTTGATCCCTTAAAAAGTGGGAGGCACATATACAAAACTGTTGTCATTCCTACACCGTTCACCTGATTTGGATGTAAATACCCTCAAATTAAAGCTGAAAGTCTGCAGTTAAAGCACATCTTGTTCATTTCATTTCAAATCCATTGGGGTGGTGTATAGAGCCAAAAAGATTAGAATTGTGCCATGGTCCCAATATTTATGGACCTGACTGTATATATATATATATATATATATATATATATATATATATATATATATATTATTTACTGTAACTTCCAAATAGTAATGTTTCAAGAAAGTGTTGATAGAACACCAAGAGGCCACCTTGCAGATTTTTTTCAATAGAACATTCTGTATTGTCCAATATGTAGAGCATGGGCCTACAAACAAAAAGATGTACAACATGACAGGCTTTGGAGATAGCAGAAACAATCCTTTTCCTTTTTATCCTCAAGGATGCCTAAAATACTTTTCTTGGACAATTGACTCTAAATGTTCTGATCTTGATCAGAAAAGGAAGGTAAATAAATCTCTTGATGAAATTCTGACATCACCTTTAAAACCGGTCGTAAAATAGCTTTTTTAGAATCAAATATGAGAAAAGGCTCTTCTTCACAAGACAGCACCTGGAGTTCTGATACCATTTTAGTAGATGTGATAGCAATTAGTAGAACTGTCTTCAAGGCCATGTGAGAATAGGGGTTCAAATGGTGGTTGCAGTAAGGCATTTTGAACCAATGGGAGATTCCAATGGCCAATAACTTGCTTCTGAAGTTTATTTTGTACTGGAAGCTGTACTTTTGCAGTAATAGTTTTTAATTCTGCCTCCAGAAAAATGAATTGTTGGAGGGGAGGGGAGGTAGAAGATGGCTTTTTTTCTAGAAATGTACGATCCAACCATAAACCTGAAGACATATTAAAACCTTGTTAATGTGATGTCTTAAGGATGCTTGATCCTAACTGAGTGTTAGAAAATTGTCTAGGTAATGGAAGATTTGAATGCAATCTCTTTTTTTGGAGTCATAAAAATTATTTATACAACTGCTAGTGCTCTCAGCAGGATTATTGGAAAGCACATTAGTTTATAAAGAGAAGAAGATGGAGACAATACAAAAGAGAACTATGTATATAAAAGTGAAAATGTAGAGGCTGTATTTACTTTTTTCCTTTCTAAAAACATTTTGACATTATCAAGATTAGTTATTTAAAATAATGTAGCAAAAAATCCTATTGCTCTTGAATGACTATTGCGGTGTATAACATCTTTTTATTAGACTAACTGAATTATAATAGACAAGTTTTCAAGAGGTGCCTCCTCCCATTTTCAAATGTTGTTGTTAGTCGATAAAAAAAGAGATGATATATTATTATATATATAACATTTTGTTTGCAGAGCACCAGCAAGTAGATCTATATACTACAATACTTATTTATTTTGGTTGTAGGTGGGTTGACAAAATGTTTTTTATTTTATTTTAAATTCGAGACAAGGGAGCGTGACAACTTTAGATTCTATAGATCCCTATGTCTTTTAGACTAATATTATTGTACTATCGACTTGACCATCAAAAATGACGGCAATAAAATATGAAGGCTGTCAATGCTGTTTGCCACACAATGCAACTTTTGCAAGCCTCTCCCCCCCGTCGATTTTACAAGCTTGAAAAAAATTTAAGGCTTATTTTGTTTCTTGCTTAGCCGTTTTCAGACCTCCCAAAATGGCAATTAAATATCAAATTAGCTTGCAACCTCACTTAAAGGCTCCCTTCCTCTCCTGTTGTGCCGTGTGTGAGGTTGTAAGTCATTTTTTTAATTATTGGCATCTTTTGGTCGTCTACCAATGGCTTCCAAGTTACGGGCCTTTGGCGCACATTGTAGCCTTGTCAAGCCAGTCACTTGCGGGTTTTATGATGAGCGTTGCAGCCCCCGTTAAACCGGTAACTTTCGGGCCTCCGAGTTATGGGCCTTCGGCGCTCATTGCACATGCTCAAGCCTGTAAATCGTGACCGACAAATCGTAATTATGACAACTATAAATGTGATGGTTAAAAAGATGGCTTGCTCATTTTTCTGTGGACTTATTTGGACCACTCATTGCTCTATTTTCCTAGAGGCTTTGGAGACAGCGAGGACAAATGATGCCTTTTAACACTCTGTGGACCTCATTCTAATCCTACATTTTGGAAATAAGTAGCCGCAAGGGGAGGCTGCAAGCTACTTAGCATACAAGTGTTGAGCTGCAATCCCTTGCGATTAGCTCAATCACAGCTTACTTCCGTCAAAGCCTTTGACCCTACGCAGTGGCAAGAGTTGCGGCCGCAAAAGACTTTAACTCGTTATTCAAGCCCATCGGACTTTGGACAGAAATTAAATGTGAAATAAAGTATTGTATAGAGGCGATGTGCCAGCTTGAGAATGTTGTGCCTTTAGTCCTCATGTGACCCATTGTGTACCCCATCATTTACAGTGCTTTACAGTGCTGTCTTGAATTTATAGTTGCCTTTACATTTTTCCGAGATTGTGGCCTTGAAAACACGAGTTACGGTCTTGCTGTTCAAGCACGGAAGTGCTTACTGCTTATAGCATGGTTTGCGATCAGCCGTAAGGGGGGACCTCCTTGCAGCACCGCCTGACTGAATAGCAGCGTAGACGTAGCGCTATGCGTGTCCGTAAGCCGGCCGCAAGGAATAGCAGACTTGCAGCCGTTTTACGGCCCCAATTAGAATGAGGCCCTTAGTGTCCCACCAATAATGCCATGGGTTTCTTCCTACGCACTGTGAATACTGTTGCTAAAAGAATGTGGTGTATACTGTCTCTTGACCAGCAGTCTCTATGGGTGGGTAAATACAACATAACACACTCTTTCCCATTAACCAAGAGACATCTATGAACAGATCAATAAAACCAATCAACTAGTCAATCAACACAAAATTACCAATATCAGATAACTTCAGAATACTACATTTCCTGGAATCCTGGCCTGTATGCGAAACAACAATATACGGTTCTAGAAGTCCAACCTCACATAATCATGGATTGGGGTGATCTAAATATTGTGTTTGGTCATGTGCTAATTCTCATTCTGTACATTTTGGTGTGTCAGTTCTCCATTTATTACAATGATATCAGTTGTACTTATATCTGTATATTAGGAAAAAGAGTTCTGTGTATTAGAAGTAGCTGAGTGATATCTGACATGATGGAGGTTTTAGGTAAGTATTCTGACGTGAGAGATATTTGTGTTAGAAGGTGAAGAGAGATGTGTGACCTGATGTCTTGGCTCTAGGAAGAAGTTCAAACTAAGTATCCTAATACAGCAATACCACATTTAGTGCTTTACAAGCATTTCTGCATGCAGGAGCACTATGTGAAATAGCGTTTAAAAGGGCATTTTATCTTCATATCACTCAGATAGTGATATAGTGGATCGGAGAAAGCTGAGTGGGTATTTAAAGGGCTAAACAGAGTTTGGCGCTTAAAAAAACATGCTATTTAACGCTAAACAGGGAATTACAGGGAAAAAGAGAGGAAAAGAGGGTCATAGCGAATCAGCACACAAAGAGGTAGCATTAAGCGGGGGTATACCTGTATCTGTGTAATATGAGGAGGTGAGATGTATGTGTCCAAATTTGTGTATAGGAAGACTTGAGAGGCTTGTGTACTATTGTGAGTATATTAGGGGTTGGTGAAATGAGAAGGCAAAATCATTTATCCCAATGAGTGAGTATTAGCAGATTTTTCAGAATTGTATGTCCTGGGATAAGGTATCATGCTGTTTGTGGGAAACTGTAAAGTGAGAGGTATGCTTCATAGGTGTCCCCTAACATCTGCTTTATAGTTCATGGGATTGGAATATGTCACATAATTCTGTGTATTAGAAGGCTTATATTAAGAACTTTTGACTTTGAATGGGTTACTTTTTATACAGTACATTATGACTAATACTGGTTCTATAGAAGCTGCAATCAGATGTGAGAACAAAAACTGCATTTTACTTATTTTACTGCATGAAATAAACACAGTGAAAAGACCTGGTATATATAAAAAAGAGAGATTAATTCAGAAAGATCATATGGATTGTCATATATAAACCATGAAGTCTGTAAAATGGGGGTGATTTATCAAGAGGGGATTGTAGCAGAAATTCTCCACTGTATTTCAAACTAGCTGCAAAGTGCTCTTTTATAGAGCTAGCCATTTCAGGGATCCTACATTCCAGTAAAGCTGTCACTAAAAATAAAAGAGGCCACTGTACAATGAAATATATATATATATATATATATATATATATATATATATATATATATATATATATATATATATATATATATAAAGAGTGAGGTAGCCGTGAATGTCCAGTAATCCAGTTGAATAATCAGAATATTGCAGTGAATAGTGATACCTTTTTTGTTGGACAAACATATTCATAATAAAGCGACAACCTTTCGAGAGATTATGCCTCTCTTTATCAAGTCAAAAAGCTATACTGATACAAGTATGAGCTAAAAACAGTAAATAGAAAGGGATTAAAAAATTTTGGGGGGAAAAATAAGAAAAACAAAATTAATTGGTCAGAGTTAAGTGAGAAATAGACCAGCATTGTGAACAATGTCCTGATAGGTCAGTAAGTAAGTCTATAGATCAGGTTGCAGATAAGAACACAGCAGAGTAAAAAAAGGAGCAAGACATTTCAGCATAGCATGTAGCTTACAAAAACAGTAATAGAAGGGGGGAGGTATGTGGAATGTATATGCTATAAGACATTATCAGCCTTATTAAATTGCGATTCGCCATATTTTTTTTACAGAAGTTTTTAGTTAGTGAAGACCTTGCTTTTGGATAGAATTTTAACTAAAAACTTTTGTAACAAAAAGTATGCTATGTGCTTATATGGAGCTGTAAATTCACTGTAAATCAGTGAATTTAGAGACAGTATAGTGAATCCACAATACAAGGTCAATGCTGTGACCATCACAGTGTAATGGAGGAGAAGTCCACTGTGATAAGCCAATTTAGGATGTTATTTAGATGAATTCAGAGGCAGTCTGAATTGTATATGAGTTGTTGTGGGGAAAGGTAGAGACTTTGATTTTTAGTAGTAGGTGGCAGAGAATATCAAGAGTAACCAGGCTAACATTGTGTTACAGCAAAGGCAAACTGAAGTAAAGATTAACCTTACTTATTGGGATGTCGTTGCATGTCAGTTCTCCAGTTTAACTCCGGTGTAGCTCTAAATAATCCTTATGAAACAGCTCACTAAGAGACAATGAACCAATCTCTGTATTGCCTTATAAGGCCGTTTAACCATCAAGCAATTTATTCCAGCCTACATTCTAGTCTGTCTAGCGATTGGGTTTGATGGTTGGGTACAATCTGACCACAGCCAAAGTTTAGCATTAGAGCTTTGGTAGATCTTGTCTGATCGGCGATGGTCTTTAGTAGGTCTGAATTGCGCAAATCCAAGTTGTATACTGCTTGGTGTGTACGGCAGTCGGATGTGCTGCTATTCCCAAAAGCACTGTTCACGCCAGTGCCTTGTTGATATGTGAAGGAGGTGAGGAGAGAGAATGTTTGCAAAGCGCATAATCTTGAGTGCGTCTAACATGACGTACCCAGCCAGTGTCGAGAGTCTCTTGGTTCTAAGATATATGCCGTAAACTTGGTATACTTGGTTTTATTGTTCTTATCAATGGATTTTACTTACCTGAATTAAATCAGAATTTTACCAATAAAGATACTTTTATTTATGAAAACGGTCTGAAGTATTTGTGCTTTGGGACACCCCTTCACGCACACGTGGAAAGTACACAACATCAGACTCAGCTGTTACAATCAGCACAAGGCGTCATCACACTATACTTACATTATACCGTGGATTAGCACCACCATATACGGCATATGTCTCAGGACCAAGAGACTGAGGACACCGTCTGTCTGTTGAGCTAACCATTCCATTTGTGAATTCCAGTCACTTTTTCTGCTTCATTTCTTTTTTGATCTCTGCAACTCATATCATCTATACTTTGTTAATTTCTTGCATAAAACTTAGACATGGCATAGCCCTTTAATTAGTATAGATTGCAGCCCCTATAACCGAGAACCATCTATTTAATTTTGAATGGATTAGGACTGAACCTTTAACCCTTATACAGATTTCTACATTATTACTGCATCATTCATGTTAATTGTGTAGGGGGGAGTAGAAGCGTTCACTTGGTAATTCAGTTTAGAAGTTCTATACACTTAAATTTTACTGGTTACCTTTTTATTTTTTTCAGTACTAACAGTTCAGATCGAAACATATGGTTAAAAGGCATCATTTTGACATTTAAACATTTACCCTTCAACACTTTTATTTCCTTTGTAAAAAAGAAAAGTAGCAGAAGCCATACTTTTGCTGAAGCTTTTTATATTTCAGTGTTATTTTTATATATTTTTCACACTGGCAGAGATCTAATACATGTTTTCCTCGGCAGCCAGATCGTATATCGTAATGGCCATAGAAGGTCGTTGTCTTTGATGACAGAAATATTAACACACATTTAAATGTGAGATCTTGTGGCTCAGAGGCGATAAATCGAGTTGGTGTGCGCATCAACACTGCAAACTCAGCTAGTGAGAGAGTTTAATATTCTCCGCTTAGCTCAGTTTATGCCCCATTCTGATAGGGGTTACAAGATGCTTCTCAATGAATTTTTACAGGCTAATTACTGGGTTTAATCATGGAGAATATCTGAGCTGTGAGAACGCTGGAATGAAAATACAATAATATAGTTAGTTATTCAGGATAGACAATGACGGACCTACTGGGCCATATCATATCATTCATATTTTATGCTCGGAAGTTTGTGTGCGTTACATAATTATGGCACACTGTCAATTCCTTGATTCTTTCTATAACCAACAAGGTCAACCAAAGTCTTCCTTTTTTGTTCAGAAGCCATATGCGCTTAGAGCTTGTTATGCACGATAGCCGATTATTGCTGAAAAGTTGCTGCACAGGCTGTTAAAAAAAAAAAAAAAAAGTGTTTTGCAAATCAAGACAAAGGTCTATATATCCAATCAAAATATTCCATCTGAGCTGTGTTATAGCAGCACAGTGTGGTGCGCCAAGTTTGTTCTGCACTTTGTAGAGTAATGGCACTGCAGGTTTTATAAAGATTGCATTGTAATGTCTAAAATGCTGTTCATTATGTTTCTTTTTATAGATCAGAATGGAACATCATAGAGTTTAGCCCTTCTGTTTTCTGCCATGAGCCCTGCATGGAACAGACTGATGGTCAGTACACATATGTGATTACGATCTCTCTGTAGTCTTCACTCAGGTGGAGTCCCACTTAGCATACAAAGTAAGTTGTAAATAACCCTCTTCATATCTACCTTGCCACAATGTAACCTTCTTAACCCGCCCTCTATTTATATTTCTCGCTTTCTACGATTCCTCCTTCTCTATCTATCCCATCTCACTCTCATTTCCTTCTCCTCCATCTATATACATCCCTTTATACCCTTCTTCCTCTCTATTTACACCATCGCACAATGTGCCTGCCTCTATCTTTCCTCTGCCACTGTACCTAACTCCACTCTCACATTCTAAATCACAACCCCAATTTCTACATGTTTCTTCCTTCTGGATTTTACATATCTCTCTGTGTACCCTCTTTTCTCTTTTACCATTTTACTCCTATACCATATCCTTTCCTCTTTCTGAATTTCTTTCTTACCACCTATACTAATAGTCTACTCCATGAATCAGTTACCCTTTTTGTGAAGTAATACTTCCTTATGCCACCTGACAACACATTTCTGAAGGTTACTGCCTCCACCTTATCTCTTAGCATATTCTATTGATGTAATTTAATGCACTGCTGAACTAATAATATTCACAAACTGCATGGTACAACAGCTGCAAAGTAAACTATAGCAAACGAGACAAGATGTTCCTGGGTTTAAGGCTGGCATTCTATATGTTAATGCCCCTCGATGTCATAAGCATTCTGACAGCTTCATAAGTCGCTACCCTACCAGTTCATCAATCATGTTTTGCTAATCCATTTTCCCTGCTTCCCTCTCTGGGAGAAAAAATGGAATCAAACACTGATGGTATCTTAGATTAGCCAAAGTGGTCAGAATATTACAGATACACTGTGTTTAATCCTCCTTCCGCAGGGCTAATCTACTACCTATTTCAAATAAGCAGTACAGAAATTGCTTCCAGCCCAAACAACTAGCTGCAAATCTAGTTCAGTGTAATTGATCTCAAAACATCAAGACAAAAAAAGTAAATATATGAAACGAGGGGATTTAAATATATTTCTGTTTGTTTATTTGAATTTGCAGAAATGCCATAAAAAGGAGGGGTATAGGATTGTTGCAAAATGTAAAGGACTAGGAAAACGTTTTGTGAAGTATTCAACAAACTGACAACATCAGCAGCTATGTAAGTCATGGGTATAATTACCTTTTCAGAAAATCATAATTGTAGTAGAGTCTGGTATTACAGGGCAGTGCCATGACAGTTACACTTCCTTTTAAGACATGGGAGGGTGGTTACAGACCATGGCAAGGAAGGCTTTGCAAGTATAATTACAAGCTAGCACCTTATATTGGCATGGAATGGAGGTGGGGATATGAGTCCAGTGCTCAAATCTGAATATACCAATGTGTCAACAAAAATATCACTCTTACTTCACTTTTGAAAAGATAAGAACAAATGGCAGAATTCACACACTAAGTCTCCAAGTGCCAGGAAGTATGGAAATCACACACACATGGTATGCTTTAACCAGAATAATGATTTTATAAATATTTTTTTTTTTTTTGCCCAAGGCATACACAGCTGCTAAAGAAATGGTCACAATCATATGGGTAGCCCTTTAAAGGGCCACTATAATACCCTAAAACTCTACAGTGTACCATAGTCTATAGTTGGGACAGCCTAACTGGGGTGACAGGCCAGCGTTTATTTAGTCTAAATTGAATTTTGGGGAAAAAAACTCACTTCTTTATGAATTATATAACAGGTTAATGACATAAGCACGAGTACAGAATAGAGAAAATACTAAATCTGGAGACTCTGTGTGTAGCCTGAGTGGGGGTTTATCATATTGGAAGTTGCTTTGCTATAAAGTCATGTTGTCAAGTGGTGTCATGACTGATTTTGGAATCCCATGAACTCTAACACACTGGGTTGTTAATATCAAAGGGTATAAGAATGGACATGAAATTTGTTGTAAGGACTGTGATAATTTGTCTTTCATTTATGTGTCATGTTTAAAGAATTAATGTGTGCATATAGTTATTGTCATGGTTTCTTGGATAAAATGTAAGTGCTGTTATTGATGTACTATAGCAATATGGTGGATGTAATGAACACAGTAAAATGTGGCTCACAGGCTCTAAGTTATGTTATGAGGGCCTTACAGTTCTAGTGGGACTTATTATCAGTCAGAATGATGTAGGGACCTGCTAGGCCCTAATTGTGGTCAGCCATCTTGACTGTTTCTTGACCCTGGGCTGCATAAACTCCCCAGATGTTGTAACAACACGAGTCATTTATTACTTTAGATAAACAAAATATAAACCAGGACCTCTTTATGTGGCCTCAGATATTTGTAAAAGTTGATGAGCTCCACCATATAGATAACCCCCACCACTCCTGACATCAGAGCAAAACCAGAGGTTTGGCTAAAGAAAGTGGGGAGGGGGAGATGTGGGTGTATTCTTTTGGTGCTGTGTAAAAATATTTGTGGACGAAAGAGTAAACTGGCAGCACTAAAACCCGGGTGCATAAGTATTTTTTGTATTCTGAGCTAACCTAACTAAAGGGATGTAATTTTTTTTCTGCTTCCCCATGAATAATGTTATGATCTGAATTGCTGGGTACAAAGACAAAAAGATTCACAACCTGGAGGTTGCACCTGTAAGCAAAAGCAGGAGAGGCTTGGGGTGCATGTGGCCCCTCGTCTCTGGGTTGTGACAAGTGGTTATTTACATATCTTTCAATAATAATGAATCCAAGATCCATTCTTCTCATATGAATAATCCTTTTGCCATTAAAGCAAATTTGAATGCAATCATTAACGCTTTAAAATCTGTATTTATTTTAAACTTTCTAAAAGCATTTGGCACATTAACAAACATACTATAAATATGACAAGTCACAGTTTAGTGTTTCAGATTTAAGCAGATCTACTTCTCTCCAATAAGTTGTCCATGGGAAGTGAGAGGATTGATCCAGAAGGTTGTCGGAATAGAATTATTTATCTGTTATCCAGATAAACGTTTGTATCTGCCTCCTTCCCTGAAGCGGCTATCTCAGGCAAATCTTCAGATAAATAAGGATAGATAGATTCTGTTTAACCCTTTGTACACCAGGCAGGAGGTGGAGAGAAGCAGATTTGCAGGAAGCGACAATGCTAATTATTGACTGTATTACTAATCGATAAGTAAATAGACAAAACCCTATTATATTGTAAAAATAATATACAAAACATGTGTTGACAGACTTAACATTAGTAATGATACATTAATTAAGAGACATGGAACATGAATTTAAAAGAGCATGCTCTAAACAACAAATTGCAGTGTACATGAAAAAATATTAAGTAAACCCTGTTTAAACTTCAGTAAAACTAACAGGAAGTGCACATCTATAGATTCCATTGGCCGACAGTACGAGTCCTACAGATATATCACTGCTCATTGGCTGACAGGAGCAAGCCCCCAGATCGGTTCAAAGTTTGAACCATTTTTTTCTGCTTTTGAAGTTTCATTTGACCCAATGCCCTCTTTAAGATGCAACAAAGACAAAAATGTGTCCAATGACCATTTGAGAAACTGCCTTTTAACAATTCTAATCTGCACTTCTGAAGTAATTATTGAGTTCCTATGAGTGAAACAAAGCTATTATTATTATTATGTATTATTATCTTTTATTTAGCTAATTTATTTACAGTAGGCTTCATTTCAAAACACTGTGTGTGAAGTAAACTGGTAAATAACTTGAAATAAACTTGTTATCTGCAATTTAGTCTAATAACAACAAATTAATTTAGCTTACTGTGGGCAAAATAGTGAGAGGAGTCCTCCATCTTAAACAGCACATCAAGCAACATTGTACATTTGTGTGTCTATAAACAAGTTAATAAACTTAATTCCTGTTCAAAATCTCAAGAATCTCAAGAGTTTATAGTACACTCTTCAAATCCAAGTCATTTTAGACAGCTTTTAACCATAGCTGATGATATTATTTCTCTAAATGCTTTGAAATAATAAATTTTATTTATTAAGCTAGCTAAAAATATTCTAATACTCATACAAATTCAACTGCAATCTTCTTGAAGACTCTACTCCTAACTAAAAGCAGTGTGAGGAAGCAGTGAAACATATTTTTTCTTATAAATGTAGTAAAGGAAAATCTGTGAAAGGAGTTAGAATAATTGGTACATTTAATAGCAAAAGCAACAGATGATTGGCCAAGCCATAGTTACATATATATATAGAGCAGTCCTTATTTGCAGAACAGATCAAATAGAGAAAAAAATGGAGAAAAACAAAGGTGATAAGTGACAATACAAAATCTGCCACTAAACATTATCAAATCACTTGTGTTATTTAAGTTATTCTAAAAGAGCATGACAACTGCCATTTGTTTCTAAGTTGACTAATTTCCAAGCTAATTATTTTTTTCTGATAAATCATTGTGAAAATAGGCAGATACTTACCGTAATACTAATTAGTTTCTTCAATGTGCTCTTTAGGATTACAGTCTGTTTGTCTGTCTTTGCAAGAGTAAAACAATACTCCTTAAGGTTATCATGCAGATAGATAACCACCACCTTCTTGACAAGCACTCTGAGCTGCAATGTAGTATACTGAGCTGCACACTACCATAAAGGAGCCTCACTTTCAATGCTGAATATCTCAGGAATAATCAGCCCTAGAGAAAAATAGCTAGTAGAATGCATAGACAGTGTTTAATGTTATGTAAGATGAAATTAACTTCCTGTTGGGGGGGGGGGGGGGGCAGTGTCCTTTTAGCAGTACCATGTCTTCACTCAACCTTCAATCTATAGTATCCAAATGAAAAATATATATGTTCATTCAAATCCTAAATTGAGCCACTGAAATCCAATATTTACTGTATTTGATTTAAAACAGATTCTGATAATTGACAAAACATTGAAGAAAATACAAAAAAAATTACCTATTATAACACGTGTTTGGGGTTCCAGTACAGTCAGTAAGACTTAATTTTATTGCAAAGTCGAGGAAGCCTCTGAAATTGGATTGAATAGCTGTATTGTGACAGTATATATCTGTGTGCAGTTATACAACACATTATTTACCCTAGCCCTTTATTGCATGACTCCCAGATAAACATCAGTGCTTAGTAGATTGATCCTGCATTCCTTCATGCACTAGAAGTGATAGATACTTCTGTCCCACTCTACTTAACTCCAACATTTAAAAATAATGGATAATTAATGGATTGTGCACTAGGTCAATCAACAGCCATTTTAGAGATTACAAAATGGCAGGCCAGAGTCTGTGACTGACTGCTTTCAAATTTGTAATATGAATTATGTGAATTATGTAATATACTATACAATTCCATAGCCTCCTTTTACATAACTCTGTTTTACATTTCATGCCAATGGCATGTATTAATGAATGATATTGCCTGATCTTTTGAATTTGTATTAATCCTATTTTCCCTGAGGAAATGAGCCGGGCATATTCTCTCTCAGCTGATGCCAAATACCTTATCCTTTGAAATGGCAATTACCAAAATACTCAAAACTACCAAGCATGTGACAGATGGCTGAAAAATTAGCTTATTTTCTTACCCTCAACCATCAAAGTCGCTCTATCCCTATGATAGAAAATGGATGGGACAGTGATTTAACATATGGAAGTGCAGATCATTTAGTTGAAAAGGAAGTGACATCTAATTTATTACAGGCCACCATTAGGAAGCTGCTGTCAGTATTGGAACCAAGAAATCTCTATTACATTGTCTGTAATCTGACGTATATTGCTTGAAGGTTCCTAAGGAATAGCCCACAAACATTTTGTACAAAAAGGTATTGTTTTAATTACACCTCGAATGTGAATCTTAGTGGACATTAGTAGAGATGCCATACTTTCAATATGTGTTGTGAGTTTCATTTTTATCATATTCCCTAAAAACTGTAAGTCATTGTTGATTAGTTTTCCTGGACATTATATTCTATGATTACTAGTTCTTTTTTTAGCTCTAATATTGTGAAACTCATCATGAGTACATTGGGATTGGGGGCTAGACAGAACTGGAAGGAATACAACCTGGTCTAGCCATCTGGTAGTCATATCATATATTCCTCTGCCCTAGAATCCTTGTTACACATTCAGTAGCAGATCAGTCACCAGAATGACAAGAGGTCTCCCAGATAGCTATTTCAACCCAAGCTTATGGCAAGCTATTCATTATCCCTCAATGCCTATGGTTTCTCAAACATGGGCCAACTCAACAATTAGGATAGGGCCTCCTGAACTTGTTATGTGATTTATCTTGTAGAATAAAGCCACTGGGTATCATATAATCAATTACCTCATATTGTATCCACAGTTGGGTACATTCATTTTGGGCTTAAGGATTCTGTCATGCAGAACATTATCACTAGAGCTAGTGTAGCCAACATCCTAGGTTGCTTAACAATCCATCTCTTAGCCAAGTATGTCAGGGCGCTAAACAGAATAATGATGTCCACATCACAAGTTACTAGAAGAGTTTCCGGATTAATAGTAATGTCATTTAGTCTACTGAGAACGTCCATTGTATCCCTCACATATGACATATGACAAATCAATTCCAATAGGTGAATTTTTACGCATCAGAAGAAATTGTTCAACCTTGGACTTATTTGTTGAGAGAGCGAAAGAATTACGTGAACGCTTAAAGAAGAGGGGATACAGCAACAACTCTATTAAAAAATGATATCAGCGAGCATTACATACTCCAAGAGAAGAACTATTATCCCCCAAGATAAGAACAAAAGAGGATGAAAATGTACGTTTTATCACCACTTACAGTGAATATTAACATTTTGAAGACAGATCCCCAATTACAGACAATGGTTGGCAATAAGATATCGACTGGCTGGCGAAGATCCAGCAATATTCGAGCCCAACTTGTATGAAGCCACTTCTGCAAAAAAAGAAAAGCTAACTCATTATCAAATGAAATTGTTGGATGTGGACACTGTACATTTTGTCCTTACATGTATAGACAAGAAGAAATATGTGACAGAACAGGAAAAGTTACAAAATTAAAAGGGGCCTCATTCTATTAGCGGCCGCAGCCGTTGCGGGGCCGCAAGGACCGGCCGCAAGCTATTCGGCTATTCTATTCCCTTACGGCCGGGGGCTCCGGCAGGCTTGCGGCCGGCGCCTTGCTATCTCTTGCGGCCGCTCGCGCCGGAGGAAAGCCTTTGATCTAAAACGGCCGCAAGAGTTTCGGCCGTAAGAAATTCTTATTTGCAATTCAATTGCTCCGGGAACCCTCTCTGCAAGGCTAAAACCGAGCAGCAGCTTACTTGCAGGAAAGAGGTCCCGCTAGCACCAATTAAGCACATAAAATAGCTCAAATAAAGCCATCCTGCACTTTGAGAAGACTATAAAGGGATTTTAGGTGTTAGAAAAAATAGCACATAATTATCCTGTACTCAAATCCGTAAAATATTTTATTTTTAATATCCGTAAAATATCCATGTAAAAAGTCCAGAGTGCTTGGAGCACCTCAGACCCGCCCACGCCGCAGCCGGAAAATAAACAGTTAATTTGAACTCGGGTTTGGGCTGATGTGCAAGCTTGAGAGTGGGTTACTTTTAATCCTCATGTCCCCCAATATGATCCCTAGCATTTACAGAGCTGTACAGTGCAGGCTTGAATTTATTTTTGCGTTTTTAGATTTCACAGCTTACGGCCGGTTCCAAGATATGCGGCCGGCCGTAAGATGAGATTTACGGCCGCTAATAGAATGAGGCCCAAGGTCTATATAACTGTGGCACATCTGCAGTAGTTTATTGCCTGGAATGCCCGTGTTCCCTCAGATATGTTGGGATCACAAGCAGAGAACTGCGAAAAAGGTTGGGTGAACACTTGGGTAACATCCGCAATAGTGCTAGTGATATAATAAGAGAAAAAACGCTTACCTCTGTAGCCAGACATTTTCATGAGAAACACAAATCAAAATCTATTTTAAGATGTTGGATCTTACAAAAAATCAGCCTGGGAATTAGGAAAGGCAACTTAGAATTGGAATTACTAAAAGCAGAGAGTAAATGGATATCTTTACTCAATACCGTTGTCCCTAGTGGACTTAATGAAAATAATATTTTTTGTGTTTTTCTATAAACCTAATCACATTACTATGATCTGAATGATATCTCAGCATCTGCTGGATAAAGATTATTACTCACTATTGTGGTATTAGCCTATCTGCTATACAATTTACAAAACATTTAGTTTTCCAACAATATTAGTCATATGCCCCATTGTTCTAATTTCCACACTGTTATTAGAACCCTATTATGTATATAGAGTAGTTAGAATTACATTATACTAATTGGAACTCTTAAATCCAATAACTGTGGTTTTATTTCCAAGATACAATAAAGATGTTCTCTATATTCTCCTGTTTATCAGTTGATTATTCATTGTGTTTTGAGATAACTTTGACAATAATCAGCATTCTGGATGTATGAGAAGTGTCGTTGATGTCTGTTTGAGTGAGTTTAGATTTATCTAACATTGCCAAAATTATCAGGTCCTTTTTTCTGATCCTATGAGTCACGAATCACATATTTCTCAGCGAGTATATTGGATAAAGTTAACATTGATGTAAATAATGATCATACTATATGGTATAATAAGACTGCATGACATTATTCCGATATCGGCATATTTTCATATGTTCCAAGCACAAATATACAAATATATGTTACTGTATAAGGCTGCATAACTTAATTACTTCTTCCTCTTCCTTTGAGGTGTGATTCGGTGACCTTCTCTTTGATCCTGGGCTAATTGAAGATAGAGCCACACATCTGATTTGAATAATGACAATCACTTACCTTTAAATAATGGAGCACCGCCTTCCGGTTCCGGCCGTCTACTTCCGTTTTTTTATTCCATGCTGTCGAACCTCCGTCTGTGTGGGATCTTGGTTCAGCTGCTGTTTTGAGCTGTGCCTACAATCCACAGAGGTCATTCTGGAGTGGGTAAGTGGGCAGGTGGTGGGCATAGTCCCAGAATAAATAGCATAGACCTAGTTTGTATAGGTAGTTAGGGAGGTAACTAGCGGGCCTCCATATGTCAAATCTGCCAGTGTATTTACATAGAGGGCCACAGAGGTATAGCTGTAGTCTCCCCTACCTGCCTATACACTCCCCACGACAGAATGAAGGTGGCACTTGCTGAGCATAAATGATTGTTTAGTAATCTACATGTATGCAACCCAGATATCAAATGCACATCTCTAATTGTATGAATATTTAACTAACAATATAGACTGGTATTGACCAGCCCATTGTTGATTTAATCTGTACTGATTTGCTTTTGATCATATTTACTATATCAATGGGTTCATTCTTTTGATATACAGTTAGAGTGATTTAATAATTATTGGAATATATTGGTTCTGCATAAATTTAACTTAATTCTGTAGATGGCCGGACTACCGTATTTTTAAGATATTTTATTGTCTTGTGTATATTGTGTACATTAATAAAATTATATTTTAAAATAAGGTATTTGATTTAGATTTTTCCATCATATATGTAGGATCATTCTATGAGGGTAAACAATATCATTGGAATTAAAGATGTACTTTTCTTTTTCTTTTTGCTACTATTATCAATTTTTACACTGCCAATAATATTTTCTCAGTAGCGATATAACTTACTAGATATGTGAACATATCCAATTATTATAATTGTTTCTAAGAGATACCCTGGATAATTACTCTTTATCTTGTCTTTTTTCAAACAGTTTAAAGGCTAAGACAACATGTTAACTATTACTTAATTTAAACTGCACATTTTGTAATGGTTTATGCCCAGCAAACATATGAGCTTTACTACAGTAGCTCTTTAAGGGTAAGTTAAAGAAGAGATAACTCATTCCATAAAAATCGTAGTGTTGGAGATATCTTTGCCACAGGAGAGGCTGCTCTCACATTAATGATCATAAACTTGTGTTTTTGTTTTTTTCTGCAGACAATGTATAAGACCTGATCATATGGCATTTCTTACAAATTTATTTCACTGTGACACACTTTCTCATGAGTACATAGCATTGTTTTTTTTAACTTTATTTAATGATTTAACAGCCAACAATTGGAGAAAGAATGACCTTTTATTTATTTTGCATTTCATTTTTTTTTCTGAATATAGCCCCCCCCCCCGTGGACCCCCCACCACGGCCCACCATGGAGATAGTTAAGAATAAACAGGAGGGGCGATAAGGGGCATCCTTGGCGTGTGCCATTACTAAAAGTAAAACTCTCTGATTCAAATCCAGGTCCTGATATATACGCTGATGGATTTGTATAAAGGGCTTTAATAGCTTTAGCTCCAAAATCTCCCATACCATATTGCTCCAAAACTGCATCTTTTTCAGCATCAAGCGACAGGGACAGCAATGATAGATCTTTACTCTTGGCAATTGACATAATATCGACCAAACGTCTTATATTATCTAAAGCTTGTCGTCCTTTGACAAAACCTGATTGATGTAGGTATAATAAGGTTTAGTCTATTTGCCAATATTTTAGCATATATTTTTACATCTACATTTATCAGGGAGGTTGGACGGTAGCTTGTGCTAAGTTCTGGGTTTTTCCCCTGCTTTAAGATATTTATTATTTTGGCTTTAGATAATTCTGCTCTTAACTTGCCTGTTATTTTGATCTCATTATACATATTGCCTAGGTGATCGCAGATCTCTTTTGAAAATATTTGATAGTATAATTGATCAAACCCATCCGGTACTGGTGCCTTATTTTTTTTTTTCATTTTTTATAACATCTAAAATTTCCTCCCTGCTAATTTCCTTGTTAAAGTTTTTTAGTTCTTCCAAAGTTATTGAAGGCGATTTTATTTGGCTTAAAAAAAATGTAATATCCCCTAAGTCTGGTTTTTTTTAAAAAGTGGATCCTGTTCCAGATTATATAGTGATTTATAGAAATTCATAAAAATGTTAGCAATTTCATCTGGATGGGAATATAAATTATTGTCTAGGCCCTTCAGCCTTAAGATTCTATTTAGATTTTGTTGTTTTTTTAACTTATTGGCCAAAAATGTCCCTGTTTTACTCCCGAAAACAAAATGTGATATCTGGTATTTCCACGGGAGATTATCAACTTGTATTTGTAATATTTTTTTAATCTGCAGATTTAAAGAATTAATACATTTTTGGCACTCCTTATTTGGCTTTATCTTATTTTGGGCTAATGTTTTTTCTTATTCAATATATAAGAGCCTTAAAGGTTTACCTCTTATCTTTTTTTGCTCTGCTGCTTTGGAAATCAATATGCCTCTCACAAAGGCCTTATTGGCACACTAAGTGATAGATGGGGAATCTACCGTATTTTGATTAATCTAAAAAAAATTAGATATCTCTTCCTTTAATGTTCTGACAAAGAGCTGATCTTTAAATAAAGAAGGATCAATTCTCCATTTTTTTTAGCTCCAATTTCCATAGTGTCATTTATCATAATGATGAGCATCGAGTGATCTGACCACACTGATGTCTTTATTTCGACACTTTTTACCCTTCTTAGAGATTGGAGATCTACAAATAAATGATCAAGTCTGGAGTATGAGCTAAACCCTCCAGAGAAGAAGGTATAGTCTCTCTCAAACTGGTGTAGTACCCTCCATGCATCCAAAAGATCAAGCCCATTGATCAATTTAGAGAATTCATAAGATGTTTTAATCAATTGAGATTCAGTTTTTATTTTTACATTTCCCACTCTATCCTTCCCTGCATCTAAAACCATATTGAAATCTCCACAAATATATAGATAGCCTTTCCTTATTTTTTGAACATCTTTCATTACCTTTTTGAGGTAAGAAATCTGTTGTTTATTTGGTAAATATAAATTTACTAAGGTTATTGTTTTGCCATTTATGGCTCCAATCCAGATTATATGTATATCTGCCATATTGATCGATCTTTGAGAATTCTTCTTGGGTATCTTTAAGGAAGCTTTAAAAAAAACAACTAAATTTACATACAAGCTTGTGTACTTGGATTATACCTCAGTAAATTTTATAAAATAAATTCATTTCATCAATGTGTATTGTTCTAGTGATTAGTGCCTTTTCAAAAGTGCAGTCCAAAAACAAATAGAAAAAAAAAGGGATTATTTGACTTCTTGCCATTCCGGGAATTTCAAATTCAAGTGTGGTTTTATCTCAGGTTTGAATTGAATGTCCACATTTAAGTTCCATCTTTGTATGGCATCCATTTTCCTGTCTTCATTGGGGAAGTCAGGAACTAAACTCTTGAAGAACTCTTCCACATAGGCTTTTAAATCCTCCCCTTGTATATATTCAGAAATGCCCCTTATACGTAAATGATTTTTTCTAGACCGATCTTCACGATTGCAGATCTTTTTAGATAAATCTTAAATTTTTGTTTCCAATAACGAGTAATATTTCAACAAAGAGTTGTTATCACAGATTAGTTTGTCACATTTGCTCTACAGATTTTCAATCTTAGTGGAGGCCTCCGCTATTAAATTTGTATTTGCTATTATTTGTTTTGATAGCTCCAAAGTAAGATTTATTTGAAATTCACCCCAAATCTCTCTCAATTTAGAGCAAGTTAATATTTCTTCTTCTTGTGGTGAACTTGTTCTTTCAAATGAAGATTGAGAGATTTTATCTGCTGATTCATATGCTGTTTGATCTAGCAGTATAGACTCATTTTGGGAATTATTTAGAGCTTAAAATTTATTTTTTGGGGCAAAAAATCTGAACTTTTGGTTCCGTCTCCTTTTTTTGTTTTTAGTTTGGAGGGCATTTTTGCTCTCTTATTAGACATCTCTTTTTTCTCCCTCGCTATTTATCCAAAGAATTTTCTAGGATCTAAGCGAGCAGGTAATCTGTTCTGCTATAGACACTTAATAAATATGTCTGAAGGTTGATAGCTATTTCCTCCAGACTTGAAGGTTCTTATTAAAATTGAAAAAAATATATTTTAATAGGGATCTTTCCTTCTATCATTGATTGGAAAGAAAGAATATCAGTACAGTCCCGAATTCACACTTTTATATATGTGTTTATACAATAATTGTAATGGGCTAGCTTCTTAAAAAGACCCATTCATATTTGCAAGTTTATGTCCATTTTTCCTGCTCCACTCCCCTATATTATATTATGCAAAATAGATATATAGATGCTGGTGCCAATTCCAAGAATATGTAGTAATTAAATAATAAAGAAAAGGAGTACTTATCTTGGTGTTTTGTTGCTTCTTCTTACTTCCCCTCCTCTCAGCTATCTTGTACAAGAGATTCTGGCCTCTGTGTAGGACTCTTTCCTAGGAAAAGGATGATCTTCGGCCCAGTCTTCTCTGTGATGCGTTGCTGTACTTAGCTAGTACAGGGGTAAGTGTCTCAATCTCTGCTTTGCAGCTCCTCCTAGATGTCCGGCCATCTCCTTTCTAGGAGCAGCCAGCCGGTGCTGCTGTATTTTCGCGGGAGTTTCTGCCTTCTCGCGGCTCCCTTTCGCGGCACCAAATACCCTCAGGGTCCGTCTCGGCCTCTCCTTCTCTTTACTTGCCCCTTCTTGCTGCACCAGCACCTGCCTCTATTAGAATATGGGGAGATAATAGGAATCGGAGCAGGACATTAGGACTCCGTTGCCCATGGTCCTCCAGCCATCCTAGCGTCCTAGCTGCTGACACATTAGCTCATTTCCGGTACTGCCCTTTCTCTGTTTAACCCATTCTTCTCCCCACAATCCCTCACTCTCATCTTCTCTCTCCTCTATGTTCCCTTTCTTATTGCCCTTCTCCTTTCTCTCCCTTCCCAGCCTTCTCCTTTTTTCTCTCACACTCCCCTGATCTCCATTCTTTCTTTTCTCTTCCCCTCCTCTTTTCCCTTAATTGTCCATCTTCTGTCCCTATTCCCATCCTCATTTGTCCCCCTTTTATTTTCCTCTTCTCTTTCACCCACTATCTTTCCTCCATCTCTATCACCCCTTTGATTCCTCATGTTTCCTCTCCACTCTTTTCTCCCTCTCTCTCTTCTCTCTCTCCCTTTTGGCTCTATAACTTTCTCTTCTCTGCCAATTTATCCCTTCTCTTTTCTTCCTCCCTTCTCTCTATTCCTTTCACCTTTCTCGCTATTTCCTCTTTTCCCCTCTGTTTCTCTCTCTCCCATTCTCCCATTTTTTCCAATTTTCTCTCTCTCATTCCTTTCCCTCACCCCTTTCTAATTCAATTCCCCTCTCCTCTTCCTAATCTCTCCGCTCTCTAACTCCTACTCTCTTTCACTCATCTCTCACCTCTCCTGTACTTCCTCCTTTTTTGCTCACCCTCTCCCCATTCCTTCTACCATACCTCTGTTTTTCCATCTTTTCCCTCTTTTCCATCACATTACCTGTCTCTACCTCTTTGCCTCCTTCTCTCTCCCTTCCGCTTACTCTATTCTCTTTCATTTCTCTACTCCTTCTCTTTTCTGCTTTCCTCTCTTCTACTTTTCTCTCACTTTACTTTTTCTTCTACTGTATTGTCTTCCCCTCCTCTCTATTACCTTCCCACTACTCTGTCTCCCTTCTCTCTCTCTCTCGCTCTCTCTCTACTTTCACTTTCTCACTCCTGCTTCAACTTCTCTCTTCTTCTTTCTCTTTTCCCCATCTCCATGCCTTTTTTTCTCCCTACCTCTCTTCTCTTTTTTATTTCTTCCCCTGTCCTCACGTGCTGAGAGGGGGGCCACATTTAATTTTTGCACCAGGGCCCTCCATTCACTAGCTCCGCCACCGGATAAGTAAAATTCCAACAATCTTAGATTTTACATTTTAACTAGGAAAGAATGGGCGGAGACGGAAAGCAAGGGAGTTGGAGTAGGAGAAACACGGGCAAGGTGGGTGAAAAGCTGAATTGTGTAAGAAAAATGCAAACTACAGTTCAAGCAAACCCCATGTTTGCATCAATTGTGAAAGAATGCTATGAGACCGTGGAAAAGTCATAAGATATAGAAGGAGTTGGGAACTTAAAACACAGAAGTATGTTGTTTGCAGTAAATGTAATATAATTATAGGGAAGTGGTGGAGATTTGTCTTATATCCTTTATTCACTCAGTGAAAAAAAAAGAAAAAAGAAAAAGCAGGATAGGGTGAACTACGGCACAATTCAGTAGTTAAATGGTGGCGTAATAATAACCTTAAAAACAAGTGAAAGTAGTTTATTCAGTTTCAAGTGTGTATGTTTATAGGTAGTAGGTCTGAGTTTGGCAACAGGTCACTATAAATGAGGAGCAGACAGGATTGAGCCCATACTATACCTTTGTATTATTTGGAGTGGTATAGTAGCTTCTCAAAGTGCGGTGCTCATGTTAGTATTTCATCTCAGTTTTGTTGATTTGGTAGGCCGATGATGGGTTATCTCTTCAGAAGGAATGATAGATCAGGTGTCAGTGTCAAAGATGTGAACTATCAAGTGCAGATCTGACAAGGACAACTAGTATCTGCAGCAGATCTTTTTGTGCTTGCTGCATTATGTCATTATGAGCTATGAGAGTCCCTGCATACCCTGGTCCTCGTCTTGTTTAGCAGCAGTTTCCCATGACTCATTGAGTTTGATCACATTGATCATTGATCAAAAGTTGTGCCTGTGGGACCAAGTCTTCCTAGAAGAAAATCTCCACTTGTGAGCTGAACTATGAGTGTCTTTTAAGTTGGTAGACGGTTCAGAAAGAGAGTTGTTCAGGAGATGTGTTGGTTTAAACTGCCATAAAGTGTAAACAATTGTGTAGGTGTTTTATCACCTCTATAACAATTTTTTCATGAAGTTTTAGGTCTATCTATGGGAAGTGTTGCCAGTGGTGCCATGATGTATGTGTAGCTCTTGGTTGTGACTGATCAGCTGAATATGCTGAAATCTGTGCTGTAAAACATAAACCTGTACAGTTTATGACAACCCAGCATAGTTGCAATGAAGTACATACAGTACTGGGCCTTGGGTTGTAATTGGGACACCTACAGCCACATTAAATTCCAAGCCCGTAGCAGCAACGGTACACCCTCAAAGCTTGCGGGCTTGAAATCCTGAGGAGTACAGAGCTATTACATTCAACCATGCCGCGACCAACGGGCCGGAGCTGGCGAGTCCGTAAACCCTTTCTGTGCACGCAAGCTGTTAAGGGGCTGGCCGAGATGCTATCGGCCGTTATGATCCAATCACGGTACAATGTAGTGCGACACAGGCCTCTCACCCATTAGAAAGCAGTCTAGCCGCAAATGATTGACAGAGGGAGATTATAAAGTTGTGTTCCACCTGCCCATGCGTTTACTGTGTTGTATTTTCTGACAAAGTAGCAGGCAGGTCTCAGAGTTGGAGGTTGGTTCTAGATAGAGAGACAGTAGCAGCGACATTAAATTTCAAGCCCTTAGAGGCACCGGTACACCCACAAAGCCTGCGGGCTTGAAATCAAGCGGAGTTACAGAGCTATTACATTCAACCATGCCACGACCAACAGGCCGAGCCTAAAGCCCATAAACCCTATCCGCACATGCAAGCTATTAAGGGTCTGGCAGAGATGCGATCAGCCGTTATGATCCAATCGCGGTATAACGTAGTGCGACACAGGCCTCGTAGCCAATAGAAAGTGGTCTAGCTGCAGATGATTGACAGAGGGAGATTATAAAGTTGTCTTCCACTTGCCCATGCGTTGACTGTGTTGTATTTTCTGAAGAAATAGCACACATCCTTGATTACACATATTTACAGATTACACATAATAGCAATCAATACACATAATTTATAGAACACACATAGAGACATAGAGCTAGGTCACTCCATACACCACCTCCCCAATCCCATCCTCCACACCCCATCACCCATCAGTTACTAAATACACATAATCCACACATTGTTTTCCCATCATATATTTACAGTAACACTTATTTTTATTGATTGTTATATTCTTTTTGGGATTGAAATTGATGGAGGGGAGAGGAGTGGAGAGGCTAGGAGGAGGACATGAGAGGAGAGGAGGAGAGAGAGAGAGGACAGAGAGGTGGCCCTGGGGAGTAGTGGAGGAGAGGAGGAGGAGGTTGGGAGTGGCAGAGGAGAGGTGGTGGAGGAGGAGCAGGAGGAGAAGGAGCAGGAGGAGGAGGAGCAGGGGGAGAAGGATGAGGAGGAATTGGAGGAGGAGAGTGGAGAAGAGGAGGTGGGTGGTGGCAGGGTGGCAGTGGTAGTTTAGGGAAGGGACAGGCCTCAGGGACAGGTCAGGGAGGTAAGGATCCCCATCCGCAGTCGGCAGGGCAAGAGGCTAAAGGCAAGCACAGGGCCCACAATTACAAACACTGGGCGAATGTGGTCATCCTCTGTGCTATCTGCGACCGCCCCATGATCCTTGCAAGGGGAGGGAAGTTAGGCCAGGGCCTAGGGCTCAGACATGGAAGGAGGTAGTGTCTGAGGTTACAGCAGTGGGCAGAGCGCCAAGGGATGTGGTGTCTGTCAAGCACCGTTTTGACGACATCAGGGCTAAGGTGAGGAGGATGATGGCCAAGGAGGAGAAGAACGTGACTGTGTGCTATAATGTGTGGAAGAGGGTCGCCAAGGACCTTCTCGGCCAGGTACCCGCCTCTGAAACTTCAGGCCTGGTGGCCGAGCAAGGCCCAGCCTCCATGTCAGGTGAATATGACATACACCAACATACCACCACATGTACATCACACACACTACACATGTACACGATGACCAGCAAGGACACTGACATGTCTGCTCCATGGAATTAACAAGGGATAGATGGATGCATCATTAAATCAATGACGCTAACAAATCACTGTCATTCCTGGGCATAACAGTAACCAAGCAATAGAGAGTCCATGCATCAAGATAGCATTAGGAGCCAAGAAAGATCAAGACCAAGAACCAAAAAATGATCATATTTAGCAAATGATAGCTAATCTGAGTTGCAATTAGGTGAATCATCCACGTTCAAGCCTAGATTTCAGATAGCTAGGAATGCACACAACATATACCTTTATTTTCTCTCTTTCAGCATCAAGTGGTGAGCCAGAGGCGGGGGTGTCTGCTCCATCAGAGCAGGATGTGGAGGAGGAAGCCCCCGCACAGGGGGAGGATGAAAGACGTGGGTCCCTAGTTTGGAGGATGTAATATGGCTAGTGGGGTCACCATCAGGACCACTAGCCACACCATTAGGATTCAATACCACTATCCCCCTCCTCCAGAGACTGAGCCTATCGCCATGGCCCTCCCGCTGGAGGAACAATACCAGCCAGCCACCACCTCCTCTCCCCCACAGCAGTGCGCTGGTCTGGCCGCCACCACCACCCTTACTTCACCAGGCTCCAGCCAGGTACCAGACCCTCCCCACTACCACCTCGACACCAAGCCATGCCCCAGGGGCCTCCATCCCCAACATCAGGCCAGGCTGGGCAGGCAGAGATGCTGGCCCTCATGTGACAGCAAGTGAGTATCTTCAGGGGATCCAGGTCAGCATCTCCTCCAATCATGTGGAGGTCATGAGCAGCCTGGCCAGACACAATAGGGAGGAGAGGAGGTACTACCTAATGACTGAATCCTAGTGAAGCATGTGGTCCTGACCTCAATATGCTGACCTTTGTGTCCTTTTCGTATTAATGGGTATTTTTCCTTATTGCTGATATCATGAGTATCCTTTAACATGTGCTAACAGCTGATGGATGTGATATCAATGCTGATGAACAATATCATATGGAGAAGGTGATAGTACACTTTGACCACTGATGCTGGTCACAGCTAAGCATTTATTGTGAGATGACACATCATTATTAATGGTCATGGCCAGTGAGTTATCCAGAGACCTAGCTAATAGTTAGTTATGCTTGCAGATGGAAATCAGGTGAGATGGTATATTGTTTCAGTTACAGTATTTAGCACTATACTGTACATGCATGTTGATTATTTATTTTATCCTCCTCTGCCTTTTTTTAGTTGACCACTTTTTTCTAATTTTTTGTATTGTCACCACACTGTATGTCTGAAACTGGATTGGATTACACAGTCCAGAGGTTGAATCATCTGTTTCATTGAGCAGATCTAGACAAGTTGTAAGTGCTATGCACATTAATGGTTTCTTCAATTAAATGGAGTGATTTGTGATGATCCTTTTTTTCATCAGATTCCGGATGCAGTGGTGTAGTAACCACAAATGACCCTGATAGGTGCTATGCATCATGCTTATTCTAAACTATGACAATACCCCCTTTAGGTATCCCCTTTTTCCCACAAGCCTCTTTCTTTCCTGGGATCCTCCCACACCACACCCATGCTATTAATGCACATGTATTGTCCATTTTTAATTGTGCTTTGTGTATGAAATAATGCTTTTTTATACCATTCTCGCTGTGTCAGTGTGTTTTCAATGGTTTGGGTTATGGGACATCCACATACATCACATTTGTGTCACATTCCTATATATGTAAACTAATGAGCCCTAGTTACTATGCAATAGATCAATACATATAATAATAATAGTAATAATATCATTATATAGCATATAATACTATATATCATAAATAATCATAATAATGGGTTAATACACATGCAAAGTCCAATCTGTGATACTGTGGAGTATCAACATTCCCCTGTGGGCCTGATAACAATAGGACTGGTGATACTGGAGTGGGTTGACAGTTCCTTCTCTAGTGGACTGCAATTTGTCTGATCTCTCTGCTATGACCTGCCCACCTAGTGTGACCCCACATGGTATAGCTTACTGCTTCATTGAAGTACACAAGCCCCTTCGCCACCACCACTCAACAATCCTAAAGGGGACCAGGGGAACATACACCACACTAATCTACTCTAACCCATCAGGAGGGGCTGCAAAAACACATGGAGGCTGTGCAGAGGCACGTTGATAATCAGGGATAATCTCTGCTACGCCCATCCTGGAAAGTCCCACACCATTGCTGGTGGCCATGTGCCAAGGTGTATACCCATTCCCATTTGGTGACATCCCATTATGTTTTGCTTTTCATCAATTTACATTAGTGTGGTGTATGTTCCCCTGGTCCTCTTGTGGTTTGCTAAGTGTTGTTGGTGAAAGGGCTTGTGTACCTGAATGAAGCTGTGAGCAATACCATGTAGGGCCACTGTAGGTGGGCAGGTCATAGCAGAGAGGTCAGACAAATCACAGTCCACTAGAGAAGGAACTGGAAACCCACTCCAGTATCTTTGGCATGCAAACCTTGTGGAACAGCACAGGCAGACCTAGCTAAATGTGCTGCAGTCCATAGGGTCACAGAGTGTCAGACACGACTGAAGAACTGAACAACAAATAATAAAATGTTCCCCTAGTACTTGATATGTGTGATGTGGTGGTGTAATATGGCCACTATTTGTTTTCCCAATGTAGATGTGATGAGTGAGATGTATATGCAATTATACATATATTCCAGGGTACACATTAGAGCCTCTGTCAGAGAGAAAGGGTTAATATGTTTTTGTGTTGCAGTTTAATCAGGTAGTGTGTCTTTAATTGCTTTATGTATGTTGCAGAATGGCTTTTCATATTGGCATATATAGGACCATTCCAACATATGATGAAATAATAATTATTTGAAATGCCTATTTTTTATTTGGGGATTGTTGTGCAAGTAATTGTAATGTTTTCCATGCTTTCTCCATATTTTAGTACACTGGTGTGTTTATATTACAGTGTTTAGAACTTGTCTGTAAACCATTTGCGGGTCCAATTTGGAGGCCATAATATTTTTGCCGCCATTTGCGGGTTACGGGTTTGAACGCCAGTGGATTCGTAGCAATTTAATAGCGATTTGCGAACGTAACATTTACAGGCTTGACAGATGAAAGGCTTTGAGCAAGCGAAGTTCCGATTTTGTCAGCCCGTAGGGTTTTTCCACCTGTAACCTGCAGATCATTTTCGGGTAACCGTAAGAGGCCAATTTAATAGCCGTAAGTCTAGCGAGCTCCGTTACGGGCTACGGGTTTTGACTTTGTGGGAATTTAATAGGGCTGCTAGAGTATGGCAAATTTAATTTTCTGACAAATGTTCTAATAGGTTTATAGGAGATTGGATAGTTGTCAGAATTATTTTAAATATTGAGCAGAAAGGGTGATGCAGAGTGGATCTTAAATAGATTAAAATGTTCACTTTGTGAACTCTTAGCCAATGTATTACTTTTAATGAGTTTTATTAATCAATAAAATGCCTTTTTTTGGATATTCATGATAAATGAAGACATTATCTCATAGAATGGTACACTTTCATTGTTAGTCTCTACAAGAATTTGGGTGATCTGATTTTTGAACAGCATTTTAATGGCATTTAATTATATATAATTTCAGACATTACGATCCTGCAAGTTCATACTTAAATAAAACAGCGTTTACAAGCACATTTTGTAACTTTAGCCTTTAATAAAATTGAGGTTTATATTTTCCATGATATTAAAGCATACACACAGTTGCAGTACAATCACATAAAATGAAATCTCTGCATGGTATGTTCTTATTGTTGTTTCTTTGATATAATGAAACAACAATACTTATTTTTCAGTCTCTAAAGCTCATTAATGCAGCTTCTAACTGACCCTAGATATTACTGTACAGATTTTCACAGCTTATATGCAAACCAACAGCCTCATTACATAAGAGCCCAGTCACTCCAACGTGAGGTCTGCAGTGGCTAATGGCTTGAAAATCCCCCGTGTTACGGTGGTATTAAATTGGAAGGGGCTGCGTGCTAGGGGCTGGCGACGCAAAACCGCACCCAGTCTGTCGCACGTTGCATGTGTGGCCGTGAACTGGATAAATTAATCTTACCCGTACAAACGTATTAGATGTAGCCAATGGCAATAGTGATTGCCATCCTGGCTAATTAAAGCCTGCGGGAACCCCTGATCGGGACTCCCACGGCAGTTAGACCCCGAAACTCTGGCTTGGGGGGTACTTCAAGTACCCCCCCTGGCCCCTAAAATTACCCCCCGTATGCTTTGGATCCCTTTCAAAGCCCCCACAGTGTCCCTATACTACCCTTGCAGCGGAGGTCCTGTATGGGATCCCGGCTGCATTTGAAAATTCAAATTTCCCTTTCTCGAGGGTCCTTAAAGGACAGTAATGGTCCATAGAGGACCTGCGTTAACTAAATAATTAACCCCTGCTGCTGGGGTACTATAAATACCCCCCCGGCACCTAAAATTAACCCCATCACTTATGGGGGTCTATATAGACCCTCATGAGCCTCTAATTAACCCTATCAGTCCCATAAGGGTTTATACAGACCCTTTTGGGACAATATGTAACCCTCACAAAGTCACAACACTACACTATTAACCCCCCTCTACCCTATTAACCCCCCTCTACCCTATTAACCCCCCTCCACACTATTAACCCCCCTCTACCCTATTAACCCCCCTTTACTCTTTTAACCCCCCTCTACCCTATTAATCCCCTCTACACTATTAACCCCTAAACAACCTACCTAACCCGCTAATAAAAATCCCTAGCCTCCCACTAATTACATTTATAAAAAAAACATTACAGAAAAAAATAACATAACTTACATAAAATAAAAAGCCTACATTCCAGAAAATAAAATAAAAAAATCACATAAAATAAAAAACACTACATTACAGAAAAATAAAAAACCTAGAATTAGAGAAAATAAAAAAATACATTACAGAAAATAAAAAGACTACATTACATACATTAAAAACATACATTGCATAAAATAAAAAACCTATAAAACAACCCCACTTACTAAAACTAGAATAGGGTAAATTACACCACTTACCTTGCCCAAATGCCCCTCCAGCGACGATGGTCTTCTGTGCTTCATCCAAGGGCCATTTATAAATGTCCCCAGGTCCGGCACACCTAAAAAAAGAAACATTACAATTAATACATAAATAAATACAACATGTAATACAATACATTCCAAACAGTACACTTACCTGTCCAAAATGCCCATCCAGAGATGCCCCAGTCCTCCTCAAAGGAGGATGGTCTAAAATTTAAAAAAAACTAACAGAGCTCCTCCCTTGAGGAGCTCCCAGCTGCAAATGAGGGATCTTGCACATGCTTTGCTAAAATTGAGAAATGGCGCCTTCTGATAGGCTGAAAACGCTGTCAATCATATTCAGCCAATCAGAAGGTGCAAAGGTGAGAGCCAATCAGAACGGGATACATTCCTATATCCCATTCTGATTGGCTGAAGTAACTGTCAATAATTTCTAATCCAGTCAGAAGGTCCTATTGCCTTCAGCCAATCAGAATAAGATACACCTCACAGGGTTTATCCCATTCAGATTGGCTCCAAGCATCTGCGTCTTCTGACTGATGGGACTGATAGGGTTAATTAGAGGCTCATGAGGGTCTAGATAGACCTCCATGAGTGATGGGGTTAATTTTAGGTGCCAGGGGGTACTTATAGTACCCCCGTGGCAGGGGTTAATATTTAGCATGGGTCCTTTAAGGGCGGCAAATTTGAATTTTTAAGTCCCTGCTGCAAGGGGTAATATGGGGACACTGCGAAGGCCCAATGGGGACCCCCAGCATAGAGATTACTCTGGGGAGCAGGGGGGACATTAGGGGCCAGAGGGAAGATTGGGGGCCAGAGTGGGCGTCTCCTGCTGCTCATGCAGCAAATGTAAGGGCTTTTAAAGCCTTTGTGGGTCCTCTTGAGCACACATTGGGCTTTGGGCTCCATTTGCGTGTAGCAATTTAATAGCAAAATTATAACATAGTGGGTATGGGCTTGACAGATCAAAGGGTTGCGTGCTGCGATGTTCCACGTTCCACAAAACGTAGGCATTTTTCGGCCTGCGTTCTACCAGGTTTACAAGGCTAATTTAACAGCCTTTAGTCCTACTTTTTTCGCTACGGGCTTCAATTTAAAAAGTAGCCCGAATTTAATGAGGCTGCAATTGTTGTACCTGATGTCCAACTTGCTAATTACAGTTCTTATAGCACTGTTTTGGTCTTCACTAAACTTCAAGCCAAGAATGTCTAAAAGGCACACAGTGTTCATTAGATGGTGGCCTCTAATGTTTCAAAAAAAGTCTAAAGGATATATTTCTTATAACCTTCTAGCAATGTGTTTTATAGTCGTTTGCAGCACATCTTTTTCTTTTTTAAATGTAATCTGATCACCGCAGTGATGTTTAGTGGAAGGAAGCGATAACATGGCACATCAGTATGCTGCAATCACTTCATCTCCCTCCCAGTGCTCCCAGCACCTTCTCCTTTCCCTGACTGCTTGTTGTTACGATAGCGCTCCTATGATTTCATGTGTTGGTCTCACCGGAGAGTCCTGAACATCATAACTAGCAGTCTGGGAGGGAGTAAGTGCTGGGAAAGACTGGGGAAAACTAGGGAGGGAGAGGAAGTGATTGCAGCATAATGATGTGCCATGTTATCACTTCCTTACACAAGACACCAGGGATAGAACTACCCTTTATAATAGCAAAATTGCTATTATGACAAACATGCTTTAGAAAGCAATAAAACAATACAGACTTTAATTTATTATTAATGAGTGTTCATATAGTATTGCAGTGTATTATATTTTGTGTAGTCCCCTTTCACTATGTACACTTAATTTCTTTGTCCTTTTAAATGTCATTACATTAAATATATGTTTGTGTATCCATAACAAATATGAATTCAGGACCTTGGTAAATTTTGTACAAAATAATTAACTACTCTGGCAGTGGAGAGTATTTCAATTACCTTCCTACATTCTATAACTTATTTCATGTATGGTCTGAGTACGCTCTGCAGCATTATCTCACAGTTTCTAGGTAATGAGCAAAACAGGTTGTCTATGAGTAAGTTCCTGGCATTGTACCCTAATCCAAGCATATGAGGGGAGAACATGCTGCTCATTTATTTAGTAGTTGAATAACAATAAATTCAATAGAAAATATGTTTAATGTTGTTTTTTAACATTTACATGTGAATAACGAACAGAGTTGCTTCTCTTCTACCCTATTAGTCTTGCAGTGAGTTTAAGAGGATTTGTCAGGAGGCCACTCTAATTTGTTGGGTTTAGGTTTCCATGCATTGGACATTTTGGGCCCTAATCTATTGCCCAATTCTCAAAGTTACACATACTTAAAATCACTATGGGCCAGCCAATGATGCAAAACAGTCCTTAGAACTCCATTGGTTTTAGAACAGCTGTAATATTATGAGCTCTAATTAATTAAAGTTACACAAAAACAATATTTTATTAGACCCGGAGCTCTAGCTCACAAATAAAGTCTGACCGGCAAATGACAAAAGTATCACATTTCTGGGTAATATTAATCCTGGGACTCAAGGGGTTAATATATATCTTGAAACCCTCATGGATACAACAGTCTCAAACCCACAAATATGCAATTAAAAAATATTATTGTTAACTGTTATTTCTGAGTAATATTGATCCTGGGACTCAAGGGATTAATAGATTGCTTGATTGGCAATAAATTACTTATTGGCTCTAATTAATTCTTAGCCTCCGATTGCAGATTACATGTAACTTCCATGTTTTATTAACGTTATGATGACGGTCTCATTTACTATTGGCTGTGTCTGAGAAGTAAATTACGGGCTTGCTTAAATATTGTCAGATCATATGATCACGCCCCCTTAAAATCCTACTTAAAAAGGCAGGGTTTACAAGTTCAGCCTTGAATTCAGAATTTGTGAGCTGGAGTCAATAGAATACATCTAAACATTTATGAAAAAAAACATCCGCAGCCAAATTTGTGATTTTGATGCATTTGCGAGCAGCCAACAGAATATGGCCCTTTAAAGGTCCAGATGAAAGTTCTACATGTCTCACTGCAGATATCAATGCAGCCTTGATAGGGGTGGAGAGAAGCAGATCTGCTGGAGTCTAAAACAAAAAGTCAATTTTAAAAGCTACATACATTTTTTTTTCTGCAATCACTGATCTTACTACTAACAAGTTATTAAATATACAAATGAAACACTAATATTTTTCCAAAATTCTTTGAATGCAACAATGAAGCACATCAAGGGAAAATACAATTAAATGTAATTAAATAAACATTTAATTTCTAATCAATATCACCATATCAAAATAATCCAAGATAAATAGTTTTGCTCTTTTATTTGGCTACCTAATACAGTTTTTGTACCACCAACAAGCAAGTGTTATGTAAACATCTATGTCTAACCTATTAGCATTTTAACAATAAATATCCACAAAACCCATTTATTTTAATATTTATCTACAAAATAAACCCATCACCTTTACTCTATGTCCGAGATACAGTTTACTATGTGTATAACTATTTCCAAATTTGGTATTTGTTTTTCTGAAAACATGCCGGTGATCACCAAAACTCTTACATATGTTCGACTTTCATTGTTTTCCAAATGCTTATCTAAAGATAACTCTGTTTATCTAATAATGTTGATACTGGGTGTGGGACAGATTTATTACCTATTACCTGCATGTATGGGTTACAGCTTATTAACTCATTGAAGCAATCACGACTCATATTCAAAGAGGCATCACAAATGATACCAGTGTAGAAAGACCGCAAAGGCCAGGTTCAGATTTAGTGGCAAAACAGTACTGTAAAAGGCCTGTATAAACCAAATTAAATTAAAAAAATGTGATTTGCAGTCCTCATTTGTTTTTTAGGGTAAGTATACCTTTACATTTGTTTCTCTATTTTTTTAAGTTTTGCCTTCCGTCTTACAGCCAAGACACCAAGCCAATGCACAAAATTCTCCATGTTTCTGAGAGTGTTCTTATATCAGTGTACAGATGATAAGAGATACATTCTGTACTAATCTACTTTCAAGCAATCCTCATGTGCGATCCCTCTTTTTTTTTTCCTGTTAATTCTCAGATATCTTGTTGGCTCACCTTTCAGTCTGTAGCTTTAGTATCAACATTTTTAGTAGGAGAACAGAGACTTAAAAATCGTTACGAGTCTCAGCCAAGCTGTCCATGCCATACAATTTATAATGTAGTATTGCATGACTTTGTCACTGGTTATCGTGCTTTCCAAATGCTACTCCACGATGTGTCTTTTGTACCTGTTTTTTCCACAAACTGACTTTGAAGATTAATTGTCAGCAGTTGGATGAGCAAGAAAAAAAAAACAAGCAATCCAATCTGGTTTGTACAATCTCACTGCAGATATATATATTTTTTCCCAGTCCACAATATACGTGGAGTAGCTGATAAACTGCACAGTACGGGGCAGTCAATGGCTTGACGTTATCTGAATGCGATTTAGCATGATCCCTCAGAGAGCTAAAATTACATCAGAAAGTCTATGGATGAATGGCTTAGATATGTTTGTTTGTTTAAGATACATAATGCATTATGGAAAGAAACAACGCTTGACTGCAACCTGGACAGAAGGCGTAGAAATTGGCAGAAACAGATTTTTTTCCCTTGACTTTGCTGCCTTTATGATAAACTATATCACTCAACCTTAGACATCTGCAGACGAACAGACTCAATCAAGCAATGACAAAAAAAGTGGATTTCCAGCTACAGCCTTTATTATTTTCTATAACTGTATCAGTCACGGTATTAAAAGTAGACATTTCCTGAGTTTATATCAGTTGGAAATACACCGAATGTATACTACATGCAATATTTTTACTTGCTCATCGTACTATCATTTTTTTGAGTGTATCAAGTTATTTTGGAGACATTAGAAAGAATTTAATAGAGAACATAATAGAAAATTAAAAGGTACCTTGTGATAGGCAAGTGCAGTACTGTAGATAAAAAAAGTGTATAGGGACAAAAAAAGGGATTCACTATTGTAGTTTTGGAAAAATGTCACATGTTTGTGAAGTATCTTACAAATTAACAGTATTAGAAGCTTTGTAAGCCAGGTGTATAAACACATATAAAAAAAGTTTTAGAGAAAATCATTTTCTGCTAGTGTCTCAGGGATGTCATGTCTGTGTCTTCAACTCCTGGCTTGAAGCCTGTTGGAGAGTGAGCTACTAATATTTATTATCTATTTAAAAGTTGAAGGAAGTGGAGGAAGAGGGATTGTTGTTGGCTGATTCAGACAAGATTTAGCTATTTTTATCTTCAATTGTATAAGTAACTTTTAATACACTGCACCCATGTGTCACATACTTTACAATCTAGATTAAAATTGAGAGAGATTATGGGATATCTGTTCTGAGTTTGATCTTTGTCAGAAGGATTCCAAATTAGGCTCTAAAAAGCTTTTAGTATTAGACATCTCCCCATCTAGTAGAAGATAGTCACAAGTAAACTTGAAAGCCCTACTCTGTACCCAACACCCATGTCTTGAAAAATAGTATTACTGTTATGGCAGCTTCCATGCACTAGCAGAATTAAGATTTTCTCTGAAAATTGTATTTTATGCCTCTGAATTACATATCAACTAATGCTGTTGTTGCATACTATATAAGAGACCTTTAACTAAGTCTCAGTTTAAGTAAAAAGAATGTGCGAACTGTTTTAACGTAAGGATAATATGTCTCTGGAAAACTCCTTATAGCAATAGGGGCTGTGGTTACAAATGGGAGATTTTCACTAGTTGAGGGGGACCTGCCTTCTTTGGTTTCAAGAAACCTCCTCAGCTGAAGAGTCCTTCCCATGCCATTTTGAAACCTCTAACCTTAGTGAATCTAGCTTTAAAAGTGGTATATTTGTTAAATAGTGAAGATGGATGTAGAGTGTAGCCAGGATTATCCTATGCTCCTGTGCGCAACTGGCCACCAGGTTTAAAATGTTCTACTTGGACTATGTGCTACCATTTTGTCCTTGAATCTTGTTGAGAAGAATGGAGCTATACAAATTATATGTAACAGTACATAGACTACAAATGGTGTGGGGATTGGTTAATATGTCAGTCACCATTCAATTGGTCAGCAGTGGAAAATCCCCAAAGCAGACCAAGGTCAGATGACATTCATCCTATTACTCCATTCTCTCCTCACTCTGATTTATAAATCAACTAACTACATATGCAGCCCTGATTGGTCTATTTTGTCCCAGTAGATTATTTTAAAGGACCACAGCAGTTCAAGAAAAAGGATACATGATTGTGAAGTATGTACCAAACTAGCATTATTAGCAACTGTGTACGCCCTGGATTTAAAATATTTTTTGGAAATATCTAAATTGTTGCGGATTCTGGGTGTGTGGTTGTAGTTATCAGTGGAGGGAAAGGAACAGGAAGAAGTCCAGAGCCTTTGTTTGGCAACTGAATAAGATTGAAATTGACATCACACCCTTTCCCCCCACTGGCCCAGAAGCAACTTCCTTGCTTCAGGAAACAAACCTATATCTCTCCAGAAATGTAAATGCCCCTTGCACACACACAGCTTCTAGGGATCCAAACGAGATTGTCACATAACATTTAACACATTATGGAAGTAATGGGCATATTCGCAAACATAAAATGTAAATCTCAAAGGGCCACTGTAAAACTGTAAAAAGAGGAGCTGGTTGGTTTGATTATGCAGTAATCACTAATAAGGTTCATATTGAATGATTTACAAATGCACTAGTCAGTATTAACCTTACGCTCAAATATTAAAGCTTCAGCCTCCAGTTGTGAATTTGATGTCAAAAATTTTAAGGTCATCAAGGTTGGCACGTTTGGTTAGGAAACAGGCCTAATAGGTTTTGTTTGTTCTTCGTTATTATCCAAATATACAACTTCTGCATCCTAATTAGATGTTTTGATGTGCTAACTAGTGACAAATAGTTCTTACAGACACATACCCCAAGCCCAGATGTATTATCAGTTAGATCTCCTCCTCCACCTTTATCAAACACAATGGGTCATAAATTAGCATACCAAGCAGCATAATAATGCAGCACATACAATGATGGTTATTTGTGGAATGATTCACTCTAGAAGAAAATGGCTCGAAAAATGTATAGCCAGCTTGTAATGCTGTTTGAGAAAAGAGTGATTGTGTCCCTTTAAGACCAATCTGATTAGATAAGATTCTAGACATGGTGCCCCCCAACAAGACCTTATTGCCAAGGAAACCACTTTAATACAGCAAGTCCCAAGACAATGAAAAGCATAATATGAATATAGACTTGTGACTGACAATTTAGCACTGTTTAATATTGAATTGTGTTTTTCACATCATTAAATATGAATTTTATTATTGATAAATACCTAATTAAATACCTAATTTATGTTGTTCAGGCATTACAATGATCTCATATTTATACACTAAAACAGGTCAAACATGCTCAGAGAAACGTTTCAGGTGTTAATTATGATGAAAGTACAGGCAGGCTAATAATAAGTACAAATTGGTTCTTGTCTTAAATAGTAAATCACTCAGCCTTTGTTGCAATTTCAACACAGTTTATTCTCAGCAAATACAATCTTTCTTCAAAAATGTATGATAAAACTATACTAACAGAGTTTATGCGAAAATGTCTTGATCCATGCTTACTATAATATTACAGATCACTACTGGTGATTGTAGCAGTGAAGTCAACGAGTTAAATGGACAAAATGTTTAATAGGTCGCAGAGTAGAAAGAACAAAATGATTAGCTACAGAGCAAACGTAGGGAACATTAAAAACTAACCTAAAATAGTATATGGGTAGTTATAGCCCCCTCAACTACCTTCCCATACTCTCATAATGTTGGGGTCTTGTACCAAAAACCAATCAACTTCATCCTTCTTCAAAGGTGGAGCTTGTAGTGACTGTAGCTATATAAACGTCTCAGAATCTCACTGTTATCAGCCTGTGGTAACATGAATGTCTTTTCTGAACAACGTTGAAATGCAACTGAGAGCAAGAGTACCATGGAAGAAAATGTCATGTCCCCAACATGGTGACAATTTCAGACAGTTGTTTCTCAGTATAATGAAACATTTTCCCATTTTGTTCCTTGAAATCAATTCAGATATCTATGTTTGCAAATATTGGATTAGATCATTAAATCAAACCCACATCCATGTACTAAGGCTTGAATTCAGACATCGCTATTGCTAGAATATTAGGTTCAATCGGGAATGAAAATCTTTTCTGAGTATACCTGTATGTCATTTTAATCAAGACGAGAAACTCAGATGTCCAAAAAGCACATCAGTTACGCGGACTATGTCCTAACTTATTTGTATAAAGCTCCAAGTGAGTATCCTTGATCACTTCATACCAAGTGGTAGATTTGCATTGAAAAATAAAAGGAGAAAAAAGGGCCACTTTTATAAGTATATTGTCCCCACTTACATTATGGAGTATTTACTCATATATATTACACTTCCATACTTGGAATAGACATACATGAAAATTGTATTAAAATGTCAAACTTTATTGATTGTATTAAAACAGTGTTGTGCATTAAACCACACCGATTAAAAACAAAAGATAAGGCTATCTAGTATGGGACTAAATGCAGGGTCCTAAACTCACAATTAAAGGCCTAATCAGTCAGTCTTGTAGGTCAACCACAAAGAGGATACCATCCATATACTACTACAGGGTCCTCTGGTTACGTTACGGATTGCCCTATTCTAGCAAGTCAGTCAAAAAGAGGTTAAATAGATAGACATGGGTTATACCTGTGGATACACTACATAAATCAATCAATTCCTCAAATACCATTCAAAGGTTGAATTAAAGCTAATGGTTTAAATTATAAGGGTATATGGCACTCCAAATTACCCTCCACATGGGGGTGGGGGTAAAACATCCCCATAGGTTCTAACACCCACCATTACAACTAAAATACCCACAAGTCTAGATATATATGGTAAAGTGAATATTAAAGATGGGAAAAATAATTAATATTCCACAACCACCTGAACATAGGAAAAAATAACAAATATACCCCTTATCCACTTAAACAAACAACAGACCCACAAGTCAGGTCTGTGGGCTCAGTTAGTTATAATGGGGTAGGTGGACAGGCTGTATACCAAGTTCATGTGTACAGAAATAATAATGTCAAGGGCACCCTTTTCTTTGGATGGACAGAGCCGCTATGGTATATCGCCATATCCTTCTATGACTTAAAGCCAATATCAAATTCTGCACATATATATTGAGGTGCACAGACAGAGTCCAGTAATCCTAATTCCTAATGGATTTGAACTAAAACCCTATTAATGGACACTGCAGATCACACTGCTCACACTGCAATGCCTGTATGTCCCAAGGCTGTAAGCAGCCAATTAAATACTTAATATACATTGCTTCCACTAAGGATTCTGGATAGTGATATGCAAATGAGTCTCCTAATTTATAGCAGATCAAATATTGAAAACAATATGCAATGAAATATTTAAAAAACTGCTTCCTATTACCTACCTATTACAGGTAGTTTTACTTAAACATATTTAATGAATATGCTAAAAGTAATTTAAGTTAGGAAACAAGCACATGGCCTTCGGTGTCTGCACATCTGCTCACCTGCTGCAAAACCATATTCTTCATAGAGAATGAGCAATAAATATGCTAACAACTAATTCTGTAACAAATTGTTTTCCATTTTCAGAGCTTAAATTAACAGTTTAAATAATATAACCCAAATATCATGTAATTAAAATAATTATTAATGTGTGTTATTATTTCTTCAAATTTATTCTATTTATTCTATCTTCTATTTATTTATTAAGTAGCTATATTTTCGCAAATAACAAAGCACTTTTGTACATTGTGGGGAAAGATTACTTTTGAATAAATTGCTTATAATGTACAGTTGTTTTTATTCTGTTGTCTTTTTAGTTCTGGTATTCGTGTTTAATTCAAAATTTCTGGTTTATTGGTTATCTTTTTTTTTTTTTTTTTACGTTTTTATTGAAAGGAATAACAATTTTCAAAAATAACAGATATCAAGAATTTTTGCACATAATCTTTTAACATTAATACGTACATCTTTATAATTCAAACTCTAGTGCTTCCTTTCTCTTTTCCTTTTTCTATGATTATTTAGCTACTCTATTAGCACTTTAATTCAAGTAAGAGAATCTTGAGCAAACATAACTTAATTATATACAATTTAAACAAAAACTTAAATAAATAAATAAAAATAAAACATATAAAAATAAAAATAAAAATATATATAACTATGGAGATATGGTGAGGTTCCTTTAATATATCCAAATCTATAAATTTGTATCCTAAGGGGTCTTGAACCTATGCATAAGTCAATGTTTAGCTATTTTCCAAATTTTAAAAAATTACTTCAGAGCTTTGCCTATCTATTTATACAGTTTAGTTTGCTTAATTAATATATTATTTCAGTAGGCCACCATCTAGAACAATGCATTCTTAAACGTATACATGTATTACATATATATTCACCTCTTGCGTCTCATTCCCGACAGTCCAGAGTCTCCGGGACCAGCTCTCAAGTCCCCTCTGGTCTCCGCCCCCCCCGGCCCGCTCCTAGTATGTTATTGTTATCCTCTTATTACTGTTGGATCCTTCATCTCAAGGGGAAACCCAGCGGTGACTCCAACCAGGGATTCCATATTTTATAAAACTGTGGTATAGTGTCTAATATGGCCGATGTTGCTTTCTCATTTATTGCTATGTAGTTAATTCTCCCTATAATTTTCCGCATATCTAGTTTGTCTAATTTCCATTGACTAGCGATGTGAACCTTGTCTGCGGCAGCCATTATCTGAAATAGTTTATTCTGATTCTTTGATAGATTAGGAAGTTTAATCCCCAATAAACATGACTCCATGGTCGCCACCACCTTAGTTTCGAACAGTGACGTCGCTATCTGTGCCAACCCTTCCCATAGCCCGTGAACCGCCTGACATGGGTATGGTCTCCTATTTGTTTACAGCCTCTAAAACAATTACTACTTACCCTAGGGTCATATTTATTAAGTTTATCCGGGGTGCAATATGTTCGCTGAAGTACCTTAATAGATGTCTCTATGTAAGCGGAATTACACGTTGCTTTGCTCAAATTTAGGAAGAATTTCTGCCACTTTTTCCACTCCCATTCCTCCCCTAGTTCTTTTTCCCATTTACCAATATATGGTGGCTTGACTGAATTCTTTGAGTTGATAAATGTATCATATAATGAGCCTATTATCCCTTTTGTAAGTGGGAGGTTCTTGCAGATTACCGAGAACCAGGAGGATTTTGGTTGTCCAAATGTTTTAAATATTTCACCGGCCCAGCTCCTTATCTTTAGGTAGTTGTATTTCTCCTCTGGTGGAAGGGTATATTTTTCACTAAATTGCTCTACATTCATCAGATGACTCCCTATAAACCTTGGGCCCAACCTGTCTAGGCCCCTAGTTACCCACCAGTGCTTAGCTGTTTTACTCATGGTTGCCAAAATCTCCTGGGAAGAAATAATGGACCAAAGGGGGGATGTACCTATATCCAGCTTGTATTTGAATCTAGCCCTTTTCCATGTTGTTATTGTTAGATTTATTATGGGGTTCGGGTGTGATTTAATCGGATTTAATCCGTCGGGCACCCATATCAATATGTCCCAGCTATATGGTTGCATTGGCTGCTGTTCTAAAAATACCCAACCCGGTTGATGCTTGACTGAGTGCATTTGTGGTAATTGGGACAGTCTAGCCGCTTTAAAGTACTCACGTAGATTAGGGCATGATAGTCCCCCCTCTTTTTTATGTCTGTACATTACTTTCTTGGATATTCGAGGTTTCTTATTTTTCCACACATACCTAAAAATACTGGACTGGAACCTATCCAGTTCCTTCAGAGATATCGGCATAGGGATTGTTCTAAATAGGTACAGAATTTTAGGTAGAATATTCATTTTACCTGCTGCAATTCGGCCTGTCCAGGAAAGAGGATAATTCCTCCATCTGTACAAATTATCATTCAGCTTCTTATACATGGTGGGGTAATTAGCCTTATATAGATCAGAGATTTTAGGTGTTATATTAACCCCCAGGTATCTTATGTGTTTGGGGGGCCATGAGATGGGGAACAGGGCTTTCAGGTGCTCTATGTCCTCTTGTGCCATGCCTAGGCTCAAAGCCTCTGATTTCCCCAAGTTCAGTTTAAGACCTGACATTTTGCCAAACTGGTCTAGGGTCGACATGCTGGGATGGAGGACATAGTTTCGTCATAGTTTCGTCAGGGTACATAGTACATCATCCGCAAAAAATGAGCATTTATATTGTTGTAACCCTACCTGGAGCCCCTGGATTTCCCTATCTGCTCTAATGAGCTGCGCTAGTGGTTCCACTGCCATAGCAAATAGTAAGGAGAGCGGACATCCTTGCCTTGTACCTCTCTGTATGCTAATTGGGGCTCTATGTTCCCCAGGTAACCTTAATATAGCTGTCGGGGCATCATAGTATGTGCGGAGTAGAGTAATAATTATTTCTAGGCTTTGTTGGTAATGTCTGTGGGCTTTGGGGGCTTTATTATTGGGTCTGGGCCCACCTTGCTGCGCCACAATATGGCGTCCGCTTTTTCGCGGGCTTTTCCGCAGGCTTTTCTGCTTCTGCCCCGCTGCCCTCTTATTTTCCCCCGTGGCCTCCTTTTTCTGCCCTGGCTTGGGGTCCTTGCCTCTGGCTGTACCTCCCTTTGTTTCCTGGGGTCTAGCGTGATATACAGAGCCCCTTTGCCCTTCTGACCTCCAGCTTACCCACTTGGCCAAGATGGCGGCCGCCTCTTCACCTCCTCGTTCCCTCCAGTCTCCTCTCTTCCTCCGCCACCGGGGTCTCACCGCTGGGCCTCTGCGTCCTTCTCACCCGTCTCCAGCCGGATCTGCGGTGAGTCTGGGGTGCTGTGCAGCTCTCCCGGGCCTCTTGCCTGGCCTCTCCGCCTCTCAGCTCCCGGTCTCCTTCGCCGGCCGGTCGCACCTCCTTGGGGTCCGGGTTGTTTCTTCCTGTAGTCCCCCGATGTTGCTGGGGCTCCTTCAGGGTTCTCTCCGGCGTCTCTGGGACTTTTGGGGCATTTATAAGCCCTTTCTTTGGGGATCCTTTGCGGAGCTCTCCCTAATCACGTCCACTCGCTCCGGACGTTGGCTCCACACCCTTTTATTGGTTATCTTAAGAGAACGACTCAGAAAAAGACTGGAGTATGTTTATCTCCTGGAATGAGGACTCAGCAATACAGAGATAGGTCCAAGGATTCGAGCTAAATGGGCCTTATGGGAAAAATATTTTCTCAAAAAATAAAGTATGTATTTTGTAAGATGTCTTATGCCTAGCCTGATATTTTTAAAGACTATGACTGATGGGTGATCCTCTCCTCCCTCTTCCCTGCCCTGTCCTCTCCTCGCGCTGGAGGTTTATGTTTTGACTATGTTGCGATTTTGTTCTGAATTTGTTTTTATTTGTAGTTTTTATGTGTTTTTATGTTTTTCTTCATATTCTTTGTTAAGATGGATTTGTATAATATTCCCGTCTTTGATCTTGTAATTTTTGTATTTTGAAAAAAAAAAAAAGAAAACAATATGGCCCATATTCAGTTGAGCTTTCGGGAGATCCGGGAGCCTGTAAGTGAGGTCACAAGCTAATTTGCTATTCAATTGGCGTCATTTTGCAGGCTCTGAGCAGCTTCCGAGTTACAACCTTGAAATTATAATGATGGTTAAACTCATAACTTACAGCCTCCAGAAGCCTTTGATCTTTCACTTTCGCAAGGCTAAAATCGCAAATCGCTATTCAATTGCTCAATTTCCCCAAGCCTGCAAATGTTTTCACACCCGTAAATGGCAAATGAAGGAGAAAATCCTACGAGTGCCAGAGAGGAACCGTAAGGGGTTAAACACCTATTTGTAGCACGGTAAATGCAAATAAAAATCACTACTGCACTGTAAAAAACGGGGAAAGCGATGATAGACATTAGAATTAATTGCACAAGTCTCAACCTTGCAAATAGACAGTATATAACATTTTGTTTTATGTTTAATTTTGGGGTTAAATCAATGTCGGGTATCAATGAGTTAATACATATCAGGCAACCCACATGGATTAGAACAGTATTGGCATTCATTTTCATAGTTCTTTATTTTGAGTTTTTGCAATTTTGATCGCATATCGGACCTCCGAACCCAATTGATTGATATGTAACCTTCATGTTTTACTGCCGTAATAATGACAGTCTCATTTTCTATTGGCCAAATGGAAGGTTACGGGCCTGCTTAATTGATCATGTCCGAGTCCTGAACTGCTACGACCCAGTGCATGGTTTACGGTTTCGGCTTCGGGACAGTAATTTGGGGTCTTGAATAGCATCACAATCGGACGGAAAGAAGCCCACAAAACATACTCGCAGACATTCGGCTGTCTGTGATCGAGTTGCAGACTTCGAATTGAATATGGCCCTATATCTCTATCCTAATTGAATTAGATTGATGCCTCTGACATAAAGCTATTTTAACCAACTGGTCATTCTCTTACTGCTAATCTTTCCCATTGTGAGTGTTAAAGACCTGTGTTAAAGATAAGAGACAAATCCAGCAATGGGGACCATTGTAAAATGAAAAAGATATGTATATTTAAAAACTTTGAGAATAACTAAGAATATAATTACAGAGGAAAAACGTCATACAGCTAGTATTTAATTACAAACAAATGAATGTTAATGCATCTACAGGGCCCTGGAGGGATCCATGATTCATTGGTGGAAGTTGTCTGTGTGAAAGCAGCGTTTATATTTCTAGAGAGATATATTTGCATTTCCTGAAGGAATGTAACTGCTTCTAGGCCAGGAAAGGAAAGAGTTTGGTGTCAGTTTCAGTGTTATCCAATTATCTTAACAATTATATTAACTTCTCCTTCCCCCTCCCTCCACTGCTAGCCAAACACACATCCTCGTCATTTACCTCTGAGGAAGTCCTGCAACAAACATTAAATGGATTCCTATACTAATAAAAAGAGTCTTGAAATATTCTGATTTTCCCTAAAAAAATGTTATACTCATGGCCACTAACACATCTGCTAATACTGTTGGTTTGGTAAATAATTGACAAACAAGTGTTTTTATCTTGAACTTCAGTGGACCTTTTTGATTTTTTTTTAAATACCAACCAACTGCAGATATCCTTATTTTTAAGTAAAGTGTTTTAAATACTAATTTGTTCCATGGCCTCAGCACATATGTGTTCTGTACAGTTTTTTTTTCCAGTGAAAGTTAAGTTGAATTGGTGGAGCGAACAGCTTCTCTGTACTTGCTTATCTCACATTTGAAAACTATTTTAATTATTTAATTAATTAATTAAATTCTGTTCAAATATACTATACAAAGAGAACCTATATATTTAAAATGAAATCACATTTTAATAAATTCAGTATAAACATTAACATAGGATATATAATGATTTCATAGATGAAATTATATAAAATGCAATATACAAATAAAAGAAGAAAAAAAAAATCAATTTATCTAGAAAATTAATTAAAAACACCAATTTTCTTTCAAGTAAATGCTTTATAAATCTGTATACAGTTGCCATAAATACTGTTTATATGGAAAAATATATACTTTTCCATAACCCTTTATACAAGTGCACAATTTCTCTTTTCTTTTTGATTTCCGCTCACTTGGTAATTTGAGGTCATACTCCGCTGCGATATTTGCTACAACATAAGCCTTGTCAATAGGGAGAATGAGATCCACTCGCATAAAATTGATCTTCAATCTGTCGCAAGCTTCTCTAGCAGCTTTGGGTTTAGCAGCTAAAACTTTTCTTCACGCTTCTTTGCAAGTGTTTCGAACAGCCACAGTGCTTAAGTGGAAAGCAAAAATTACCTTTATCACCATATAAAACGTGGGGACATCAAGATGTTTTGGCGGGATTCCCAGCCTCAGGGGGAAGCTGTTGCTATGGTAATATATATCAAAGCTCAGCAAGACATAACATGTATGTATGTTTTCTTGTACCGTGTTTATGTCTTTCTCCTTATTTATTTCAACTCTCTCAACACTTTTTTCATTGGAAAAAAAAATACTTCAATAAACATTTCAATAAACTTTTATATTGTTTTCTGAGACAACATCGGTGCAAATTATTCTATGTGTTAAGAAAAAGCAGGAACCATTTTGAAAGAGCCATTCTTGGAAGTCAATGTACTGGTCTTTCATTGTGGTAACTTGAAAACATTTTCTGATTTTGTTTTTATTTACACCCACCCGATTCAGGACCAGCTCTACTCTGAGAGCGTAATGAGTGTAATATATTGTGCAGAACTAGCACATTGGGTCAAAACTGAGCACATTATCTTGTAGCAACCATGCATGCTTTGCAATTATTTTCTGGCCTATTTAGTTTGTTTCAAGCTTTCTTTGTATTATGATTATTTATCTATTCTAGAAATAAATATGTGACTTTCCCTTAGCCTCCAGAATAAAGTTTAAAATCTTGACCCTAACTTATAAAGCCCTCAACAACAGCGCACCCCCATACATCTCTGCTCTCATCTCCAAATACTCCCCCACACGCCCTCTTCGTTCTGCTAACGACCTTCTTCTTTCTACCACTCTTGTCACCTCCTCTCACTCCCGCCTCCAGGACTTTTCTCGCGCTGCCCCTATTCTCTGGAACTCCTTGCCTCGCTTCACCAGACTATCCTCCTGCCTTAAATCCTTCAAAACATCAATAAAAACGCACCTCTTTAAAGAAGCCTATAACCTTCCTCCCTAACATGCTCAGCACTGCTCAGCACTACTCTCTCCCTACTGTACCACATACAAACTTTAACCTTTAGATTGTAAGTCTGCGAGTTTCAATCCTGCGCAGTGCTTTAGGGAAAGCGCTATGGACACTGGATTCCAAGCTCAAAGACAGGGCCATACACTCTTTGCAATGTATGAATCTTTAACTTGTCATTGCCTGTGACTTATGTATAGCGCTACGGAATATGTTGGCGCGTTACAAATAAACGATAATAATAATAATAATAATAATAATAATAAAAGAGGAAGACTTGAAAGAAAGCATTTTAGAATAAAGATAATCCTCCTATTCTACCATTATTTTTCAGCTTAACTCCACTTCTGTATGGTTGTTTTACTGATATAGGGCTCTATTCTATGGCTACTGGAAGAAACCATCTGAGTGAAGTTCACTCATAAGACATTATAGACCTGTAATTTAACACATGTAAATCTAATCTCTAACTGTTTTAAAAATCGCTAACACATGCATCACGTAACAATTTCCAAACTTGCTGCCCCCTTATGGACCCCCAGTGGCACCACATATAAAGATGTTACCATGGGAGTGAAGTGCAGACAGCCGATGATCCCCGGGTATTAAAGGGGAATCCCAAAGGGTAATTTGTCTCATAAGGGTTAGCAAATATTAAGGAGAAATTCTGGGAATACACACTCCATGGGGAAGAAGGTCCACAATCCACGGCACACAATTTTTCTCCATCTCCTCTAGCCAGATTATAAATACATGTATATACGGGTGAACAAAACATGTTTAGGTGCCAGACAGACTGTAGGAGTCTGTCACTCTCATTCTAGATATTCCAAGAAATCGGTTGAAGGACATTCGTCTTCTCTGGACCACAGTCACCCTAGTGATGTAGCCATATGGACATACGGCCTACTTGTTCACTTTATTGGCAAACCCTTATATGGTGTTCGCAACCTGTTGCTTGCAGTGTTGTCACAGGGTTCAAGGAGGTTGGTGACCATTGTTTCAGTTCTCCTGGGAATGGGGCTCCAGGAGGCTAACAGTGGGCTCCTCTGGTTTGTGTGCAAGGGCCCTTGTTGTGTGATATTTCAGACATGGCTCTTAAAAGACCATTGTTGTGTGGTTATCAGTCCGGATTGCAGTCATTCTCGTTATAAGTGATCAACGTAATGATGTAGCCTTGGCAGGGCATACAGCCTCAGTCATGACCTCAGTGGCGAGTCCTTCAGGTAAGCAGACATGCACATCAACATCTATGTCAGTCCATGGTTTATTGGAGGGTTTGAAGGAGATGCTATCTAAATTTGAAGGAGAGAATAAGGTAGTGGCGGGGGTGCTTGCTGACTTTCATGGGGTGACCTTATATGGGGTCTGCTACTTGTTGATTGCAGTGTTTCAGTTCTCCTGTGTTAGATCTCCTGAGTATGGGGTTCCAGTAGGCTGGTGGCAGGTGTTTCAGTTCTCCTGTGCATGGGGTTTTACAAGAGGCTGATGTGATAGTGGGCTCCCCTCGGGTTTTGAGCTAGTGCCCCTGTTGTGTTGTATATGAGACACAGCTCTTAAAAGACCATTCCTAAAGCACGTCACTTAGGAATTATAAGAAACATTTGGAGTGAAGAGATCTTTGAGATATTCTCTTTGCTTCCTCTGGATACTTTTTTTGAGTTTAAACATGATAAAAAGTGGATTCTAGGAAAGAGGAAGAGGGATGTAGGTGAAGATATAGAAAATCCCCCAAACATTTTCTAATTTGGTTCCAGACATATGTTATTTTGGCCAACTGCGGAGGAGAATCATCCAGAGTGCTGTTCTTCACCTTTTTGTTACCTGGTTGAAATAGATGGTATTCACAGAACACTGGACATGCAATGGGATGATAGAAATAGGGTTAAAGATAGTTACTCCGTTGCACCCAGTAGTTGCGTGTGGTACTGGTGTAAAATAAATAAATAAATGGGTGAACAGTCACTGGTTTAGATTCATTAGTACACTATTTAGATTATTTCTCATTAGTTGGTCTGGGAAAGTCTGGGGTGTGTGTACATTTCCTGAATAGCTTCTCACTTCTGGCTTCAGAATTTAGTATATCTTTGGCAGTAAAAAAAAAAGAAGAGGGCCCAACAAATTATTCTTTGCTATACAAATTGATACACATTTGATGGAATGCTGGTTACCGTGTGATAAAGTCATTTATTTGAAGGTGTTCCTCAAAGGGTCTTGGGAGATAAGAAAGTAACACTTCATGATATGCCGTCAAGGCAGAATTTGTCAAGGAGATTATCCTTATCTACAGTGGGGGTTAGTCATCCATACCATCATATTAGGGTTACTGCTGCACATAAGGAAGGTTTGAAAGTTTGGCTATTGTTTCCTTATAAATGTAATGGTCAGTCTGTCATTAATCTACCACTATGGCATTTGCTCTGCTGGTTGTAAGATTGCTTAGGCGCTTGGTATTGGAATATTTACAAATTTATAATAGATGCTAGATAATTCCCCTTAAAAAATCACAGCAATTCGTAGTATAATTTTTCATGTTTCGCTTTTTCCCCTGTGTCTCTTCCTCCCCATCCCTTGTGTCTTTTTCCCCTTCTACCTCCCTTGTGTCTCTTTCCCCCTCTCCCTCCACATGTCTCTTCCCTCCACTCCCTTATGTATCTTTCCCCCCTCTACCTCCCCTGTGTCTCTTTCCTCCCCTCCTCCATCCCCTGTGTCTCTTTCTCCCCTCCTCCCTCCGTCCCCTGTGTCTTTACCCTGAGTATGAATTCTATTATTTAAAACTGCATTTTTCCTTGTGTTTTTTTGGAGCTTTCAGAATTTCTGAATTAGTGGCACCAAAGAAATCATCAATGAGTGTTTTGCTACTGGCAGACGTAGCTGTTCAGTTATATACTGTAAAGTTATATATTTGTTTATGCATATCTGAGACTGATCAGTTAGGCAGGGGCCAATTCATTTTTTAATATCCCAGTACCGGTGTTTGTTGTCCTTATGTTTGTGTTGTGAGTTATTTGAAAGTTAGCCCAGTGGAAGGGGCACAACTCTTAGTTTATAGAGATGGTTTGAGACTATACCTAAGTATCCGTTCAATTTGGTACACATTCATTTAGGTTTGGGGCAGCAACAAAGGCAGCATGACAGTTTAGAAAATAGGATTACTTGGATGACAATGCCATATTTAGTAGCACTTGGGAGGAGCACCTTCAGCACCACAGGGGCATACTAGACACTATTAAGGGGGCTTAGGGTTGAAGTACAGTATCTAGGGCATTGGGTAGGTAGTTTGCAGATTAGGCCAGAACCAGCCAAGATTGAGGAAATAGCTATGTGGCCTACCACCACCCCAAACTAAGGAGCAGGTAATGACTTTCCTGGGCACCACAGGTTATTACAGTAAGTTTATTTCCTTATGGCCAAGGAGTTAACTGACCTGACCAGGAAAAGGATGCTTCAAATGGTCAACTGGACCCCTGCTGTGAGAGTTTTTGGGACCCTGAAGGAGGCTTTCAACTTCTCACCACTTATGCCCATCCAGGGGCAAAATACCTTTTATTGTCCAGACACATGCCTCCACTTTTGGGTTGGGAACTGTCCTCGGCCAGAAAGATGAGCAGGGAAATGAGCATCACATAGCCTACCTTAGTAGGAAACTGCTCCATAGAGAAGTAGCCTATTCAGCATTAGAAAAGGAGGGCTTGGCTGTGGTGTGGGCCATGAAAAAAAATCAGCATTATTTGTATGGTAGGGAATTTACTGTGGTGACGGATCACAATCCTCTGTGTTGGCTGTCTAGAATGGGTGAGGATAAAGGCAGGCTGTTGAGATGAAGTCTAGTCATACAGACATTCAACCTTGACATACAACAGAGCCGGGTTATGGTCCATCAAAATGCAGATGGCCTGTCAAGACAGGAGGATAAGTAAGCAGTGTAGATAGAAAGTCATCCAAGTAGGATCACTTTCTAGGCTACACTACAGTAGAGAAGGGAGGAAGCAAATGTGATTCCTGGGGTCTCTTGGGATAGGTTCAACCAACTGGTGCCCTGGGAGGGCATAGGTACGTTGCACAAGGTCAGGGCAGACATTACACCTCCAATGCACATATGGACTGTTACAAATGGATATATGGACTGTTATTTCCCTGTGAGCAGGGTGTTCATATTTGTGGTACTCACTGGATGTATAAGTTAGGGTTTGCTTTGCTGGTATGTGTGGGTTTATAATAATTATTGTTCCATTGATGGTATGTGTAATTATAACTGTGTGATATGGTTGTTACCAGGGGAACTCAGAATGTACAGTCAGTGGACCTACTGTGTTTGGTATCCAGAGGTTTGGTTCTCCACGGGGAATACAATAAAGCCTATGGCCCATGGTACAGGGCTCAGAAAAGCTAGGTGTCTAAGAGAGAGCTGTGAGCCCAGTTAAGTGTGTGGAAAGAAAGATCTAATTAACCTTTACTGTTCCCTTGTAACACATAGTCGTTGCCACTTTAAGAGCTTATCACAAAAGCTTGCATTCTCTAACTGCAGCTGTGCTTTTGTCTAAGTGTAGGCCAGGAAACATAGTGATGTAAGCCAGTACCGGTCCAGTTTTGTTTGTGCTAATAACAGAAACCATCACATATCTCAGGGTACGTCAGAACTAGTTTCTGGGCAAGCCCAATAAAAGCAGTTGTTGTGACACTCACCTCTTTGGAAATCTCTCCCATTGATATTTTCTATTTGACTGCACTTAATTCATTTCAGTATGTGGTTTATCCAAATGGTGTGAGTATTCACAATATTGCATGTGTTTGGTTAGATTTGATTGCAATTTAAATGTATGTTTTTTCAGATAAATACTACAATGAAATGCTCATTTCCTCATGATATTGAAACATTTTTATATTTTTATATCTCCAACAAAGTATTGAGTTGTGAAGTTGCACAGAGCCTTCTTTTCAATCGTACGTCCGCGTGCTCTGGAATGCAGGAATAATTAAGAGAAATGACAGATGCCTGGCTAAGTGAAGATATCCATCTTTTGAACACACCATCTTCCTTCCCCTGTGGTACAGTTGATGTGATGAAGATCATGAAATTCATCAGTCCAGGTCCCAGTCTTCCTACAGACGGAAGGCAGCTAGCTCCATAATTCACATTTCACAATCTCACCTCGTTTCGCACAGGTATAAATTAAATTGGGACCTTCAGCAAAACAGGTTTGCCAATAGGGAATTATTCTGAAACAGAGCAGCCAGGGACAGAATTACTTTTCTGAAATATACATTTCTTAGTCAAACAGTATTTTTATCTTTAAGTTTAAAAAAGGGATATGTCATTTTCTTCATAATTTCCATAGTAAAGTCAAATGGTCGTGGATGCATGGTACATCCTATCAAAAGAGATGGTTTATATAACAGCCTTTCCATCTCTAGATACGGTGATCATGGAGGTAACTTGTTTAATAGTAATGGTGGACCAAAGGATGCAGCGTTGACCTGCTCTGCAGAAATGTGTGCTTTGCACTGCTATAATATAGGCTTCTAATTCCATTTTGTACCAGGTTTACTTCATTCAATAATACTTTGGCTTCACATTGAATCCAAATACACAGTAAGACCCCAGCCATACAGAGTTAAGGGGAGTGGGGGCTTGACCGGGCTAGGAATAGGAGAATAGATATTTGTAATTCATGGTTTAATTAAAGTGGAAGGGATTTGGGATGGGATGGCTCATTATATAAGATTACAAGTTTGGCCCTGCCCCAAATGGGCTTAGATCCTCTGGCCCCTATGGCCTTTGATCCCTTGGCCCATCTGCTCCTTGCCCATCTGCTCCCTATGGGCATGGATCACCTCATATAGTCACTGGTCCCCTATAGGCTTAGGTCTTCCCAGCAGGTCACCTACATATTCCCATTATATGACTATTGCTATGGTGTCTCCTAAATAATGTATTTCTTTGTGTCAGTTATGTGCATTTATTTTTAAGGGTCAGTATGGAAAATGTATAGTTTTGACTTAGGGACCTTACCCTTTATTCAGTCCACAAAGAAAAATGAAATTTATAAATTCCTATTATAACAACTAATATGTTCCAAAATGTCATAAGTGGTAATATCACACACCTGGCTGCCCTCTAACAAAATGGAGGCAAAGGCACACATACACATTAACGGACTACTGTCATTTAATAAATATACTCTTTTGAAGAAGTACTCTTGAAAATAGGAAAACAATTGGAGAAAAAAATGAAGCCTCTAATTTTTTTTTTTATGTGGAATCTACTATTTTAGTTTCTCCTGAAATCCCGATACATTAATATAGCAATTAATATATATATTGCATGTCCGTATATATATATATATATATATATATATATATATATATATATATATATATATATAAAAAGGGGAAAATGTATGGAAGCATATATATGATTTATACTTTAGGAAAAGTAAGCTCCATAGTTGCTAAATAATATGTTAACAAAAAAGAAGAAAAAAGAAGAACATAGGCAATTAAATATAGAGCTCAATATCTACTGTAGAGGACTGATCAGTCTAGAAGAGTGGACAATGAGGGATCTATAGAGTGTAATGAAGATCAACAGTACCAAGAGGGGGGCAATCAGCTCATAGAATGGCCCTTAGGATGTATGATACACCACAAACATGGCCAGTACCATAAACCTCATAGCTAGCTACCAAAGATGAATAGACAGCATTGCAACTAATGCACTTACTTAACACATATAAAAAAATAACTTTTAATCCTAAAACATAAAAATATTAAAAGAAAAGGAGCTTGGTGCCCACAAATGGAAGAGAGCATGTAATAGAAGTGGAGGTAGTGTGTGGTCACAAACAGATTTCCACTATAAAAAATAAAGATCAATCATGCCTCCATAGACTATGCAAGTGGAAATAAGTGCTCCACATACTGAACCAATTATATTCAAAATACTAACATAAATAAGGATGTATCATATACTGTATATGGGTCTCCTTGCTATCAGTAACAACCATGATAAGAAAGGAGGTATATGAATCACAAAATGATATATATAATTAATGTTCTTATTGCTAACACTGATACATTATGTGCAGATTTCTTTGCTTCAAACTAGCAACTTTAGAGGCAATATATGAGCTATGAGATGAAAGAGGCCTCCTTTATACATGTATATATACTCTGCCACTCAGATAATAAATCCAATGAATATATTCAGTAATGTTGTTGCACAAGAATGAAATATGACTGCCAAAAACACAGAAAAAAAGACCATAAATATCCGACCACATATAACAATATTCCTCATTGGATAACAATTACCTCTTGTGTGCCTGCTGTCCACTACTAGGAGACTTACCTTCCTCCAGACCCCATCACCATCATACCTCCGATTTCCATGCTCCCATTGGCGTCTGACATCACTTGTCAGCGACGTAACTCGCCTTTGTTTGCGCTACCAAACTCGCATATGTATAAATTATTATTATTATCGTTTATTTCTAACGGGCCAACATATATATATATATATATATATATATATATATATATATATATATACACACATATATATATATATATATATATATATATATATATATTAATTCATCGTTAATCCGCATATTGCAGATCAGAAACTGGACTGAAAGTCTTTTTTCAACCTTAAATACAATGTAACTATGTACTATGTAATATATATATATATATATATATATATACATATATATATATATATATATATATATATATATACATATGTAGACATATATATATATATATATATATATATACATATATACACACACACATATATATATATATATATATATGTATATACATATATACATATATAAATGTCACGATCTGCTTCTTCAAGGGGGCTTGATATGAACCTAGTTCAAACCTACCCCAGCAGAATCATGTAGTTCCTGTTCTCTGTGGCACAAAAGATGGCTTCTGAAGAGGGCAAGGCCCAAAAGCTAAAGGCAGAGAATACTGGATCCAGGTTACCTAGTGGCCTATGGCAACACCACTCCCCAAGTCAGGATACAACACACAGAAATAGTCTCACACCTTGTTTATGTGAAAACCATCTCTCCACAACCTTTATTTGGAAAACGAACGTATATAAACTCTTTACAACATAGTAGAGGGAGGGGCTACCTGAGGTCAGCCCCCTAATGGCCTCTGGCCAATCCCGTAGCGTTACACAGTGGGAAACATGAGACTCCTCCCAGGTCCGCCCACTAGGTGTGGCTACCTAATTCACTTGGCTTCTAGCTCTCAGGAGAGACACATGTCCTTTTGCGCTGCTCCCTGCACTGTTAGATGGGAGGGGACAAGCTGTAGACCCCCTGGAGTTATGGTTCCTCTTTGTCTGTGGAGATCCCATTGTTTATGGCTATGTCTTAAGTGAGTGTATGTGTTATGTCAGACCATCTGGCTTGCAACTTTGGGCTATCAAAGCTCTTGAGATCACATTCATTAGTTATCTAGTGAACAAACCTTTATGTTAAACTCAAGTGTTTGCCCAGGACCACTTGAAGCACATGCATCTGTCTTGACCCAAGGTCTACATGTTTGAGTGTGCAATGATCTGCAGCTAACTTCTATGCAGATCATTTCTACCAATTCCACATATGTTCTATATAACATTTTCCCTCATAATATATTATACCTAGGATACATCATAACCATGTACAGGCAACAACAACACATAATCCCAATGCAACAATGTCATGCTCCCTTGGACATACTCACAAACCACTGACAATATGAGTCCTTAAACAATTAAATCATGACAATAAATATATACATATATATATATATATATATATATATATATATATATATATATACATATATACATATATATATACATATATACATATATATATATATATATATATATATATATATATATATACATATATATATATATATATACACATATATATATATATATACACATATATTTATATATATATATATATATATATATATACATATATATATATATATATATATATATATATATAGACATATATATATATATATATATATAGACATATATATATATATATATATATATATATATACATACAGTGGATATAAAAAGTCTACACACCCCTGTTAAAATGTCAAGTTTCTGTGCTGTAAAAAAATGAGACAAAGATAAATCATTTCCAAACTTTTTCCACTTTTAATGTGACCTATAAACTGTACAACTCAATTGAAAAACAAACTGAAATCTTTTAGGAGGAGGGAAGAAAAAAAAAAGAAAAATAAAGTGGTTGCATAAGTCTGCACACCCTCTTATAACTGGGGATGTAGCTGTTTTCAGAATTAGGCAATCACATTCCAAATCGTGTTAAATAGGAGTCAGAATACACCTGCCATCATTTAAAGTGGCTCTGATTAACCCCAAATAAAGTTCAGCTGCTCTAGTTGGTCTTTCCTGAAATTGTCTTAGTTACATCCCACAGCAAAAGCCATGGTCCACAGAGAGCTTCCAAAGCATCAGAGGGATCTCATTGTTAAAAGGTATCAGTCAGGAGAAGGGTACAAAAGAATTTCCAAGTCATTAGATATACCATGGAACACAGTGAAGACAGTCATCATCAAGTGGAGAAAATATGGCACAACAGTGACATTACCAAGAACTGGAGCTCCCTACAAAATTGATTAAAAGACAAGAAGAAAACTGGTCTGGGAGGCTACCAAGAGGCCTACAGCAACATTAAAGGAGCTGCAGGAATATCTGGCAAGTACTGGCTGTGTGGTACATGTGACAACAATCTCCTGTATTCTTCATTTGTCTGGGCTATGGGGTAGAGTGGCAAGATGAAACCTTTTCTTACGAAAAAAAAAAACATCCAAGCCAGGCTACATTTTGCAAAAACACATCTGAAGTCTCCCAAAAGCATGTGGGAAAAGGTGTTATGGTCTGATGAAACCAAGGTTGAACAACACTGCACATCACCAAAAGAACACCATACCAACAGTGAAGCATGGTGGTGGCAGCATCATGCTTTGGGGCTGTTTTTCTTCAGCTGGAACTGGGGCCTTAGTTAAGATAGAGGTAATTATGAACAGTTCCAAATACCAGTCAATATTGGCACAAAACCTTCAGGCTTCTGCTAGAAAGCTGAACATGAAGAGGAGCCTCATCTTTCAGCATGACAACGACCCAAAGCATACATCCAAATCAGCAAAGGAATGGCTTCACCAGGGCCATATTTAACGTTTTGCTTGTTTGTTGAAAGAAACCTAAAGCAAGCCTCAGTGCCATCCTTGTGTGGGATATTACTGTAAAGAGTTACTTGGTAACAAGTAGTGTGTTAGCAGGTAGGTTTTTAATCTGACTGAGTTTGTTGAGAAAGTCAGTGGTGTCTTGTATATAGCTACTGGTGTTACTAACTAATGGTTTAAGGATGTTTTCAACAAATCCAGATATCTGCTCAGTCAGTGTGTCCATACCTTTAACAATTGGTCTCCCTGGGTTGCCTGGTTTGTGGATTTTTGGCAGTAGGTAGAAAGTCCCAGTTGTAGGATTGGCGGGGATGAGTTGTTCTAATTCCTGATGTATATTTTTAGGGAATGTTTTGAGGAGTTTCTTAAGTTGAAGAGTATATTTTCTGTAGGGTCCTGATTCAATTTCTTGTAGTAAGTATTGTCTGACAGTTGTCTGTTGGCTCCATTTATGTAGTCCTGAGTATTCATGATAACAACTGCACCTCCTTTGTCTGCCGGTTTGATGGTGATGTTGGAGTTGTTTTTTAAAAACTTTATGGCAGTTCTTTCTGATGGAGTAAGATTGGGCAAGTCTCTTTTATATTGTGTTGTTATAATGGATGCAGTTCTCAGGCGAAAGCTTTCTATGTAACTGTCCAGTTTGATGTTACGACCAGGTTGTGGGTTAAAATATGTTTTTTTTTTCTTGTTACAGTCTAATGATGTTGTGGTATGTCCCTTGTTGTAGAAAAATTCTGCAAGAACCCACCTAATACATCAACTTTATACAAAGAAACATCATCTAAATCACCAAAGAGTAAGCCTCCTTCAACAACTAAAGGAGAGCAACATATATGAAGCTGAACAAGTAGAAAAAGGACCGCAAGGACCGTCCGCAAGCTATTCTGCTATTCTATTCCCTTACGGCCGGAGGCTCCGGCAGGCTTGCGGCCGGTGCCTTGCTATCTCTTGCGGCCGCTCGCGCCAGAGGAAAGCCTTTGATCTAAAACGGCCGCAAGAGTTTCGGCCGTAAGAAATTCCTATTTGCAATTCAATTGCTCCGGGAAACCTCTCTGCAAGGCTAAAAACGAGCCGCTGCTTACTTGCAGGAAAGAGGTCCCGCTAGCACCAATTAAGCACATAAAATAGCTCAAATAAAGCCATCCTGCACTTTGAGAAGACTATAAAGGGATTTTAGGTGTTAGAAAAAATAGCACATAATTATCCTATACTCAAATCCGTAAAATATTTTATTTTTAATATCCGTAAAATATCCATGTAAAAAGTCCAGAGTGCTTGGAGCACTTCAGACCCGCCCACGCCGCAGCCGGAAAATAAACAGTTAATTTGAACTTGGGTTTGGGCTGATGTGCAAGCTTGAGAGTGGGTTCCTTTTAATCCTCATGTCCCCCAATATGATCCCTAGCATTTACAGAGCTGTACAGTGCAGGCTTGAATTTATTTTTGAGTTTTTATATTTCACAGCTTACGGCCGGTTCCAAGATATGCGGCCGGCCGTAAGAGGAGATCCTTGCGGGGCCGTATAATAGAATCGCGAGTTAACTGAACCCCCGCAAGGAATCGCAGCCTTACGGCCGATTTACGGCCGCTAATAGAATGAGGCCCTTAGTGAGTTGTTTGTCCAACAGGAAAGATATCACTGTGGACTACAGTGCTCTGCTTTTTCATGTATATATTGATGTATATGTGTATATAATATGTGTATATATGTTCCTTTACTATGTCGTGTTTATTCCCCATATATGCATTTACCTGATGGTGTCAGATGCTGTTTCCACTCTCTCTGCATCTGCTCTTATTATTCAAACTGAGGGTTCCATCTCCTGTAGTATTGCTTGAGACTTGATAAAGGGAGGTTAAGCCTCTCGAAAGCTCGTCATTATAAATAAGACGTTTGTCCAATACAAAAGGTATCAAATTATATTACAATACTCATTATTAATCTATATATATATATATGGATTAATAATTACTAAATTACTAGATATATACGTATATATATATATACATATATACTTATATACGTATATATATATATATATATATATATATATATATATATATATATACAGTATATATTTATATATATTTATATCTATATATATATATATATATATATATATATATATATATATATACATATATACATGCATATATATACAGTAAACTACCGGCACCTAAACAACTGGCACTCTCAAGCTTCTGTCACCGGTATCAATTCCCCATTTTAAATTTACTCGCGCTAAACCGGCATAACCGGCACTATACGGCACTATCCGGAGTTCGAGACTGCAAAAAAAAAATATTTTAAACTAATTATTTTTTTTGGGTCTAAATGGACCAATTTAGGTTCTAATGCATTTTTAAATGCATTTTGAGGGGTTAACCGGAAACTACACGTATCCGGCAATAGGGAGTCCCATAGGTGCCGGATAATGGGGAGTTTACTGCATATATATACATACATAAATAAAAAAATAATAAAAAAATATATATATATACATACATACATATATACATATATATATATATATATATATATATATAATCATACATATATACATACATATATATATATATATATATACATATATATATATATATATATGTATAATCATACATATATACATACATATATAAATATATATATATATATACATATATATATATAATCATACATATATACATACATATATAAATATATATATATATATATACATATATATATAATCATACATATATACATACATATATAAATATATATATATATATATATATATATATATATATATATATATATACATATATATATATATATATATATATATATGCACACCTATATACATATATATATATACATTATATATATATATATATATGTATATATATATATATATATATATATATATATATATATAAAGATGTCATTTTTGCTTTAAAAAAATCTGATGCTGCATTTTTGCATACACTAGGATGATTACATCAAGGCGTAAAAGTTCAAAATAAGCTCTAAATTGTTATTTTTGCAGCACACATGAGAGTCACTGATTCCCAGAGCCCGGCTTCCCTGCATGCATTCTTATTCATGAGATCACTTTCTCTGTACATTGAAGACACCAATAGACATATGCATATGATTCCTAAGCATATGGTTAGAATATTAGATGCGCTTTCTAGTCTCTGTTTACTATTCCTATCCGTAGCTGCCAAAGTGGGGCCTGCTGAGAATAATGTCAGAACCAAGACAAACTCATCTGAATTTCATGAAATCTCTGCTCGACACCATGTCAAAGGATTGCTTCCCCTTCAGCCTTCGCTCCATCATGGTACAGGAATTTATAACAGGGATTTGTACTGTATCACTGTCTGAAAAGCCAATATATGTCTTAGGGCAGTATCTCCTGGTTTAAAGCAACAGTGTTCTGGAAAATCCATATGTTAGATGCATCAGAAAGTGCATCTTGCTATGTTAATGCTAGCTATGTTAATGCTTCCGGGTCAGGAGACATAGTTCAATGATTAGAAACATACAAAGTCTTGACAATGATTCCAAAAAATATTTAAGCAACATGGAACACAATTATTTCTTTCATGCATTTAAAAGAGCAAAGGTGGGCCCTATTCTATTGGCCAGATCATAATGTTACACATACTTAAAGTTATAAGTAAAGTTGACACATATTTTATTTACTATTCACATCCTGATTGGGAGTTACATGCCCACAATCACTACTGACAAGCCAAAGACGCAATTTAAGGTTAACCTCTCCATTAGTATTTGGACATCACAAACATCACAAGTGCAACATACTTAAAGTTACACCAAATCCATATTCTATTGAAACTTTATGTCTAGCTTGAAACTTAAGTCAGACCCGCAACTAGAAAAAGTAGAACATTTCGAAAACAAATATTATGAGTAGTAAATAAGGGTTTTAACGCCAGTGCTGATAGTTGTAGCAGCAATTAAACACACACGACTGTACTTTAAAAGCATGGGAAAGCATGGAAAAACATTACAGTTAATTGCGCAACAGTCTCAAACTCACAAATATACAAATAAAAATATTATTTTTATCTGTTATTTATGTATAATATTGATCCTGGTACTCAAGGGGTTAATACATATCATGAAACCCAGATGCTCTGATGCATTGTCAAGAGTGCTAGAGTGCTAGCCCGATTGGCAAACATTACTTATAGCCTCACATTAATCCTTAGTCTCCAATCACAGGTTATGTCTGTATTCTATTATTTAAAGACATCACTAAGACATTCTCATTTTCGATTGGCTGTGTCTAAGAAGTAAAGTGTGGGCTTGGTTTAATATTGCAAGCTCTTATAGTCACGCTCCCTGAAATCATACTTTAGAAAGGCATGGTTTACATATGGAGGCTGAGAGACTTAAGTTGTGGTTTTTATAATAGAATAAGTCTAGAGGTTTGGAGAAAAAAGCACCCGCAGCCAAATTTACGGTTCCAAGTAAGTTATGTTGCTGTAATAGAATAGGGCTCTTTGTGTTTTGTACAAATGTAAATGGTTTAAACTTCAGTGGAACTAATAGGAAATGAAGAGAGTATACTTACATCTGTAGATTTCATTGACAGAAAAGTATCATACATCTATACTACTGTGTGTTGTTAAATGATTGAATCAGTTTTTTTCTGCTTTGAGAGCATCATTAAAAAAAGAAAACACACATTAAATATGCTATTTCAGATACAACAAAGAAAAATGCTTTCTAGGTCCCTCTAATAACTTAAGGGACTCTTAGGCAAATTTCTTATGAATAAATGTATCTATAACAATGTAACTGTTATATTAAATTTGCACTTGCACTAAATTTGATACTTTTATAAAAAGCCTGCAGAGTAACAGTTTCTCATCTTCTGGAACTGTCCCCTGCCATCCTGTGCTCTATCATGCAGGGCGCCATGTTTCACAGCTGTGACATAAGGCTACATTCACATGATATAAAACAGGGGAAAAGATGGAGATTCCAGAAGGTAGGAAACTATAAAAAGTAACTTTTTTTTTTTTTATACTAAAAAGTTATTTTAAAATTATTGAGTAGATATAAGGACTGGATAAGATGGGGATATTGTTCAGGATGGGCACATCTATAAAACAACCAATTTTCACAGCCCTCTTCTTTGTACAAGCTTGTTGGAATAATAGTGAAAATGTATTCATGGCAAACAGCTAAATATGACTCAAACCAGTCTTTCCCAAATTATGTTCCATGAAACCCTACATTTCTATTTTGTGTGACCAGAGAGAAACACTACTAAGTCTTCCTCTTCATGGAGGGCTTTATGGTGTGCTTGAACGAGTCTTGGCAAAGAGTATATGAGGTTCTTAATGGAGAAATTGAGATCCTTAAGCCAATTTTGGAGTGTTTGTAAGAGTTTAGGATAAGCCAGAGTCAAGTTTTGGGCACGGGTTGGAGTGTTCAACAAGAAATATTTTAGGAGTCAAGCGGTTCCAAAATAGGTTCTGTAGCTGAAATAGTTTGGGATACACTAAACATTTCTATACAATACTAATGAAAGGGACTCTGTCTTAGAATGCTAATAATTAATTTACCTTGTATTATATGCAATTACATGTCTTAGCTACCTCCATTGTCTTATAAAGGCCTCCCTATCTGTCTCAACTTCCAAAGTTCATTTCTGCAAATAAGCAAATTTACTGACTAGAAAAGAGCTAATATTAGCCTCTAAGGTCCCCACCTACTTGACAAGAAGCATATACTCACAAATAAGGGAAGACTTATAAGACAGCAAAGGAGGTGGACAGACCGACAGACCTGCATACAATTGCATAAATAATTAATATATATTGCCTTACTAAAAAGTTGCTGAACTAAAAAGTTTTTGCCCATTATCAATATTAGTTGTCTGTGATAGCATAATAAAAATATCAGATTATTATGTTATGTTATTTTATTATATTTGTTTTTAACTATATATCCTATGGTATGATCATATTATCAATTTCTAGAACTGAATGAATTATTCTGTTCTTGAATCTCCAAAGAAACCAGTTACTGCTTAGTTTCAAAATAATGGTTGAGACGAGAAACTATGGCTTCCAAAACCTATATACAATATGTTATCTGAACACACTTTTTCCTTACTAGGGGACAGTTTATACTAATGAGAAAGGCCGACTTGTAAATAACGCAGTTCAGTGGTTAGTTGAAATGAATGTTTTGACCAGGACTTGAACATTTTCTCTTGACCGGACTTTTAATCCTTTGCTTCAATAAACCACCACTTTACCAAAAGCGGTGTGAATATTTGTGCCCCTTTTACGCCCTCTGTTTACACAAACAGCAAAGTGCACCAGGGGCAAGTGATTGATATTAGTGGCTGATGATGAGTGACCTCCGCTACAAACTTATAGCTCCATTCAAATGATGGAGTGCATGTTATATGGCCGAGTGCTTTCTCTTGATTGCTGCTCCAGTAGGATAGGAACAGCACTATTAAATCAGATTAAAGCTGCAGGAAAAGCCCCTTGTGACAGTATGATTGAGCATATTGCTGTAGGAGGAAGTCATAAGTAGAGTTATAAAATGGGGCACTATTTATCAAGAATGAACAAACGGTGCTGGAAGAAAAAGCTTCTGGCAAATTACTGGGATTTGGGTTTTTCTTATCAAGTGCAATTCACTAATAGTGATGCCACCATTTCTCACAGCTCAATGCATCTCTGTGTGACAAAGCACAGCAAAATCTTTTCTCTTTTATATTAAATTGTACTCCTAGAGAAAAATAACTATATACGCGAAAGTTATGGAACTTGTATAAATTGATAATTTAGCCACTATGTTTGTGGAGGGAAGAATCTGCCATTAATAGTTACATTTCTGTCACGGACACTCAGAATGATGAGCTGAAGGTGGCAAAAGAGCAATCAAGAGCGGCTGCAATAATTTTTTTTGTTTTCTTTAGTAGCCCATAAAGAGCTCATATAGCATGTGTTGAAATGTATATATATGCTAGGAAATAATTGCCCGTCAAAAATGACAGGAATAAAATTGTAAAGCTGGCAATGCTGTTTGCTACACAATGTGAGGCTTTTGCTCCTCTGAGCACCTTCGGCGCTCATCACTGGCCCTGCGCTAAGCACCTTTGGCACTCATTGCAAGTCTCTCCCCCATGTACTTCAACTTTCCTGCTTCGCAATGAACCCCCTCAGCGCTCATTGCAAGCCCCACGATGAGCGCCTTCGCTGCTCATCGTGGGGCTCGCCCGCTTGCAGTGAGCGCCTTTGACACTCATCACGTGATTCGCAATGAGCGCCTTCAGGGTTTGTTAATCTGCAAGTTTAGTGCTTGGGAATGCCTTGTGTGTCTTTCCACCATCTCCCACCTGTCCCTTCCCTGTGTCTTTCTCCTCTGTGTCTCTGCCGAATGTTGGCATGTTCTGGCGTGCCTGTCGTTGTACGTATAAGTGTTACTGTCTTTGCCGTTGTGTAAGTCCTGCGTGCCTCAACTGCTCGCCTCGTGAGGCTCGCAGTGCAATGAGCCTAATTTTTTAAATTATTCTTTTGCTTGTTTTCAGGGGTTTTCGAGTTACGTGCTTGAACTAAGTTTTAGCAAACTTAATTAGCAAACTGCGTTCCTCGTAGTCAGCGACAAAGTGCTACGTTTTTCAACGGCGTTCTGCGTACCTCATCTGCTCGCCTAGCTTTACGAGGGCCGCAAGTGCGTTACCAACATCACAAATGTTACGAACATCGCAAAGATCCACAGCTATATATGTGTATATTTATATTGCGAACTTCTAGTGTACTCTTTAATATAATGACATGTGGTTAGGTGGAACTTTTCATTTACATGGAGATTGACACTGACTTAAGAATTGGGAGATGCAGATACAAGTCCAAACCCACTTCAGCTTTAATATAAACCATGAGGTTTTGAGGTAGCAGTATCTGAGCAGAAAACATATAGAAACATAGATCTTACGGCAGATTGATAATAAAAAATTATGTCTAGTCTGCCAATTATATCTACCTTAAAGTATGCCTTAATTAAGCCTCAGAATAACCTTATGTTTATGTTGGAGAATTTTGAGTCTGATTAAAAGCATAATTAGGCAGGAAAATGTTATGAAGCTAGTTTTTAATTAAGAACAAAAAACAAAATTGTAATGCATTTGCTGGTCTTAGAGGCATCCATGATATCATGCTAAGGGCTGGGTGTGTAAATGGGTGCTTAAACTCCTCCAGGATGGATCTACATTAGTTACAGTTGCAAGCTGCTCCAATGGTTTAGCAAATCTCCCTCACATTTTCTTTTACTGTTCAATAAATAACAACAAGGTTGCAGGCTCCAAGCTTTCAGGAAGTGGTTCAGTCCGGCAATATATAAAAGATTTTCTATAAAAAATGTCTTAAGCCAATGTTATTAGTTTATTAAATAGAATAATCCTTTAATAAACACTATCTGGGCTGCAAACTCAGCCTCATTCTGAAACAGATTTCTTATTACAAGTGACTGGGAAGAGTAGCCATTGTTGCTGAATGACTACAATACAACTCTTATTATATTGCAATTAATCGGTAAAAGAGTAACCAAGGATGGAGGCTCTCTGGGTCTGGTAAAAACTGCTAAAATTTGTTTTTCAAAGTAAAGTTTCTGCCATTAGATTTACTTTTTGATAAATGTGCTTACTTAGTACTGCAACAACAGGAATCTTTTCCATGTCCATTTAAAGACCGTTGAACAAGTTCTAGGCAATTTAAATTATTCAAATCCTTTTAGGTGAGGGTAGGCATTTTGGGCATGGACTCATTGTGTCCTCAATATGTTTACATATCTTCCTGATATCATTGTAAATAGCGTTGGACAAAAATATGGAATAATTTATAGAAATGAGATGGCTTGACCTAGTGCTTCAGGCCTTTGAAACAGATGGCCTGGTTCATATCCCCGTATTAAATCGTTTTGCCCTCAGGCAAGTAACTTTACATATAATTCTACAGTACATAGATATATTTTTGAGCTGGTCACAATGACGTCATTATCATGCTCCAGTTGTGGATTTGGAACAAATATAGTATCAAAACTGTATTTTTATGCCTATACCCTACAATTCTGAAAGTTTTATAAAATGCATTTTGAATAAATTATATCAAGCCTTTAGTTATAGAATATGTTATATTGTGCTTAGTTCTGATTCAGAAATATAGATATTTGCAAATTACAAATAAATAGCACATGCTAACCCATAATATTTAGAGGAAAAAAACCCATTTTTGCTGTCAGTTCAAAAACACACACTTATCAATCTGACCTACACAAAAGGAGAGGGCCAGCCTTTTCTTTTCTTACTCAGGCTACCATGGAGAGTAGACTTCAAGAATCCAGATTAGACCTACCTGAATAATCAATTAAAAGTATTAAACATGTAAAAACTTTTTTATATCAAAATTAATACACTTTCCCACCAGGAGGATGACTGCCTAAATATATGTTTGGATTCAAATATCGGTGATGCAAGGGCAGCCTAATGCTGGTATAGAAGTATATAACTTCAGTTTAAAGAAAGAAAGACTTCCCATATATCCAGCATATGCCTCAAATGGTGCTACAAGTCAAGTATATGTCATAGAATCAAGAATATTATTAATAACTAGCGAATTGCCCGTCAAAAAATGACAGCAATAGAATTGTAAGTCAAGGAATGGTGTTTGGCACACAAATTAAGTGTTTTGAGAATATACCTTACCTATTTGTAATTAACATAAGCATCAAGCAATGTGCGGAAGAGCTAACAATCTGTTGTGATGTTCCTGCAGCATCCAATGTAGATTTGCAGTGTTGTTGAGCTGAGGTGTAAGTGTAAGCAACGTGTGCAGTGTGTAGTGTAAATAGGCTGCGTGCGCGAGGGGAAGCCGTTAGTGTAGCAGGGAACTTCTGCATTCTGTAAGGTAGTGTTGTAAAATGGCGGCGAATGCGTATGTGTTAAGCGGGTTTGGCTGATTTTGCGTCATTGCTAATGGTGTATGTTGTAGGTTGTATGGGTTTGAGTAAAAGTTGTATGTGCCTGCCGTTGTTTTGCGGCTTTAGGGGTCGTGTAGCCTAGTTTTCGATTTTGGCAGCGGCCATTTTTTCTCGCTTAGGGGATTTTCGAGTGTCTAAACTTTTTAAATTCTATTTAAATCGAGGTGTAACCTGTCTTGCAGACGTCCTGGGTGTCTCCCCTTGTTGTGGGTTATTTTTTTTGCTTGTTATTTGTGTGTATTTAGTGCTTTTTTTGGTGTTTTTAGTGTCGTATTTTTTTTTTCTGTAAGTCTGCTTTTTTTTTAAAGTCCTGTATTTTTAGTGTAAGTCCGTATTTAGTAATTGGGTGTTTTGTGGGCATTTGCAGGGTGCAATAAGTCTTGGGATCATTGCAGCCGGCGTGGGAGCCTCCACCTCCGCCAATGCGGCCCCTCCCTTAGCAAGGGTTAGCATTTGCGGTCCGAAAGTGGTACGGGGTCGTAGGGATGAGCGCCTACGGCGATCATCTCCACCAGCACAAGCAGCGTTAGCAACGGGTTTTGCCAAGCCCGCCTGCTGACAACTATAAATGTGATAATATTCTTGATTCTATGACATATACTTAACATGTAGCACCATTTGAGGCATATGCTTGTTATATGGGAAGTCATTTGTTTTTTCCTTCCTTTATGTAAACAGGTAGAAACTATCAGCAACCCAAAATTTCTTAATGCATAGCAACAAGGGATGCTGAATTCTAACAAGATATTTTAGTATTGCCTATACATTGTAATACATGTCTAATGATATTCCACACAGTGCATATAAACTGATCAGTTGGGTAACTAAATGCCTCCTTCTTCAGGTCTGATCTGGGTCATTATCTACAGTGGACAACTGCATATTAATGCATGGATAAACATATGAGATCAGTCCCAGGAGGCCGGCTAAATGACTGGGGATCATGGGCGTAGGAGCCAAAGAAAATCTGCAACACCACACAACTGCTATTCTACACATAAACACACACATTGAAAAATCTGGGGGAGTATTTGTCCCCCTACCTACACCCATGCTGGGGATGCAGACGGAAGGTTGAGTTGGGCAGCAAGCAATAAAACAGTCAGGGTCACAGGTAAATGGTGGTCAGTCGGCAGGAGTAGAATAAGCTGGTTCATAAGTTTGGGTCAAAGTATGAGAAGACAAACAAGATCAAGTCAAAGACAGGAACTAAATAATCAAGAATAAGTTGTACCCTAGGTTCAAAGACTGGTGTATCTAAACAGGCAGTTCACAATTTCCTGTGTCAGCTCTTCAGAGATTAATAACCCTGTAACCCAATGCTATGCAGCGACCTGGAAAAGTACATGGACCCACTGGCCGGTGCGGAGACAGCCCCAGGGACTGAGTCTGATGCAGCACAGCGTGACCCAGTGGAGCCTGGTTGGCTGGGAGAGCGGAAGAGGGACTTCCGCCCATTTTGCAGGCTTCCTCCTTCACTCTGCGCTGGCCATTGCCAGGATTTCCCTCCCTCCCTGCCCCAAGCTAGTTAGGATTGTTGGGTTTGTTTAAAAAAAAAATCTCTGTGTTATAGGAGGGGAATGAAATAGGAAGTGTGTAATATTTGCACATTGTACCAAACTGCTTTCTTATTCGTTTGATGTTGGTGTCTCATGGTGGGAGGTGAGGTGCCCGGCCCACTGGCTTAAGTAAGCGTTGCCCTGCCTCATGAGCGTGCTTAGAAAAGCACTGGGTGGCCCTGGGCGCGGGACAAGGGTGTGAGGTTACTGTCCTGGCTGGGCTCCTCCTCCATTATGTTAATTAAGGAATGTTATGTTAATTACGGTAATTATGTTGAGTTATGGATTATGTTAATCCAGTTGGTTAATAAAGCTGTGGTCTGTGTGACTCCCAATTTGGTGTCAGTTTTACGAGCTAATGGATCATGCTGGGGTCATGATCGCTAAGCGGAGGCAGGGCCATGCAATGACATTGGTGGAGCTCTCATTAATAATGCAGGTCATGTTTTACACATAGATAGGCTCAATTGCACTTCATAGTTTGACAGAAACCATTCTTTAAATCCACTAAACTTCTTTCACAGTCCTTGCAAAAAACAAAAGGGCTGAAATGAGGATCCCATGGCAGCGGCCAAGCCTGAAATTTCTGTAACTCTCTCTCTCTTTCTCCATAAAGGCAATAATAGAATTGTAAATGGTCGGCACATTAGTACAGAGGTTATTGAACAGTGATATAGAACTCTGTCACAGGGAATAAGATCACACATTACTTATGTCCAGAGTTTTGTCCTGTCGAGGATATTGGATCACATCGGCTTTGATTCCAAGTAGTTAATGAATAGCCTACAAATCAGGACAAACATAATTAGAAACACGCACTTGTGTTAATAAGTCCCTTTCAATTCTTCTACAAAAGTAATATTCTACAAACAAAATGTAACAGAAAAAAGGCTTATCTGCCTGGCTCCTTTCCAAACAAGGCTTGAAGTTATTATGCTTAATTAAGGGCCTCTACTTTGGTACACCTTTCATAATAATTATTCCTAATGATTTGCAGCTGCACTGCAAACCTGGAGGCAGAATATGGTGTTATTATCAGTGGGGTCTGCCTATTACAGCAGCACTATGCATAGCGAATTCCAAATACACACATTATATATATACATTTTTTATTATTTGCACGTTTAAGCAGCTCCCACTCTTCATTCCCTCCTGGTGTCTTTTGTGCATTTTTTCCATTACTAAAATACTAAGCTTAGAAATATAACATGCAAATAGATTGATTAAAACCACTAGCAGGAAGGACATAGAAATCAGTTATGTCAATGGAAAGAAAATACGATGGAGCATGTTAGGCACTTAAAAAATAAAAAAAGGATAAAATAGTTATGTTTAAGCATAATTACAAGAGTAACATGATGATCATTACTATTAAAGCGTGTTAAACTGAAATTTAGAAAAACACAATTTACCAGCAGATAATCACCACTTGGCCCATTTAGTCTGGCCTGTTAATAGGCTAATCCCACTCTGAGGGATATATTCACAAAGGCAGCATATTTCAAACATGTGTTTTGGTTAAAAGAGGCTGTTCAGCTCTAATGCTCAAAGGCCAGTATTGTGCTGGATTTTGATAATGTCAGACCAGATTCAGATGGATCAATCATTGATTCAAACATTTTAAGTTAAAGGACTACTGTAATTTTGGAAAACCTTAACATGCAACAAGCTAAAAATGGGCCCTATTCTATTTGACCTGAGCAAGGCGCAGCTGGTATGTACGCATAAGAATTTGAACCCAACTCCGTCCTTGAACATAATGATTCGACACAAACCACTTCTTGGGATAACATACTGGCCACAGCGTTTATTGGTAAACACAAAATTAACATAATAACAATACGCCGGTGTGACAAACAACAAATACATACAAAAGTACAAATATTACATACTGGAATACTATGACCAGCACAACAAGTGCTGATGCCAAGGCTAGATAAAACCTACAAATTATCCATATTATCTTTACTTTATTTATTTATACTTTTTTTTTTTTTACAATATATGAACACATATTTTTCAAATATTTAGGGATAGGGTGGGATCTATTCATGTGGCTAGCTGGGGCACAATGGCAAAGCTAGCGCCAAAAGCCTAAGTGACTCCTCCCCCCAGCTAGCCTTTTCCTCTCCCATACTCCCAAGCCTACTAGGTCAAGTGACCCCTCCTACCAGCTCCAGGAGGCCTGGGGTGGCATCCAAGCCCTTCCTGACCTGAGCAAGGCCCAGTTGGTATGTATACATAAGAATTTGAACCCAACTCCCTCCTTGAACATAATGATTCGACACAAACCACTTCTTGGGATAACATACTGGCCAGAGCATTTACTGGTAAACACAAAATTAACATAATAACAATACCAATAAATAAGTAAACATAAACAAGTAAGGGGAGGAGCCTGACCCGAGACAGTACACTCTCTGCCCTGAACCCTCATCAACGGCCTACTATGATGGAACATCCATAACACCGTAGGGTAGATCTCACCCACTTTACCACTGTCCCGGCGACTCCCCTCACCCTCGCCACAGAGAAGACCACAGACTACCTATGCGGAATTCGACCTCCCCAAAAAACGCAATGGCCAGCCTACCAAAACCCCTAACGCTAAGAGCTATACCTACTCTTGACCTTAACCCCGGCAGCTCATGAATTATTAACCTCGGAGCCGTTAGGCTACCATTGCTCCAGAAACGTCCTATGGACAAGGCTAGACTTGCCTTCATACTCCTACTACGAGCCTACCTCCATGCTTAGGCTAGTGAGCTGCCAGCCGCACTGCCACTGAGGCCACTGGGTCCCCTGAGTAGCTGCCGGTCTGGTCCTTGACATCTGCAGCTCAAGTCCCCCACCAGCCTCCCCGCGACACCAGGATGCAACCAGCCAGCCTCAGGATCAGGATCGTCTCTCACAGTGAAGAGAGAGGGTGGAGGGTAAAGGAGGAAGAAAAGGAAAAGCCCAGGAAGAACAGAGAAAGAAACAGAGAGACAACCCTCACATCTACTCAAGCCCGTAATTTACCTCCTTAAGCCTAAACTCGTAAACCCTACATTTTTAAGTAGGATTCCAGGGGGCATGATCATATGATCTGACAATATTCAAGCAAGCCTGTAATTTACTTCTTAGACACAGCCAATGGTAAATAAGTCTGTCATCATGACGTCAGTAAAACATGGAAGTTAGACGTAACCTGCAATCGGAGGCTAAGAATTAATTAGTGCCAATAAGTAATATATTGCCAATCAAGCAATCTATTAATCCCTTGAGTCCCGGGATTAATATTACTCAGAAATAATCGTTAAAAATTATATTTTATTATAATTTAATTGTGAGTTTGAGACTAATTCTAATGTGTTTCCATGCCTTCCAGTGCTTTAAAAGTACAGTATTGTGTGTTTAAATGCTGTTACAACGCTAATAACTGTTTGAAGAAGCCCTTGAGAGCCCTATTTAGAACTTGTAATATTTTTGATAGAAAAGTGATACTTTTTTCAGTTGCGGGTCAGATTTTATTTGCAAGCTAGAGCTACGGGTCTAATAGAATACTGATTTTGTGTAACTTTTTATTTTTGTAGAGCTAGTAATATCCAAGCTGTGCTAAACCCAATGGAGTTCTAAGGCCAAATTTGCATCTTAGGCTGGCCCGTAGTGATTGTGGGCGGGTAACTCGTAATTGGATTGCAAGTAGTTAGTAGAATATATGGTAACATTAAGAGCGTTTTTAAGTGTGTATAAATTTACGAATTGTACAATAGAATAGGGCCTCCTATTGGCAGCTGTGTAAGCAATGGGCATACAATTATTTTAGAGGAAATATTCAATTTTGTATAGCTAGTTTGCTTGGAGTGGGACAGGATTATTATACTGACCTGCTCTCTATCCAGTCCTATTGTCATATATACATAGGAGCAGTCTTTCAATAGAACTGAAAAATAGACAAAACTTAAACAAACCCAGATATCTACCACCTTTAAAACAAAATTGAATCTCATAGTTAAAAATGAAGGATTATGGGCCTCATTTAAATGCGATTTGGCCAATTGAATAGGGCTCTATATAAGCACAGAGCATATATTTTTACAGACGTTTATAGTTAGTGAAGACCTTGCTTTTGGATAGAAGTTCACTAACTAAAAACTTATATCTTTTATATATATATATGTGTGTGTGGTGGGCAAAAGAGCGATAGTAGCCCTCCACCGTACAGTAGTACAGTAAATAAAGTATAATAAAATATAGTACATTTGTGTTCAAATTTGAATGTCTAAGACAAGTTAAAAAACCTGCTTTCAGCTCAGAATTCCGAGAAATACAATTATTACACTGCATTCTGGGAAGCTGAGCAGGGACAAGCAAATGTGCCCACAAAGGCTCTGCACTTGCAATCCACAACCATATCAAACATGGCTTCCCTTACGCATATGCCCGCTGTATCAAACAGCTTTAAGCAAAGCTAGGATTGGATTATACATAAGCTAGGAATCCCACCCACGCACAGCCTTTTCAAGCTTAGTGCCTCTCATCAGCATGTAGCAGGATCTCAGCTTGTGTAGTGGATATTTTAAGAAGGTAGTTCACCACAACAATCATTTATAAAATGGTGGGCAAAAGAGCGATAGAAGCCTCCACCGTACAGTAGCACAGTAAATAAAAAGTACATCTGTGTTCACATCTGAATGTCTTAAGCAAGTTCAGAGTTCCGAGAAAAACAGTTATTACACTGTATTCTGGGAAGCTGAGCTGGGACGTGCAAATGTGCCCGCTAATGCCTTGCTCTTCAATTCGTAGCCATTATAAAACATGGCTTCCTTTAAGCTTTTTCCTGCTGTATTGCACAGCTTTAATGCAAAGCCAAGGTTGGATTAATCACAGGCTGAGTATCCAATTCTGACAAAAACTGTTATTACACTGCATTCTGGGAACAGTTATTATCACATATAATAGTTCTGTATATATGGGCCGTTGGTCACGCAATGTTAAATAATGTGGGTCTCACATAGCGAGGGCCACAGTTTCAGGGCCGCAGGCGCTCATCGCGAGGTCCGCATGACTTAGGCTGCAATGAGCAGGGCTTGCGATGAGCACCGCAGGCTCTCATGGCGAGGCCCATGGGACTTAGGCTGCAATGAGCGCCAAAGGCGCTTATTTCAGGGATGGCACTTATTGCGAGCCCCGCAAACCGAGTAACGCTGTAAGAAATTACGACTTTAAGGGCCAAACCACGGAACTGGGAAGCCCAGAAAAAACACACAAATATGCCTCAAATTAACTTACACACTCACACACAGCACAGGGGGAGAGCCAGGGATCCTGTGAGTGAGGTTGCAAGTGAATTTGAGGCATATTTGGGCCCTCATTCAATTGCGATTTGGCCAATTAAATAGTGCTCTAAATAAGCACATAACATATTTTTAAAAAAATAAGTTTTTAGTTAGTGAAAACCTTGTTTGTGGATAGATGTTTACTAAGTAAAAACTTCTTTAAAAAAATATGTTATGTGCTTATTTAGACCCCTATTCAATTGGCCAAATCGCAATTGAATGAGGGCCTTGGTGTTTTTTCACAATTGAAGGAAGTGAGAAAAAAAATGGCGGCCGAAAAAAAATAGCAGGACAAAAACGAGGCCAAAGGCAGTAAAAAAGAGCCAGAAGGCAGTAACACTTAACACAAGCCAGTAACACTTAACCCAAGCCAGTAACACTTAAACCAAGGCAGTAACACTTAACCAAAGACAGTAACACTCATCGCGAGGCCCCTAAACTAGGGAGAGGCTCGCTATGAGCGCCAAAGATGATTATTGCCAAGCAGGAAAGTTGTGGCTTGCCAAGCCCTGCAATGAGCGTCAAAGCATACAGTAGACGGAGGGAGAGGCTTGTGATGAGCGCCGAAGGTACAACGTTCCCAGCCTTAAAATTTGATTCCCGGCACACATTTAATGTATTATCTATTGTGTTGGCAAGCTCCATTTTAATCTACTTGTGACATGGTACATTGCTCTAACAGGAAACCAAGATACCCAATAACAAAGGACACATACACAGGATAGGATATTATCAGGCCACAGCTTTATTATACAGATCACTAATATATAGTTACTGTAGTTTGTAACACTCCAGTGGGAGTGCGTGCGCACTATGGAAACTATTGTACAGATTCTGTACATGCCGCACAGCGCAAGGAACAGAGGGGGGACAAAGAGGGGGAAAGGGACAGAGGGGGGAAAGGGACAGAGGGGGAGGGGAAGGAGGAAATAGACACAGGGGAGAAACACAGGGCAGGGAGGGAGAGACACAGGGGAGGGAGGTGGAAGAGACACAGGGCAGGGGGGAGAGACACATGGGAGGGAGGGGGAAGAGACACAGGGGAGGGGGGAAGAGACAAAAGGGGGAGGTACATTCAAGAGGGGAGGGAGAGACATGGGAGAAAGATATATAACTTCTCAGCAAACTCCACCCCAGCTTAAACTTAACACTTCTGAGCCCAAAGCACCGTCAAGTGCCTCATCCTACTATTCTGTCTATAGGGGTGTTGTGATGTTTCAGGGAGCCATAGAAAGTGAAACAAAGACAATCACATCGTTTGAAGTCAACTCACACTCTTATGCTCCTAAGGTGCTCTGATGCCTCCCATCATTTGCCTGTTTAATATGGCACACATCAAAATGATATAGGTACTGTATAAAGGTAAAAATACTAAAGACTTCTTCTGTTGATCTCTTCACCTTTTGGTGAGCAGGCTGTAGTGAATATAGCACTTCCTTTAATAGCACCTATCACATTTGACGTTGAATTGTAAAGTGATTGAAATGTGTCTGTCAACTCTTAGCAAAATCTAATTCAGTATGTACCATATGTACAATTCTTCCCTTAAGCTATTTCCTGCATATGTTGATGCTATCACTTTATGTTTGTGTGATGCCAATATTACTTGCATAAGCAATTAATTTGCATTCAAGGGACAAATTACATCATAAATAAAATAAAATGAATCAAACACAGCTTAGCTTTTATATCACTGAATTGTATTTTTATATTTAGTGTATAAACTGAGAACATGCTATATTGAGGAACTACATTTGACAATGGGGAAGATGTTTTAGAAAGTAAAAAAAAAAAGATGGTCCTTTATACAAGTAATTATTTTGTAGCTGAAACTCCATTGCTTTGTTTGATATAAATCTATAACTTTTGTCAACTTAAGCAATTATTACTGTAAATCCCAGGTAACGACTCTTTTAAAATGTGCTGATATATGGTATTTTAATGGCCTGACAAACTTCTGACATTGGCTGTAATTGCTGGGAGGTTGGGTCAAGCGTAGACATTTCTACTGAATATTGATAGAAGTCCTCATTTTGAATCTTTTTGTTTATGCATCTAAAGTTATAGATAAGGGTGGAGTAGTAAATGAAGCGTATCTAGATTTTAGTAAAGTGTTTGCCAATGTCCCGCAAAATAAACTAATCTCTAAACTTCATAGTGCAGAACTAGATTAAAAAATAGTTTAGTGGAAAGGACTCTGGCTGAAGGATAGGTGTCAGAGAATCATAGATAAAGGAATACAGTAAGAGGAAGGGATGGTTATTGTCAGAGTGCCACAGGGATCAGTGCTGGGACTTAGTTTGTTCTGAGGTCTATTTTTGTTGTGTTATTGATAAGAGCATAACCTTGAAAAATGACACAAAATACATACATCCTTAACTCTTCCTGATACTGGAAAACAAATGTTTAAGGAAAGACTTAATGGCCTTTATATGTATGGATTAGAGGACAGAAGGAAAATTAGTGACACGATAGAAACCTACAAATATATAAAAATATTTAATAAAGTTCAAGAGGGTTCCATACAAATAGAAATTTAAGAACAAGAGGTCATTATTGGAATATGAAAGGTGGAAGATTTCGCGGTAACGTGACTACTACTTTACAGTAGAGGTAGTACATATGTACCTTCCAGTTAATTTCGTGCGAAAAATCCCAATTAAGGAATTCAACCATGTCTGCGATAAGTACAAGGATATCTTGAGGTTTAACCACCCTAGCGGTAATCCGGAGCGTGGCTCAGGGTTAAGTTTGGCAAAAGCCGCAACCCTGAGCCAGACTCGGGATCACACACTTTCCTCTATCCGAGGCCGACATCTGTCTTCCAAGCGTAGGCGACGCGGAGGGGCGGAACAAAGTGGTACGGCCGTGTCAGTACCCCCGAGTGTACCGCTTTAACACTCTGGGGTACTGACACGGCCAGACCGCCAGGGAGGTTAATTAAGCAAAGCTTTTTAGGTAGATAGAAGGGACCGGCTAACGTGTTTCTATGTTTCTCTGTTTGTAAGTATTGTATATTTGGCTAATGGAAATTGCACTTTCAAGTGCACTATCGTTTTATTATTAAAAGTTCAAACACCTCTGTTAATTTGCTTAGAGGGGCAGCGCCTCCTTAGCACTAATGCATTCTCACTGCAAAACTAAATTTAAATAATATTCATATACACAAGTATTTCTTCATTTAACTACTCCATTTAAACCACTCTCCTGTTATTAAGTGAGGCACAAAATAAGCGTGAATAAGCAATTAATGGGCAAGCTCTCCAAAATAAAAAAAACATATTTCTCTCACTTATGAAGAATATTTATTAATGTTCTAGTCAAGATCTTTCAGTAAATACATTTGTTCTTAAAGAAACATCACTATATAATTACATTTTTAGGGTATTTTGTAAGTTTACAATATACATATTACATATTATTATTATTGATGAACAATTACTGTATTCATGCAGGATCTTGAGTGTGATGGAGACCCTACAGTGTCCATCTAACATGGGGGTGTGGGTGAAAGGATTAACTAACAACTGCTTAACCAAGGTATCAGTCACCTGCAAAACATCCCTTCATAGGTCATCAACACCCCAAAATCTTTATTATACCATTGCCAACGCCATCAGATGCCCAGAACTATAAAAGCGATTGGTTACAATTTGTTCACAAGGGAAAACTTAACCCCTAACATGCTATAAAATACCTTTACAGTAACATAACATTCTTAAAAGCACAGAAACAGAATTTAATAAATGAGTGTATTTATTATTTATATGAACATAGGGATTACAAATGTATATGCAATTACCTATAAAACAATCAATTATTATTAGGCTAAAATAATAATAAGGAATAAGCACATAGAAATTTATAGACTTCTGTACTATACTTCAGTCATAATTACCATGCTGTTTGATTATGCAGATGTTTTTTTGGGGAAATTTAGACGGTCTAGTCATGCTCTTAGCATCCCATTTGTTTCATTTGCTGGTTCTGCAAGCAAGACAAAGTACTGCACCTTTGTGTAAGATTTTAAGTGGTTTTGGACATAACTAAAGCTGCTGTAATGCCATAAATCATAAAAAAGAGCAAGTTTTTACCTTCTTCATGTATTGTACTTTTTTTAAAGTGCTGGTTTTGTTGGTGATATTGAGGCATTCTTCCCCATTGAGCAATGCTACTTTTTACACTGGTGGTGTTTTTCTTATATATTCATTTACTGGACATTTTGAAAATGTATGTTTTTTGTAGCATTATGATGTCTGTGTTTGTGTTCAACTGCTTGTTATTATTTTGTCTCAAGACTTAAAAATGTAAATTAAAGGACCACAGTTTTGGGGAAAATTTACATAATTGTAAATCATGTAAATAACAACAATGGCAGTTATGTAAATCAATTTTTAGTGAAAACTTTAACTTTTCAAAATGAGTTTGTATAATGCAAGTTTCCATTTTGTCTTACACAGGAACTTCCTAACATTTTTAAACCAGAGGGAATTTATTATACACTTATCAGTGGAGTGATGAGTTAAAATATTGGAGGTTTTGGAATTTGACACTTGCCCTTCCTTGCCCTGATGAAGGCAGTTTGCATCAACAGATGCAAGTCCTGTCCTCCAGACATGTGCTGCCCACACCAAAGTAAAATTGAAGTTTTTTGTGACCAGCAAGGGCATTAGAATTTACTGTATTTATCGGCATATAACACGCACCGGCGTATAACATGCACCTCATTTTAAGAAGGGAATTTCGGGGGGGGGGGGGGAATTTTTTCAAATAAAGAACTTTGAAGCAAAATCCTCAACCTCAACCTCCCTCCTCATCCTCTCTCCTCAAACCCCTCCTCAAACCCCCTATCCTCAACCCCCTCCTCCACCCCCCATCCTCATCCTCCTTCCTCGACCCCCCTCCTCAACCTTAACCCCCCTCCTCAACCTCCCTCCTCATCCTCAACCCCCCTCCTCATCCTCAACCCCCCTCCTCATCCTCAACCCCCCTCCTCAACCCCCTCCTCAACCTCCCTCCTCATCCTTCCTCCTCCCTCCTCAACCCCCCCATCCTCAACTCCCTCCTCAACCTCCCTCCTCAAACCCCCTCCTCAACCCGCCATCCTCAAATCCCCTCAACCCACCTCCTCAACCCCCCAATCCTCATCCTCCTTCCTCAACCCCCCTATCCTCAACCCTTCTCCTCAACCTCAACGCCCCATCCTCAACCCCCTCCTCATCCTCAACCCCCTTCTAATCCTCAACCCCCCTCCTCATCCTCAACCTCCCTCCTCCTCCTCCCTCCTCAACCCCCCCATCCTCAACCTCCCCATCCTCAACCTCCCTCCTCAACCCCCCCATCCTCAAATCCTCTCAACCCCCCTCCTCAACCCCCCAATCCTCATCCTCCTTCCTCAACCCCCCTTTCCTCAACCCCCCTCCTCAACCTCAACCCCCTCCTCAACCTCAACCCCCCCATCCTCATCCTCCCTCCTCAACCCCCCTATGCTCAACCCCCTATCCTCAACCCCCCTCCTCAACCTCAATCCCCCTCCTCAACCTCAACCCCCATCCTCATCCTCCCTCCTCAACCCCCCTCCTCATCCTCAACCCCCCTCCTCAACCCCCCTCCTCAACCTCCCTCCTCATCCTCCCTCCTCATCCTCCCTCCTCAACCCCCCCATCCTCAACCCCCTCATCAACCTCCCTCCTCAATCCCTCTCCTCAACCCCCATCCTCAAATCCCCTCAACCCACCTCCTCAACCCCCCAATCCTCATCCTCCTTCCTCAACCCCCCATCCTCAACCCCCTCCTCATCCTCAACCCCCTCCTCATCCTCAACCCCCTCCTCATCCTCAACCTCCCTCCTCCTCCTCCCTCCTCAACCCCCCCATCCTCAACCCCCCATCCTCAACCTCCCTCCTCAACCCCCCATCCTCAAATCCTCTCAACCCCCCTCCTCAACCCCCAATCCTCATCCTCCTTCCTCAACCCCCCTATCCTCAACCCCCCTCCTCAACCACAACCCCCTCCTCAACCTCAACCCCCCATTCTCATCCTCCCTCCTCAACCCCCCTATCCTCAACCCCCTATCCTCAACCCCCCTCCTCAACCTCGACCCCCCTCCTCAACCCCCATCCTCATCCTCCCTCCTCAACCCTCCTATCCTCAACCCCCCTCCTCAACCTCAACCCCCCTATCCTCAACCCCCCTCCTCAACCTCAACCCCCCTCCTCAACCTCCCTCCTCATTCTAAACACCCCCTTCCTCCTCAACCTAAACCCCCCTTTATACCTCCCCCCTCACTTACCTGCTTCTGCTCCGGCCTCCGCTCCGCTCCTTGACCCGGTGACGTCACATGCGCGTTAGCGCGCCACGTTATTAGAATGCAGAGGGGGTTTAGAGTAAGAAGGGAGGTTGAGGATGAAGAGGGGGGAGGGAATATCGGCGTATAACACGCACCTATCATTTGCCCCCTATTTTCAGGGAGAAAAAGTGCGTGTTATACGCCGATAAATACGGTATTCTTTTTTCTAAATAAAAATTAGCTTTATGACTTTTTGCTGTCTAGTTATGCTCTTAGCCAGGCCCATACTTAGATAATACGAATAAATGTAAAGTTATGCATCTGGGTAGAAAAAATAGCCATGCAATTTATAATCTTAATGTAGCAAATCTAGGGGTATCAGATATCGAAAGGTATCAGTGCTCAAAGCCAAGCAGCATCTGCAAAGGCAAATAAAACATTAGAATGTATTAAGAAGGGTATAGAAGAAGGGAAGCAAATATAATTCTGCCACTATACAAATCCCTAGTACGCCCTCATTTGGAATATGGAGTACAATTTTGGGCACCACTTCATAAAAAGGACATTTTAGAGCTGGAAAAGGTACAGTGGAGGGCAACAAAACTAATAAGGGGAATGGATGGGCTAAGTTATGAAGAAAGACTAACCAAATTAAGCTTATTTTTTTCTAAAAAAAAGGTGTCTAAGAGGAGATATGATTACCTTATATAAATACATCCAGGGTCAGTATAAAGATTTGTCAAGGGAGCTTTTTGTGCCAAGAGGGTTTCAACTGACAAGAGGACATCCCTTGAGGTTAGAAGTAAAAAGATTCCACCTTAAAGAAAGAAAAGGGTTCTTCACAGTAAGGGTAGTTAATCTGTGGAATTCTCTGCCAAAGGAGGTGGTGACAGCAGATTTGATAGATAACTTTAAAAGGGGACTGGATTTATTTCTAATTAAAATGGGAATTCAGGGTTATCCTGGATAATTAGAAAGAGGGTATTGATCCAGGGAGGAGCCCGATCACCAGTATCTGGGGTCAGGAAGGAAAAACATTTTTCCCTTTGAGACGATTGGCTAAGTTTCACTTGGGCTTTTTTTCTGTTTGTCTTCCTCTGGATCAATGAATTATTAATAAAAAAAAAATTGTTGAATAAAAATTTATTAATTAACAACTAATCTGCATATTGCATTTGTAACTATATAACTATATAACTATATATATATATATATATATATATATATATATATATATATATATATATATATATATATATATATATAAATACGGAACAAGATCCACTGGGGTGACAATAAGTCAATAAGTCATAGCCAGAACAGGAAAGGAAATGTTTATTCAAAACGTGCAGTTTAAAGGCACAGTGGAGTTACATCCAAAGTCTGAGCAGTTCATTGTTCAACCTCAAGGGTGTTATACCCCCCGATACATAAACTATTAGTAGCTGATAACTTGTCATATAATCATTTGTTAGTATAACTCTGCAATAAAGAGTATGTTTGTCCCTTTGGGTGTTAACATTTACATTCTTTAAGTTAATATTGTATACTTGTTATATGATTGGTTTAAACATGATCAATTTAAAAGCTGACAGATTTTCCAAAAACTAACTTTATACGCTGCCTGCCACTATATGTGTCAAAGTTTTATCAGTATAGTCATGGTAACTACATTCCACACAATATACAACCATGGCGGCATCTGCAACCTGTCCACTGCTAAATTGCTAGATAACCTAAGTCACATATATTGTACTACGATGGCCTTGGGGTTAATTGCAGACATGACTTGACACATATCTTATCATTCCCCCCTTTGTATATTTATAAATGCATTGAAGAGGCTTCCTATGTCTCCATGAACTCAAACCATTGCGTTATCTGAGCTGGAGATGGACCTCTAAGAGTAGGTATCATATTACTACAACATCTCAATACTAGGGGAAACAAAAGCATAGCACACAAAACATGAGGCCTACCATTATCCCAAGAGACATGATCCCAGATTAAATAGTCACCCCATATTGGGGAACCAAGACCATACCCAGTCCCAACAACCCTCAGATGTATCAGTGTGTCCATCATGTAAGCTTTTGGCAACTTCCCTTATCTTCTGTAATTCTGATTCAATTACTCCACTGTAGTTTACATAACAGCAGCAGGTGTAGTTTAAGTAGGTACATAGACCTCCACTTCTCCTCAAAATTAAGTCTATGGTCAATTTGTTCTGGGGAAATATCCAGAAGACAGATTGGTTTGCTTTTTCTAATGACTTAATTCGCTTTAAGAAGGTAATCTTTAAGAAAGTATTCTTACCCCACCCTTCCAAAGTCAAATGCAAAACAGGGCGGTAATGATAACCACAGTTTCCCCTATAGTCAATGTCTTCTTCCCTTTTTCTGACTTCCCTCTGGTAATCTTGAGCTTTAGAGGGTCGTCTTGTGGACTCACTTCCCAAAAACCTTTAGATTTGTTGACTCTGGTGTGATTAATTTATTCAGCAACTCCATTTACTTTGACAGCATACGAGCACCTGCTTGTAGCTAATCCACTTGGGCCCGAATGGCTGGTCTTTACACTCATTTATCCACACCTCATCACTGGAAGGTATAACTTACACTGGTTCTGTCAGCGATATGGACGTTTTCCCCAGCATCCATCTGTGGAGGATGGACAAAACACGAAAGACAGATTATTAATATAGGGTGGCCTGACTGAATTTATCAATTAGATAAAAACATACAATCGCTAATCTGATCTACCCTTACTTATACCAGGCAATTTGATATAGGCAGACTGTATAATTTAAGAATTTAATTGAAACTGGGGAAATAAAAGTTAGAAGGTTAATAAGTTAATCAAGTTGATAATTGTTTTTGTTTTTTAAATTCAAATATGAATAATATAAAAAAAAAAAAAAAAAGGAGACGGCAAACGTTTTATTTATGATATAATAATATCTTTATTTCTTTTTCCTTTAGCAATCCGGGAAATTTATAAAAGTGACGTCAAATATAAGTAATCTGATCTCTGTGTAACAAGAACCATTTCCCTGGCATGGGTGGGGATCTGCTGTACACAAGCTCAAAGGAGGACTGGATTGTCTGGGGGCAGTAAAGATATGGAACAGGACAAGCTGCAGTAAATATTTCCAACTCTGTTGAGTCACTTGACATATCTTGGCCATAGGAGTCTTCATGCTGCAGATAATTCTGTCCACCGTCCCACTAGATTATGGGTGGTAGGCGGTTTGCGGCTTCCATTCTATGACAAGGGCTCTTGCTGTTTTCTTAAAAACTTCTTTGATAAAGGCTCCCAATTCCCAGTGGCAGACCATGCTGAGAAGGTATCCATGAAGACCAGGAGGTAGAGGTTTAATTTGCATTTTTGTACCTCCATGATGTACACTTTTCAAAAGTCAAAAGGGATGGTTCGTGGTTAGCGCCGATATACTTTAGCATTGTTCTTTGAACAAGTGATGAAGTTTTTTCACAGTTCTCTTGGCATATTGGGTAAGACAAGAAATTATCAGATGTCTCTGAGAAAATGTTATTATGGCCCCAGTGCCCAGATGAAAGGATCTATATAATGCTTCCAATACTGTGGGTGCCAAGCGTTCTGATATCAGCACCTTTTCTGTGGAAGTCACATTCTAGTTTTCCCAAAAAACTGCTTCCTCATATTTGCCCATCTTCTTTTCCTCATTAGAGTATACTGTGCGCATTGATTCCAAGGGAATGTTGGAAATCAGGATAGGGATTCCATCTGTTGAGGGATTACCTTCAGCGGCTTGTTTAGCTCCCAAATCAGCTATTTTGTTCCATTTATTGACAAAGTTACTCCCATCTGTGAAGTTTTCTACTTCTTGGTTGTTTAGGGGGCTACTCCTTCAGCGCAGGGGAAGTTGAGTATACCTGATCCGTTCTGACCAAGCAATCATGTTCCAGTGGGGTCCTCTCTGGAAGTGGTAGTAGCTGGATTTAGAGTGGTACACACCTTGAAATCAGCCTTGGGGGTTTTCACTTAGGACTATTTGATACTTGGCCAACCTCTCATTGGTAAGCTAAAAATTTCCTTTGTACTCCAGCAGGGTGAGGACAGCTTTCGGCACATAAACCATGACCTTTTGTCCCAGGCTCAGTTTTTCTGGGTTTTATTGACAGAGCGGTTGCTGCCACTGCTCATAAACAGTGAGGCCTTCCTGATGCTACTTTGTCCAGTTTTTTTTTATAAATATGCCCCCGGTCTCTTCCAGGTACCTAGCTTCAGGGTGAGAACTCCAGCAGCACTTCGATTCCTTCCATGGGTATACAGTTCAAAGATCTTTGCTGTTCTGGGAGTCCCAAGGCGGGAGTGCTCATTAATCTCTTTTTTATTTGGGTGAAAGCTAACCTTTGCTTGGGTCCCCAAGTGAAAGGATTTCTGTGCCCCCTTTGGTACTTTATAGAGGGGAGGTGCTGCCACTGTTCTGTAGTCTGGTATCCAGATTCTGCACAAACCAGCTGCATCTAGCAATCCTCTGAGCTGCTTTCGGTTGACAGGCTCTTTGATCATACATATTGCTTTTCTTTCCTATAGTACTTCCCTTTCTCTTGATTTTCTCAGGAACCCTACATATTTGACTTGAGCCCAGTAGATCTGGGCCTTTTTGTAAGACACTCAATATCTTTCCAAGGTGATTCAACAGTTCTATAGTCCTGCTTACACATTCTTCTTTGGTACTGCAGCCCAGCAGAAGGTCATCAACATCAACACTGGGATATCCCTGTAGATCTTTGCAAAGTGCAGTCCCGAATAAGTTGGGGCTATTCTTGCATACTTGGGGTAACACTGTTCTACATTGCTACATCTTTACTCTGGTATCTAGCTCCTGCCACTCGAAGGCTAATAATGTTTGACTCTCCTCCTCCAGAGGAATGCAAAAGAAAGCATCTTTTAAATCCAACACAGTAAACTACATGGACTCTCCGGATAACTGGCTAAGCAGGTCTAGGTCTTGAACTAAATGATATTAGGAGATATATGGTTTCTTCAATGGTAAATAGTGGTATTGAATGGGGATGGGTATTCCTTCAGTAACCCATGAGTCTTGAACCGCTCACTCCATGGCTTTAGTCCTTCCAGGGCATCTCTCTTTAGTTAGTATTGTCAGACAGAAGGGGGCGTTTTCCCTTTTTCCAACTCTACATGCACTGGGATGGCATTCTTTGCTCACCCTGGAGGTTGCTCTTCGGCCCAAGCCCCCGGTATCAGGGCATAGTCAATGTCCTGTGGAAACTCTGGTAGTATTGTAATTTGAGGGCTAAGAGGGCTGCATGAAATAACCAGACTTCTTTCTTGGGTACACAACAGTGATTGAGTTGGGAGAGAAAGAAACGCTTGCTTTTTCAACTTACGGTCTTTCTTTTTTTCACTTTCTTTTGTCCTGTTCACCTACACTGTCAGGTCTACCTCAATTTATTGACCATTCTCCATTGCTAATACCCCATCTAATTTCTGTAATTTCTTTCTGATATCCTCCACACGCTGTCCCACACATATTATGTTCACCATTGACTTTACCTTGGTCTTCGTTTTTTTCTCTTGCCTAATTCCAAACACCATATTTATTTATGTCTGATCACTGCTTTTTCTAGACCTGCTAGAATAGAATACTGTGTTTGGGTCCCAGTCTAGACTTTGTAATGGAAAGACAATGTCCATCATTATTATCTCTAGCCGTCACCATGACTCTACTTTCCTCTTTCGTGTTTAGTAACACATAAAGGAGTTGCTGACAATCAGCCTGTCATGAAGAGACTCTTGGGGTCAAAGGGGACCCTTTTGACCCCCACTTTTTCCAGCCCTGACCAGCCAAAAGCATTAGCAGCCATTGTAAAATCTAATTAGCACTGTTAAAAGATGCCCTCGACTGCTACAATGAAAGTTTATGGGGAAGATTTTCCCATGTTAATTCCCATTGACTGAAGGTCTTTTGCTGATTGGCCCATTCTAAATTCCCGGGCTAGTAGGCACTCCCGTGATTGTTCACTTTGGAGCCTTGGGAAACTCCATACTGGAGCTTTAGCTTGGTTACTAGGATTGGGTGTCAGCCAATCAGATGGCTTCCTGCATTTAAATGGGACAATAGGATTTCAAGCTGGGTATAAAACAAGCTACAGCCGCATATGTGAATATTTATGCCCTGTAACCTGTTATCATCCCCATATGTGCAAAAAAACTGCCTCCCTGGCTGCTGCAAAGGCTAACTTTGTGAACTGTGTAAAAATGGTCTATGGCCAGACCAACCTGCCCCAGCCATGTAATGAGCTAGGATCCCTGATGTCCCAGAACATATTAATAAATAAAAGACTATGCCTAACCATGCCTAATGGGACAGGACACCCTGAGCAGTACCCTTATTTCGAGGCACAAGCATTTGAAGCCACAATACCCAGGGACACAGAGCCCTGTAACCCAGGAGATTTATTTTATTCCCACAAGAAGTGATGCAGCAAAATGGGGGATAGGACCATTACTGTATGACTGGAGATGGGTTTTGCACAGTGATGCCAGCATTGGAGGGTTCATGCATCCATCCACCCCGCTGCCAGCCAAAGCAGTTCCCTATCAAAGGGCAAGTCGTCACCCAGAAGTCCCAGCCCTGTGGAGCCCGATGGAAGAACACCCTGGTGCAGCTTCTCCTTGCAGCCTCTACCCCAATGTACAATGTGTCCACTCTGTAATGGTATTTGGGCCACCATCTTGCAATCCAAGATGGCCCCCGTTGTGTATAACCAATCTGAATTGGTTCTCTGTCACTCCCAACCCAGTACTCAGGGAATTTCCCTCTATCGTTTCAGGGAACTGCCGGAGCCAGTAAACAGCCTCCCAGAGAGTGGCTGAACCTCCTATTTTAATCCAATCAATATAGCTCTCTCATTGGTTCTTGCACAGTTGGCTGGGTTATTCTGAGTCGTTTCACTGCCCTATTCATGTTAATGTGTAACTTTTCCCATTGTTCTTTTTCCTATAAATACCCTGTATGTTTCCCAAATAAACAATCCTATGCTTGACTATACATAGCTATAGTGTATGTGCCATCCATAAGGGAAGACATTATTACTTTTTATTGAGCTACATCACTTGATGATATCATGATTCTCCTGCTAGGTCCTATCTTAAAGGGATCTTCACCTGGTCCTGTGTTCCTGTATCCTGATACTCAGGTTCCTGATCTGGAGAAGCAAGCTTGGCACTGAGAATTCCAAACCCATTACGATCCAAGGGGTTATCATGTAAGCAGAAAGCAAGAAGGTTTTAGGGTACAACTGTTCCCCTCACCCCTGGGCCATGTAGGGTGATGTGTCCTATATATCGAGGAAATTATATCAATGACCCTTTGTGGGGTTTCAGTATATGAGAGCATTTGTTTCAAAATAAACAGGTCAGAGGATTTAAAGGGAGTGTGTATCCACCTATCCTCTTCACCACCCATAGGTTCTTGTCTTAATTAGTGTAATCCTGTTATTGCACATGCCTTCTTCTTGCCCCCATATTGTGTACCCCCTTGAGTATGTGAAGGGAAGCCAAAACCTGCCATATTGTTCCCTGTCCCTGTGTCCTGCTGCCCTCCCAACTGTCTCTCTTGAGGTGGTCAGTGGAGAGGGTATGGAGGTGGAGGGGGCTGACAGTTATTGTTTTCTAAGTCATTCTAAACAGTTACTTTCACTTTGCCCATCATCATAATCCCACATGCTCTCATCAGTAAAGGGTTACTCATCAAAAAACAGCAATAAGTTTAACATCACAATATAATCATAGAATACAAATTCTGGCCATTTCTCTTGGTTATCGAGCTGTTATTGGGGCCACTCCTAGACAATTTAATCAGTATTTTCTTTCTTAGACTACTCCTCTTCTCTGCTAGGGAACTCCAGATTTTTAACAAACACCCAAATGGTGAACATTTGGGAACCTTAGACTGACCTCCTCCCATGGTGATTTACCTTGTCCATGCCTAAGTAGCTTACCTTTGTTCTACAAGGCCTTATGGGACATTCTAACTTTCTATAAAATAAAGTGGATTAGGATTTATAAGAGAAAATAAATAGTCTCTTACTGGGTTCCAGTGCAGTTTGATCATTTGATGAGTGTGACCCCGCAATCAACTCAGACCTCTTGATTCCATTCCACTCTGTGCGTAGGTTTATTCAAGATGTGCAGTTGGAAGGCACAGAGGAGTTATATCTGATAACCTGTTTTTTATTCATCTTGTGTGTGCCACTTCACACCTACCTCTTCGCCCACAAAAGGATTTGCGGTCTAGAGAGGCAGGTTCTACATGTGAAACATACACAAACTGAATTTTAAATGTATTGTTATGCAGATAAGGCGCACCTATCAGGGAGGCACCCCTAGACAGCTGCCTTATTAGTTTAGTTATAAATTCGACCATGGATGCTGTCTGTTGTATGTGTTGTAGTACTATTATTAAATCCCATTATGAAGACATATTGGTGGAGATTTGCTAAGAATAGGTGGGATGAAAAGCTATAGATTAAAGTATTTAACTGTTGATCAATATTAAGGCCATTACAGTATTTATCAAGACTAACTTATTTTAACTTAAATTTAATGAGCCTATTGAAACCCCACCTCCTAACACTCTTCCCTACCTTTTGCTTGCTAGGGAAGAGGTCAGGGAGTTTCAAAATAAATGCAAATGTCATAAGTCACTAGTTAAAAAATGTGTATGTAAAAGGTGAGGGCTGTATTATTTTGATATTAGTGATTATAATGTTTGCACTTCTCTGGTCCTCTGCCTACTAGGGGCTACAAAGATAAGGGTAATATGGGGAGTTGTAGGCAATGATCTACTCTAGGCCCAAATGGGCTAGTAGCGGTTTGAGTAGACCAAGCCAGAAGGTGGGGTTTGGGATTAGTAGCAGGAAGGGAACCCCCATTTCTATTATTAGGCCCACCCAATGCACAAGGTGGTAGGGCTAAGAGCAAGGAAAAGGGTTTATTGTAATGTTACCCCCCTTCCCACCAGCTAATCAAGTAGGCATGGGCATCATTCATGGATTCAAAGACTCACACTCATTTTTAATTACTAATGTTTTTTGTATAATACTTGTAGTGATCTACTGTGGTTAAATTCCCTTTGTCTGGGTTTGTTTGCTTAGCCAATGTCATTTCTCCAAGTAAGACTTTAGTATGAATGTTAATTAGTGCATTTTGCCAAATAAATGCTGGTTAATTTAACACATTAAGCCTCCTTACATTGGAGGCTTAGGGTGTATTTCAGTGAGCCTAATGTAATCGAAACCTGAGAAAGCAACTCAAGCTAACAGCTTAATCAAGGCAATTCTACATAATAGTTAGTTAATGTTTAAACAGTATACGGTATAAAAAGGAACTATCATAAACTATAGTGGTTCTGCTTAGGAAGAACACGAGCTGTGTGAACTAAGATGTCTCTTTTTTCTGCTGTATTATTATGTATGACCTCTGAATACTAGATGGGTTAGTTAGGATTACAGTCTGCTTGTCCGTCTCTGTGGTGGCAAACAATACACGCTCAAAGTCAGCTTAGTTAGAGCCCCTCCACCACTCTTATAGAGCACTATGAGCACATATTAGCATTAACGAGCTACACGTTCAAAGCTATATACAACAAATAGATCGTTTTTTTTTATGCATTTTAAAATGTAACCAACATCCTATTGGTATGACAGTGCCCCTTTAACTTCCACTCTTATCCTCCTAATAGATGTTTTGGGATCCCATTTGGCAAATATGCCTCATAGGAAGCACATTGTGCCAGGTTAACCAAGAGATTGCAAATGAGCTTTGATGCCTGTTTCTATTCATATTTTAACAAAATCTGCTATAGTAGCCTCTTTACAGCCTCTGAGAAGCTTAGTGAATCTGACAGCATTGCCTAAAATCTTACAGAAACCCAAGACAGTGTTAGCTTATGAATTGTGGTAGTAATGAAAATGACAGGCATCATAAAATAAACTCCTATTATGTTAAATCTGTCTTTATCCAGAATAAATCTCCCCAAAAGCTCCTTTTAGCTGTGCAGTGATACCTATTTGTTCTCACATCTGGCAATGCATCCTAGACATACAGATGTGCAGCCCAGCTCCCCTCCAAGCTAAATAATATAACCAATGTTCTTGCTCAGTGCATGCTCAGTCAATAAGTTATTAATGGCATTTTCTGGTAAAAGGCAAGAAGTATTTTCCCTGTGGAATCTGTTTGAATAGAAACTGTTCAGAATGGTTAGAAGCTATACCTTTGACATAAAAGCTATTAGATGGAGGGATTCTGAATCCTGATTTACAGGCTGTATAATTTGAAAACCTGTATGAGATGTGGACTGGTGTTAACTGCTAAAATAGCATTTCATGTTGAGATGGCGGTGTGGAAAATGAGAATGATGCACTGTATAATGATACTGTGTATCTAACCTCAACCGGGGAATGAAAGGAGAGCTGAGAAGTAATTAAGGTGCTTAGTGCTTTTATCTTAATTACACCAGGGGAGCTGAATTAATTGAATTTCTCTGTAGATAGGAGCTAGTTGTCAAACCTCTGACCTCTTGTTAATCTTGACTTTACTTATATGTAGTGAATAGTAATTATATTTCAGAGTATACTTTAAATGGGATTTTATTTTTTTTGCCCTTTTTTTGCCCAGAAACACCAATTTGTATGGAACAGTACCATGATTAGGTCCTTTGTCCCCAGATAAAACATGTTTGTTGAAAATATTATTAATATTATAATAGTATTATAATATTTTATTTTTAGCTTATTCCATAGTACTATAAACAATGGATATAAATTATATACATACCTTTTCAAGGCAGGTAAGACAAAACACCACATTGTACATGCACATTGGTATAGAAGGTGAGAATCTTGCTCTCAGGACAATTTCTAATCTAAGAGGTAATAAGGGATAAAAATGTGAGTCTGATGGGTCGATGTTATAGTATGATGAAGGAAGAGGTATGAGAACCAGAAAGTATAATCTAATAGGAAGTTGAGGACAGTAAAATGAAGAAAGTAGGTGGCATGTTTCTCTAAACCGAACATTTGAACGTTTAATAGCTAGGAAAGAGTCTTGCAGAGCGAATAAAAGAATTCCAAAGAATCGGGGATGATCTTGAGAAGTTCTGCAGGGAGCATGGGAGGAGGATGCAAATTACAACAAAGAAGGCGATATTGAGATTATCTGGAGACAAGACTTGACATGTAAGGAGGTGCGGTGTGGTTAAGGGCTTTCTAAGTAAGGCTTAGGATTTTGAAAGTGGAAAATTTGGGGGGAAGTATGAGAACGTATTCCTTTCCAGAAAGAACAGTAGATATTGGAATACAAAATGTATAGAGGAAGAGAAACACACACCAACAGATAAAAGAGGTTTAACCAAATCAAATATAAAATACATAAGTAAATGCACTCACATTTATAACCCTCAAGTGTATGAGGTATATCAGAGTGAATAAATCCACCTTGTCCCAATTGGATAAGTCTGTTCAGTTCTCCAGGTGGGTAACTTCCAAAGGAGGTCACAAATATCTGCAGTGATACAAAGGATAGTCCAAACAGGCCTTATGTATGACCAACTAGTGATAAACGACAACTAGTGGCAAAACAACATCTCTCATGGAGAATATGGATAGTCTCTACCAGAGATCCAGACTGTCTAATGGTAAATCAAATATAAAATACAATAAAAATGAAAGGGGACAAAAGTGGAAAAAATGTATATAAATATACCATCAAAGGCCAATCAATGTGAAGCCAAATGCATATATGATAGAGGTGCATAAAGGAGAGCTAGTAATATAATGCTTAAAAATCCACCATAGCACGCAGAAGGATAAATCATACACTCAGTATGACATAAAAATAAAATAAATCAAAGCAAACGTGTTTCGTATCATTGACTATTTTGAGGTCTATTTCATCTCTTTATATACACGTTTACTGAGGTTTGGACTGACGTTTTACTCTTTGACATTTCATATGTTTATCTTTGTGTCTATCACCCAGGTGTATAAATCACAAATGGTTCTGCCAACATACTAATAGTGAGGTACACTTTATTATAATGTATATTTAGCCAGTTCTTTCGCTCTTCATCTATAGTAATTCCCACTCTCTAGGTTGCTTAACTTGGGTGGTGTGTATGTACCTATTGAGTATATATTCTAGATATTGGAATAGCCTTCCTGTGGAAGTGGTAGGGTCAAACACAGTTAAATAGGTGTTTTGGTTCTTATCTACTGTCAGATTTATGTTTCTGTGAATATTATCCTTGAGAAGATGGGGAACAAGTGTAGGGACTGGCAGAGTAGGGCAGCAGGTGATGAGTCTTGGGTTAGGTGGATGGATCTGGCTGAAGTGTTCAGGATAGGGTGAAATATCTTTGGATGTCATGACAGTATGATAGCAGATGTTATAGCCACTGACGGAGTTACCGTCAGTGCAAGAGGTGCAATGTACAGGGGCCCTGCTCTCTGGCGGTGCCCCAGTGCAGTTAAAAAGTTTAAGATTTTGATTTAATTTTGTAGTGTAGGGCCTCACCTCACTTCCACACACCCCATACCCTCCCAGGCCTGCACTGAGGAAGGGATGGTGGTCAGGAGGGGTAACAAGGAGCCCATGTGGAGCATTACAGGTAGGGGTGAGATGTAGCCAAGGAACCATGGCCCTCCTCCTGCACTCACATTCAATGCTGACAGAGGTAGGACACTCCCCTAAACTGAGCTGGGATGTCCCCCACTCACAGATAGGAAGAGGACATCCCTGCACGGAGGTGACAGGAGCCTCCTCACAGCACAGCCCTCCCAACACTCCCCCTAGCACTGACAGGAACATCTACCTGACAAGACACCGCTAGGATAGGTTACCCTAAGCTTACATTTTTTTTGGGACCAGGGCCCTCCATTTCCTAGCTCCGCCACTGGTCATAACAGTATAATAGCAGATTGAAATGTATCTTCTATTTGTGGATGTCATTTTGACCTGATATGTTTAGTGGTTGTCTGTTGCTCCTCATCTCTTCGTTTCCTTGAAATTTTCCAATATATATGTTCAGACTGCATGCTCACTCCAGACGATTGTGTAAATGATTTAGCCCACTATGTATATGTATTAAATATGTAAGATTTGTATGTGCACTCTCAAAATGTGGGTACCCTGTGCAGTTCAGTGTGGGACCGGTAATAAAAGGAGGGTGTTGATTTAGCAGACTTGCCAATATCATGTGTGTTTACACATTATTAAAATAGTAATTAATTAGTACTATCGTAGCAATAAACAATATCATGATAAAGAATAATATCAGAAAAATCCTGTGCTGTTTCCCCCCCCCCATCCAGCTCAAATGGAGACATTACATACTTAAATGGACACTGTCACCCTAAAAACAAGTTCAAGAACATCAAAAATGACTATACATTGTATTAGCCATACAATGTAATTTTCTCTTGATTAAATCCCTCCAGAATTATTTGTGCAGCTCCTGTATGCTAACATGCATCTCAATATGCTAATTTACAGCTCAGAGTGTAGAGTATGGGTGGGTGAGAGGATCTAACTTCATGATAACATTGGGAAATGTTGTTTTAGCCACTAGAGACAAGCAGACTGTGATACTAATTAGCACATCAAGGCAGCTAAACAATATTCAACAACCATTCATTTGCATATTAATACAGCTCAAACAATGCTAAATATCACACAAATGATTCACCTTAGGAAAAATGTCTAACACAATACATAGGCAGTTTTTCATTCTCCTCAATAATAACTTTAAAAAAAACAACTCAAGCTTGTGACTCCCTTTAATATCCACCTGTATAGATTTTGTGATTGGCAAGTATGTGGGAATCATGCTGAGACTAATCTATCCTCAATAGATCACTTATTGTTGTATTTATTTACCTGTATTTGATTGATTAAAATAGATGTTGTGACATATTGAAGAACCCCAGCTCTTCCCTTCAACATAAATATTCAGTGATGCCTTATGTGTGTCTCTATGAATAATATGTCATATTAAACTGTTAGCAGTGCAGTTGCTTAAAGTATTTTAATATAAAACAAACTTGATTATTGTTAGGAACCCTAGAAAGTTGATTGGGAAACCACAGGGTTCCTAGTATTGTTGAAAAACACTGCTAGATAATAGTTTTCAACCTATAACACACTGTGCCATATGACACATGAAAGTTGACTAGTTACAGTTGTGCTCAAAAGTTTGCATACCCTGGCATTTATTTTGAAATTTGGGCATTTATTTGGAAAATATGACTGATCATGCGAAAAAAAAAATGTTTTATTGAACGATAGTGATCGTATGAAGCCATTTATTATCACATAGTTGTCTGCCTTCTTTTTAAATCATAATGATAACAGAAATCACCCAAATGGAATATTTGGCCTTGTTACAGACACACAAGGTGACACACAAAGGTTAAAATGACAATTAAAGATTAATTTCCCACACCTGTTGCTTTTTAAATTTCAAATAGTGTCTGTGTATAAATAGTCAATGAGTCTGTTAGCTCTCACATGGATGCACTTAGCAGGCTAGATACTGAGACAGAAAAGAACTGTCAAAAGACCTGCGTAACAAGGTAATGGAACTTCATAAAGATGGAAAAGGATATAAAAAGATATCCAAAGCCTTTAAAATCCCACTCAGTACTGCTCAATCACGTATTAAGCCAAGCAAAGGTCAGGTAGACCAAGAAAGATTTCAGCTACAACTGCCAGAAGAACTGTTCAAAATACAAAGAAAAACCCACAGGTAACCTCAGGAGAAATATTGACTGCTCTGGAAAATACGGTGTGGTTGTTTCAATGAGCACAAAACGATGATACTTGAACAAAAATGAGCTGCATGGTCGAAATGCCAGAAAGAAGCTTTTACTGTGCCAATGACACAAAAAGCCTGGTTACAATATGCTGTTAAAACCTTGACACGCCTCACAGCTTCTGGCACACTGTATTTTGGAGTGATGAGACCAAAATAGAACTTGGTCACAAACATAAGCTCTATGTTTGGAGAGGGCTCACCAAGGCCTATAGTAAAAAGAATACCATCCCCACTGTGATGCATGGTTGTGGCTCACTGATGTTTTGGGGATGTGTGAGCTCTAAAGGCAGGGGAATGATGGCAAGATGAATGCAGCATTTTATGTTGCACAAAGGCTGCGCATGGGACGCTCTTTGACAATGACCCTAAGCACAAGGCCAAGTTGACCCTCCAGTGGTTACAGCAGAAAAAGGTGAAGGTTGTGGAGTGGCCATCACAGTCTCCTGACCTTGATATCATCGAGCCACTCTGGTCGTGCATGAACCGCATGTTTGAGATCTCCCCCAAAGACTTTGCATGACTTGGAGGCATTTTGCCAAGAAGAATGGGCAGCTATACCACCTGCAAGAATTAGGGGCCTCATAGACAACTATTACAAAAGACTGCACGCTGCCATTGATGCTAAATGGGGCAATACACAGTATTAAAAACTAAGGGTATGCAAACTTTTGAACAGGGTAATTTCATTTTTTCTTTGTTGCAATGTTTTGTTTTATGATTGTGCCATTCTGTTATAACCTACAGTTGAATATGAATCCCATAAGAAATAAAAGAAATGTGTTTTGCCTGCTCACTCGTGTTTTCTTTAAAAATGGTAGATATATTCCCAATTCGCCAAGGGTATGCAAACTTTTGAGCACTACTGTATTTCTATAGATATGACAATAATGCCTGTTTTCTACACTCATTTACTGCTAACAATGTCCCCAAACTTCATATATTTTATCAGCTTACCTAACACCTGTGCCAGAAGGCTATTTCTCAATAACACTTATATTTTATGAGCTACAATACAGACACATAAAGAGAGCACACACAGCACTGAATGCTACAATTTATACAAAAACACAGGTTAAATAAAATGGTTAACTTTTTTTTTCAGTAGTAAACAAATATAATAAATAACAACGTGGTAATATGATCATCAACCTGCCTCCTGACCTTCTGCAACAGACATGTAAACCACTTCAGGTCTCCATATTTAAGTAGTTAAAGCACTACAGTACAATGAAAAAATATCTATATTTAAGACCATAATGAAGCAGGGAAAAAGTCATTAAAAGGACATGGGATGTTTTTAATATTAAGTTATTATTATTTAATAATAAATATTATTTTAATAACAAGTGCTTAAAAGCTCTGAGCTCTATTCTCTTGCCCAATTCTTAAATGTATATACATTGAAAACTGCTCTTAATATTGCCACATATTCTATTAGCTACACGCAATCCGATTACGAGTTCCCTCCCCAAAATCACTACGAGCCAGCCAAAGACGCAAAATTGGCCTTCGAACTCTATTGGTTTACACAGCTTGAATATTACGAACTCTAAATATTACGAGCTCTAATAATATAACTTACACAAAATTGATATTCTATTAGACCGCAAATAAAGTCTGACTTTATGACTAACTGAAAAAAGTATTATGTTTGTGTCAAATATTACAAGTTCTAAATAGGACTTGCAAGGGCTTTTTCAAACACTTATTAGAGCTGTAGCAGTAATTAAGCACACAATACTGTACTTTAAAAGCATGGGAAGACATGGAAAGACATTCAAATCAATTGCATTCTCAAAACTACAAAAATGCAATTAAAAATATTATTTTCAATTTTTTCTCTATCGATTCCAGGACTCAAGAGGTTAATACATATCATTTTATAGATTGCTTGTTGGCACTAATTAATTTGTAGCCTCCAATTGCCCATTACATCTAACTTCCATGTTTTACTGACATCATGATGACATTTACTATTAACTGTGTCTAAGATATAAATTACAGGCTTGCTTAAATATTGTTAGATCATATGATCACTTCCCCTGAAATCCTACTTTAAGCTCAAATTTTAGGCTTAAGGGGTTGTGTCAATAGAATGCATCTAAATATTTAGAGAAAAATAATAGGGCCCTCTGTGTTTACTCACTGAAACCTTCCAAACGGGGCTTGCAAAGGGCAACATGTGTGTATAATGCTAGAAAAACTAGCCACCCACAGACTGTGTCTCAGTAGCATGTTCCTAAAACTACTTTTTGTTTGCAATACCACACTAGCATCTAATGTGATCAAATCCTTAGTGTGATTGTATTTCTGAAATTTTCTTGCTTTGCTGCAATGCCTTGAAGCGCGTTCGTTTTCTCTGTATCTCTTTCAGATTGTGGAGTCATAAGCAAGAGAAGTCTGATGCTTTTGGTTGTGTTTTTGGATCCTTTGTGACTTCCTGGATGATTTTACACTGCAAATTTAAAGAATTTTTGGTAGGTCGACTGAACCCAGAAAGATTCACTAGTGTTAAGGGCCTCATTCAACTGAGCAATTGGATAACTTTGTTCATTAAATACATTAAATAAATTAAAAAAAGTTATGTACTTGCTCAGGTAATTCCTTTATTTAAAATTACATGTTCTCTACAAATCTGAAAACATCAGTGTAACAAATATGAAATTATATAGAAAATCAGGAAGTGGCAAATGTGTCTTCATTACACTATAGTTCTACTGGATCGGAGAAAAAAAAAACTGTATATTGGTATTCTGCGTTTAATAGAATTATTATTTTTTTGAATTTACAAAATTAATTTAGATTTTGCCTGTTAATTCTAGGTTTGAAGTAGTTTCCTTGTACTGATATTTTATCATCACATTGTAAACTAATTTGGTTATTGTTTTATACCCGTCTTATGTTTTTTAAATATATTGCATATTACATATAATGTTGCATATAATTAGCAATGATTAGCAAGTATCTATAGTTTGAAATCTTGCCATATTTGGAACCTTAGATGTATTTAGTTAATAATAGTAATTTTACATGCAAAACTTTTCTAATGTATATTACATGATTTTAAGTGTTTGATTTTGTTTTTACCAAGGTGTGTTTTTAAGATCAAATCGCAGGATGAATTCGACCTCAAATATCCAAATCTTTGCTCAGGTCAATATTTTTTTTTTAGTCATGTTACATTTGTGTGGATATTCTACAAGATAATTTACTAGACTTGTACAAATGGAAATGGGTGCATAAAATAGCTAAGGGTCCTTTCCTTTTTTAAATTTGCCACCACATCGCCAGCAGCAGTGGCTGTGACCATATGCTAGATGGAGCTGCCGATTTTCAGTGCCGATACCATAGAGTGAGGATTAGGGATAGAATAAGGGTTAGGGTTAGGGTTAGAATGAGGGTTAGGGTTAGTTTAAGGGTTAGGGTAACCTTCTAAAGCAAAATGTCTGCATTGCTATCTAGCGGCCACTTGCCTCCAGCTTAAAATGGGTTAGATTCCAATGGAATTGTGATTGACTTGGAATGCTTGTGGTATCTTGACTGGTAAAAAATAAGTGTTTAGGCAGTGTAATACAGGTATTTTTTTAAAACACAAAGTAGCTTCATCAATTAATTAATTAATTCATTTAAATGTATCCTTATCAATAATTTAAGCATATACATGTAAGTAAAATTGTTTAACTCTTTATTTTCAACCTTAGTTACCATTTTACAATATTTATGCAAACAATCTCAAATACTTATTGTTTTGCCCAATCTGCCAATCATTCTGAAAAATAGCTTAGGGCAGATTAACACATTTTTGGACTATAATTGGTAGTGCTGGAAGGTGTCTTTTGGCAAAAGCATAGTCAGTAAATATGCCCCCACTGTCCTTCCATGTTTGTAAAAAAAAAAGATAGGCCTACAGTTGATTATTGGATTTAAATGCCTTTGTTAATTAATTTGTGTGTAAATGTATATGAATTATGTCACAACCCAGTGGACAGGGGACAGAAATTTAGTGTGAGAACTCCCAGCTGTTGCTTGTCTCCACCCCTGTTACATCATGAAGGGAGTGGTGCTGGATGGGAGGCTGAAAAGGAGTTTTAGAATGTTCTGTTTATGAACCTCCGGGTTCTAAGGTTTGTGGGAACAGGTGCAATAGTGCAGGGATGGTTAAAAGAGTGCAACCAGTTGCTCATTGGCCAAATGCTTTAAACTGTCTGTTAATAAGACATAGAACACAATTATTTTTTCATGCATATTAAAGAGCATGTTTAAAACAGTACTAGAGTTGTGGGATCTATCCCGTTGTGTAAGCGAAAAGAAATTGCCAGCACTGACAGCTGCAGTGCCAGCAAGTAGTCATTAGATGGCGCCGTCTAGTTTCAGGAAAGGCCCTAATTATTCCCTCTTCCGACGTGGCGCAACTCAATGGGGCTGAATCGACAGCAAGGCCATCGCTATGTTTGGCACGGGCACTCAGCCCTCAAGTGCGCCTCTCATAGCTCAAGGCCTCTTTTGTCATCCCGCTTTGTATGCATCGTGCAGCACTACTCGGCAAATCGGCAGTTCCATCTAGCGGTTGGAGGCGGCACTGCTACTGCCAATCTTTTGCACAGAGGAAGAGGGAAAGGACCAAGTTGTGTTTTGGAAGAAAAAATATATAAGTAAAACCTTAACTGAAGCTAACAAGAAGTTTACCGAGCATACATACATCTGTAGATTTTATTGTCAGACACTTATGACTCATATCGATATTACTGCTCATTGGCTGACAAGCCTCCAGGTTAGTTAGTTTGAATCTTTTTTTCTGCTTAATTCAGCATAATTTAAAAAAGAAAACACACAGTGGTACATTATCAAATACCTTCTTTCAGATGCAACAAAGAAAACATGCTTTCATTACATAGTCACATAGGGCCTCATTCTATTATCGGCCGTAAAACGGCTGCAAGGCTGAAAATTCCTTGCGGGGGTTCCATTATCTTGGAATTCAATTATACGGCCGCACAAGGATCTCCCCTTACGGCCGGCCGTATATCTTGCAACCGGCAGTAAGCTCAGAAATCTTTAAACGCAAAAATAAATTCAAGACGGCACTGTAAAGCTCTCTAAATGCTAGGGATCATATTGGGGGACATGAGGATTAATAGCAACCCCCTCTCAAGCTTGCACATCAGCCCAAATCCGAGTTTACATTAAATGTTTATTTTCCGGCCGCAGCGTGGGCGGGTCTGAGGTGCTCCAAGCCCTCTGGACTTTTTACATGGATATGTGACATAAATTTAAAAATAATTTATTTACGGATTTGAGTGTAGGGGAATGTTGTGCTATTTTTGCTAACACCTACAATCACTTTATAGTCTCCTCAGAGTGCAGGATGGCTTTATTTCGACTTTATAATGTGCTTAATTGGTGCTAGCGGGACCTTTTTGCTGCAAGTAAGCTGCGGCTCGCTTTTAGCCTTGCAGAGAGGGTTCCCGGAGCAATTGAATAGCAACCAGGATTTTCTTGCGGACGAAACTCTTGCGGCCGTTTTAGATCAAAGGCTTTCCTCCGGCGCGAGCGGCCGCAAGGGATAGCAAGGCACCGGCCGCAAGCCTGCCGGAATCCCCGGCCGGAGGGGAATAGAATAGCCGAATAGCTTGCGGCCGGTCCTTGCGACCCCGCATCTCCTACGGCCGATAATAGAATGAGGTCCATAGTATTTAAGGTTGAAAAAAGACTTTCAGTCCATCAAGTTCAACCTTTTAAGATCTCCTCTGATCTGCAATATGCGGATTAACTATTAATTCATTAGTTGTTAATTAATTATTAATCAATTAATTATTTAATGTTTTTTTTATTTTATTTTTATTATTAATTAGTCCAGAGGAAGGCAAATAGAAAAAAAAAAAAAAAACACAAGCGAGACTTAGCCAATTGTCTCAAAGGGAAATGTAAAAAATTTGGATCAATACTGTCTCTCTAATTATCCATGATAACCCTGAATTCCCTTTTTAATTAGAAATAAATCTAGTCCCCTTTTAAAGTTATCTATCGAATCTGCTGTCACCACCTCCTCTGGTAGAGAATTCTACAGATTAACCACCCTTACTGTGAAGAACCCTTTTCTTTCTTTGAGGTGGAATCTTTTTACTTCTAACCTCAAGGGAGGCCCTCTTGTCAGTTGAAAACCTCTTGGCACAAAAAGCTCCCCTGACAAATCTTTATACTGACCCTGGATGTATTTATATAAGGTAATCATATCTCCTCTTAGACGCCTTTTTTCTAGAGAAAATAAGTTTAATTTGGTTAGTCTTTCTTCATAACTTAGCCCCTCCATTCCCCTTATTAGTTTTGTTGCCCTTCTCTGTACCTTTTCCAGGTCTAAAATGTCCTTTTTATGAAGTGGTGACCAAAATTGTACTCCATATTCCAAATGAGGGCGTACTAGAGATTTGTATAGTGGCAGAATTATATTTGCTTCCCTGGCTTCTATACCCTTCTTAATAAATGCTAATATTTTATTTGCCTTTGCAGCTGCTGCTTGGCTTTGAGCACTGTTACCTAGGTGGTTGTCCACAAGCACTCACAAATCCCTTTCAATATCTGATACACCTAGATTTGCTCCATTAAGATTATAAATTGCATGGCTATTTTTCCTTCCCAGATGCATAACCTTACATTTATTTGTATTAAATCTCATCTGCCATTTAGATGCCCATTCCTCAATTTTATGTAAATCCCCTTGGAGGGAAAGCACATCATTATCTGATTTAAATACCTTGCACAACTTTGTGTCATCCAGGTTCCTACTAACCTCCTCATAGAAACTATTTAGATTTGTTTGACATGACCTATCCCTCATAAATCCATGTTGACTCCTACTTATAATCCTGTTCAAATAGACATATTATTGTATATTATCCCTTATTAACCCTTCTAAAAGCTTCCCCACTACAGAAGTGAGGCTCACTGGTCTATAATTCCCCGGATTTGCTCTTGCTCCCTTTTTAAATATAGGTATCACATCAGCTTTTCTCCAGTCATCTGGTAGAGACCCTGTGTTGAGGGAATCTTGAAAAATTAAATATAATGGTTTGGCTATTACAGAACCCAGTTCCATTAGTACCCTTGGATGTATTCCATCAGGACCCAGGGCTTTATTAACATTTATATTTTCCAACCTCTTTTGGATTACTTCCTGTGTTAACCAATTATTTGGCAAAGGTAGTGTAGCCCCATTATGTTGCAGTGTCCCAACCACTGGTACCTCCCTTGTGTATACCGAAGAAAATAACCTATTTAGCTCATCTGCCTTTTCCTGGTCACTAATTTTCAGACAGCCTGTTTCACATTGTAATGTTCCTATAGCTTCCTTCCTCGCCTTCTTCCCATTAATATACTTAAAAAATATTTTAGGGTTAGTCTTACTCTCTTCTGCAATACATTTTTCATTTTCTATTTTAGCCAGTCTAATCGCCCCTTTGCAAGCCTTGTTGATTTCCTTGTATTCCCGTAAAGCAGTCTCTGTCCCCTCTTGTTTGTATAATTTAAATGCCTGTTTTTTACTCCGTATCTTGATCTTTGAATCATTGTTAAGCCACATTGGATGGGATTTACTCCTTTTACTTTTAATTCCCACACGGTATATGCCGATGTGTATGTATATTTAGTAAGGATTTAAATGTTGTCCATTTATGTTCAGTGTTTTTACCTGCCAGTTCTCTGTCCCAGTCTATACTTTGTATTGCTGCCCTTAGACCGTTAAAATCTGCCCTTTTAAAACTAAGAGTTTTTGTTGGCCCCTTAAAATTTTGTTTTTTTTAATTCAATCTCAAAAGAGTCTGTGTTGTGATCACTGTTTCCCAAAGGTTGCCCTATTTCAACATTTGATACTATATCAATATTATTTGTGATGAGTAAATCTCAGATTCATTGTCTCTTTAAACTCCCATGTGTAGATTGGGAAGGTCATATCCATAAAGAGAACATTCTCCAAGTGAGCACCATCCCTACCCTCTTCATGACGTAATAGGGGGTGGAGAGAAGGTTTTCAATTGGAGATTCCCACACTTAATTTCCTTAATTAAATGAAAAATGTTCAACCCTAGCATACAAAATGTATTACTTACACTTGCATACCTGATTCATATAAATCAATTTACAAAACCAGTACAGTGTCCTTAAATATGGCATTACCTGTAAAGTGAGGTACAATATAACGTGATGTTTTCCCTTTCTTACACTGATCTATAACAATGCAACAAGCTGTAGATGTGCTACTGTTTTGAGACATATCTGTTACACTTTCAATCTCTCTCTTCTCTCTCTTTGCTTTTCTTCTAATCCATCTAATCCTTTCACTTCCAGACCTTTCATACTTTTGAAATGATTTCTTTGTGTCTTTGCGCTATCCGTACCAAGGCTGAATTGGCTTCTGCTGTCATTTCTGACATATGGATTTTATTGAAATGCATCTTGATATCATCTCTGCTTTAACTGGTCTTTAGATTTCCACAGTCAAAGTGGATTAGAATCAATATTTCTTCCAGGCTCCTCTGCATGTCAATGGGCATAGAATGTTAACTCTTACACTGCTGCATAACTCAGAGGCTCCCTGTGCTTTTTGGCACCCTAGGCAAGCTACAAATGTGCCACCTTACTGTATGTTCAATTTACAAAATTAATGTTTACTTGTATTTGTTAGTAATGAGCAATTTAAAAATAAAAATATAGCTTCTTAATTCCATGCTATTAACTTGCTGAATAAAGTATATACGGTAATACGGTTCCAACTAAATTAAAGGAACATGGTACCCAAATCTATTTTCATACATATAAAAGAACATGCTAAAAATATTAGTAACGTTATGTCTTACCTTTAAAAATATTAAGTAGAACTTGTTTAAACTTCATTGAAACTAACAAAGAGTGCACTGAACATATGTACATCAGTAGATTTCATTGACAGATAAGTATCACTCATACATCTATATTACTGATCTCTGGCTAACCAGTTAAACATTTGAGTAAGTTTTTTTCTGATTTGGGATATTCATTTCAGAAAAGAATAATACAAAGTGTTAATTATTAAAATACTCTCTTTCAGATGCAACAAAGATCAAATATTTTCAATGATCTGTACTATAAAACAGAGCACTGAAAATCAAGTTAAAAACATTCGTTTTTTTTTTTTAAATTGCTGCCTATTTTGCTCTTTTATAAGAGCTTTTGGACCTATCCTGTTTTGTGTACGCTTTTGTGAAAGCGCGCCGCTGCACTTTAGGAATGCGGCCACGCTCGCGTCGCCTTCTAGCAGCAATAAATAGGTAGTATACCCAACCCCCTAACCCTAGCCCGCTAACCCTCTAACCCTAACCCCCTAACCCTCACTTCCTAACCCTAACCCCCCTAACCCTAAACCTAACCCCCTAACAATCTAACCCCCTAACCCTAACCCTCTAACCCCCTAACCCTAATCCCTAACCCTAAACCTCAAACCTAACCCTCTAACCCTAACCCTCTAACCCTAAACCCCTAACCCTAACACCCTAATCGTCTAACCCTAAACCCCTAACCACTTACCGGTCGTCGTAGTTCAGTTAGAGCACAAGAGTAGGCACAGGTACGCTTTTCCGGTGAACATCGGCGTACACAAAACAGAGCTTTTATATAATTTAGTAATTCATTTAACTGCCTCTCTGCAGATTGTATAAATGCAGGTTCTGAGAGGATAAAAAAAAAATTACAAGCACCCTGCAGATAGCAATAAACCTCTCACTGCTGCAATCAAAAATGTAAAATTAATCCATTTGGTTCTTTAAACATTATAATATCAAAGGAAAAATGTGGAATGTTTTATTGCAGTAAGCAGTGGTGTATATCCTAAGCATTGGCTTTAGATCACAGTTGCGTAAGGAATCAGCTATCATAAGAGAAAACAAAAAGAGAGGGGGAGGCTCCAGAAGGTGATAATCTTTTAAGTAAATAAACAGAAAATGTTATCACAAGGATAAAATGAATTAAGCAAGTTAAAACTATTATATAAAACCAAAATAATGGGCAAAATAATTTACATGTAACTACGCCATGCAGAGCTCTGCCATTGCAGTGACTGATTATCTCTTTTTGCCTTTTTTTCAGAGGACCTAGGAGATGCAGATAAGACCATCAGGAGAAACAAATAGCCCGTTGAAAGTGGCACCATGCTAAAAATGACACGTTTCTATCAGTGTGTGTCTTCTTAGACCTTGGCCTTATTGACCTAGAATAGATTGCTGATTAGGAAAGCATGCAAAAACCATTAACTTAAAAAATTACTATTAATTTATATTTAATTTGTGTTGGCCAATCAGGGGGAAGCACAGGCAGTTGAAACATGTGTATCCCGTTTGTGCTGTAAAGCAGACTGTGATATGTAGTGTGGAAACATGTTAGAGAATACTATGTATTTTCATATAAGAGTCTATAGGTGCAGCACATTCAAACCTCCTGCAGGTTGTCCATTCCCTGCATCAACTACTACTGTTTTTTTTTCTTCCTCTCTCTGTTTGGCAGAGCTAAGTAGCAGCTGAGCCTACTTGTGCCATTACCACCCCTGAAGGATGTCTATTATTTGCATCAACCACTTGAGTGTTTTTGCTTCTTTCTTTCTCGCTCGCTGTCACTCTTTCTCTTTCTCATTCACTCACTTACTCACACTCTCTCACTCTCTCTGGTGACAGCTGCAGGTCTCTTGCACACTAACAGAAACTCTATCTGTGCTGATCTCTGGTGGAGATGGGGCCCAGCAGCACAGCAAACACAGGAGCAGCTGGGCAGGTCACATCCCAGCAGTGACTTTGGAGCTGACATCAGTACTCTCCTATTCACTGATAAAAAAAGAGCAGGTAAATAATGGGTTAAAATTGGTTCACAAAATACTCCATGCTGATTGGGGGGGGGGGGGGGGGCGTCAATATAATCATATAGGGAATGTTTAGATAATTGATAAAAATAAAATGCTCTATGAAATGTGCTGCATATATCAAGGTTGCTTTTTTCCCAAGGAGTGCAGAAATGTATTAATTCAGCTAACTTAGATATGCCTTTAAGTAAATAATGCTCGTTCTCTCCCTTAACAACTTTTTTCAACTTTACCAGAACCTCTATTTATGTATTAGAAAATATACCCTCATTAGGCGTATTATCATGGGTAATATTAATGGATCTAATGCTATTGACAACAGTAATACATCAAATCAGTCCATAATATGGAGTGGTGGCTATAAAATGGTGGAAACCACCACCACTATCCTGGACTCCCATGATTTGAATATTGCAAAAATGATCGCTTCCTTGACTAAGGAGAATAAGCTAGAGGAAGACATACATTTTTCCTATTAGTATACTATCCAGTAAATTCAAAAGGTCCATTTATAGAGATATTTCATTCATTAGTAATGGAGGAGCTCAAAGAACTTTACGTACAATATTAAACATTCAATTTTTTCTAAAATTGAATTTGAAGCATTGGGAGAGTTATCTTGCAATCTAAACATTGTAATAAAGTCTGCATATAAAGGAGGAGAAATTGTGGTCCTTAATACAAGTGACTATGTCTCAGAAGCTAATAGATTATTATCAGATATAATTTCTTATATTAAGCTAGAATTTGATCTTACTAAAACATTTCAATTAGAGTTATACCAGATATTGAAACAAGCTTCTAACAAAAAATGTATTTGAATTCCTATATAATAATCAACCATCTATATCCCATTTGAATTATATTCCCAAAATCCATAAATCTATGACACACTACCAGGAAGTCCCATTATCTCTGGCATAAACCACTTAAAGAATTTATCCAGATATGTGGATTTTTTTTTACTAACCTTGGTTTGTAAATTGCCCACTTACATGAGGAACTCTATGGCCCTCATTCAATTGCAATTTGGCCAGTTGAATAGGGCTCTAAATAAGCACATAACATATATTTTTTAAAGAAGTTTTTAGTTAGTGAGCATCTATCCAAAAGCAAGGTTTTCACTAACTAAAAACTTCTTTAAAAAAATATGCTATGTGCTTACTTAGAGCCTTATTCAATTGGCAAAATCGCAATTGAATGAGGGCCTATGAATGGGTTGGACAAAGTGTCCACTTTCATTTGGGATTCTGATTTTATTTTTGCTATTTTAGTTGTCACATCCCTGTACATTTGCATTGACCATAGACTAGGGATTATTTGTTGGTCTGACCACAAAAAGACATTTTGGATGCTATCTATTTTTATTCTGTCTCATAACTGTTTTATTTTTGGACATCAATTCTTTGTGCAGAGCAATGGTACAGCTATGGGGACCAGATTTCCCCCCAGCTTTGCTAATTTATGTATGGGGTTCTGAGAGAATTGTTCCATATGGCCTCAGGCTAAGCTGGGACCCAGTCTGGTACTATATACACATTTTAATGATGATATATTAGTCATTTGGAACATAGTTATGGAATCACTGTCTGAATTTTTAGTGCAGATTAATAAGAACAATCAAGGTTTACCTTTCACACACATGGTACACCCATCTAAACTAGTTTTATTGATATAAAAATATTTTTTGAATAGGGTAATATAAATACTAAAACATGTGAAAAAAACTTTAGCTGTTAACACTGTTACAGAAAGATAGTAATCATCACAAACCAGTTTTGAACAATATTCCTTACGGATAACTCTTAATTGTTTTCAAATTCAGTGATTATTTTACTTAAGTGCTCGTCTAATTCAAAAAGTGAATTTTCTTAAAGTGCTTGTGCTTTTGTGACTTTGTGCAAAATAATTAATTTATATTATTTTTGTATTAAGAAATAAACCTTATAACTCGTTACTGTTAAGTCACTTCTTTTCTTTTTCTTAAAGTGCTTCTGCTGTGCTATTTCTTTTTTTCATAAGCTCAAATTCTTATGCTGTTTCTTATGCTGTTTTTGTTTCTTTATGCTTATAGCTATAATTATTCCTATGGAGGTAAAATCCTCCTATTTCCTCAGTTTTTCTATGATTATGCTTTCTCTGCTTTAGCTTGTGCTGTCTGTTTTCTTAATACTTAAAGCTATAGGTTTTGCATCGGAGGTAGTGTCCTTCTATTTCCTCTGTTTTTTTTAATAATTACACTTTCTCTGCTTTTCCTTATGTTTTTTTTGCTATTTTCTATTTCTTTTCTATTTATCTATTATCTCATTCTTTGGTAGTTAAATTTGGCAAAGACATTTGCTTCCTATGTTCCATGTTAGTGTGTCTTGGTCTTGGAGCTATAGAACTATGTATGTCCTGTTCCACGCTGTGTTAGTGTGTTCTGTGCTGTGATCACGCTGGCTGATGACATCAGAATCTCCTGACGCGCGTTTCGTGAGGCTCTATCAGACTCTCACTCATCAGTGGCACAGTGCTGCCTTCTCTGTGGAGCTAATTATAGTTTCTATGGCAATTCATGAACTCTTTCTTGTTCGGGTGTATTATTCCTTGTATTTAGTATCACTGTAGTACTTTGGCTTACTATTTTATTTTCCACTTTGACTATTATCTTTTATTAGATTTTTGTTTTCTAAATATGTTTTTTATTATTATATTAGTGTATAAATTTTAATTGTATTACTGTCTTTTTTTAATAATCTTTATTTTTTTAATTTTTTTTTATGTATGTATATTTTCCTATTTATATATTAATTTTAATTATTTATATTTCTTTATTTTTTAAGGTGCTTGTATTATTCATTAACTTATATACTTTTATTTAGTATTTTTATTTTGTCTTTATCCTTTTTTTATCTTAATTTGTGTAAATAAAAATTATTATGCTTTTTACTGTTGTTTGTGGATTTCTTCTTTTTATATTATTTAGTTTGATTATTAAAAACATTTTGCCTTTTTTATTTTTTTTGAGGTTCTTTGAAATGAATGCTATGTATGTAAATTCTTCATTTAAACCCGATGCGTTTTTTGTATCCAATTGACATATCCATTTTGCTTCTTGGCACAGTAGAAGTTTATCCCAATCTCCTCTTCTTACTGTTTTTGGTATATGGTCAATACCTATGAATTTTAAACAATATGGATTATTATTGTGGTGATAACACACGTGTTTGGTGATTGGAGTATCTTTTAAGTTTAACACATCATTTACATGTTCCAATACACGGCCTCTAAGCTGTCTTTTAGTTTTTACTGTATATTTTTTGTTACATAAACAGATTATCTGGTAGATAACACCTTCAGTTAGACAAGTTATGTTATGTCTTATTTTATAATTCTTTAATCCTGTTATATCTTGAAATTATTTTGTGTTTAATATGAATGGGCATGCTTTGCATTTATCGCATGCTTTGCAGCCTTTTTGGCCTTCCATTAGCCAGATCTTGTTGTTTTTCTTTTTTTCTTCATAGTGGCTATGTACCAGAAGATCTTTGAAAATGTTTTCTCTTCTGTATGTAATTGTACTTTGTTCTGTGAGTACTTCATCCAAATATCTGTCCAATTTAAAGATATCCCAGTTTTTTTGCAACATAGATTTAATTTGTTGGGATTGGCTGGAAAAAAATGTGATAAATCTTATAGGTTGTTGTTTTTTTATCTCTCTTGTTTTCAACCAATAATTTGTTTCTGTCTTGTGCTAAGGCCCTGTGATAGTCCTTCAACACTTTTTTTTATGTATCCTCTTTGAATGAATCTTTCCTGTAGTTCTTTAGCTTGTATTTTGAATTCTTGTTGGCTACTACAGTTTCTTTTTATAAATAAATACTGTCCTATTGGTATTGCTTTCTTTGTTGAAATTGGATGGTGACTCTTCCAATGTAACAGCAAATTTGTTGCCATTGTTTTTCTATAGGTTCATGTTGCTAGTTCTTTTTTAGAGTTTACATAGACACTTAGATCTAGGAAGGTCACTTCTTCTTTGTGGAACACATATGTTAATTTTAGGTTTTGTTCATTGATTTTTAATTTTTATAAACACTTTGAGTTCTTCTTCTGAGCCTGACCATATCACCAGTATATCATCGATAAATCTTATCCATAGTTCTATTTTTTGTGTAGAAGATTCCCCATTTCCGTACCCCTTACCTGTTTATACCACTGTTTGATGAAGATAAAATAATTGTTATTCTAAACAAATTTTAATAATTTTACTATAAATTTATTTTGATCTTCATGATCCACTCCTTTGGAGTCTGGGTATGCTTTTACTGCTTGTAATCCATGTTCATGTTTAATACTTGTGTACAGCGATTCTACATCTATTGTTACTATTCATTGTTACTATATTATCATAGGACATTTTTGGGTTTATTTATTATATTCCTCTGGGAAAACCTGCCATTTTGATACCAAACATGATATGGGGATTCTCATACCTAACAGTACATATATAATTCATATATGTTACAATCATACAACAGGCAATATTAACCAACTCATGCCAACAGGGCATTACCAGTCCAGGTATCTAGGTGGTGGAGCATTGCCTTTGAAGAAAGGAACCAGTTGTGCCACTTTAACCCATGCCCACCCAGGATCAATTTTCATCTGCTCTGTCCCAAAAATTCCAAAGGGGTCCCTGGATGTCATAAATCATAAATATGGCAACAGCAAAATGACTCCTAGGATATTCCAGGTAATATTAAATGGTAGTGATCATCCAAATATTTGGTAATTGGTTTTAGGAAAAAGGGAAGAAATGGTGTTATTGTACCTTGTGGCCTACAGGGCCCCTTATAGTCCCTAGTCCCCAAAGTCCAGTAGGTCCCCTTGGGTGTGACAATATATTTTTATATTTAATTATATTTATTCTCTGTGCAGTGGCGACCATCAGAAGCAATGACATATACGTTGATGTGATGCAACTGTACTTCCTGCCGATGCCTATTGTTTTTTTCTTTTTTCCTACAGTCAGAATTGATGTAATACCACTTCCTGTTCTCCGACATATTTTTTGTAGTTTTTTTTTTTCTTTACGCATTGGTCACAACTGGAAATGATATAATGTAACCAGAAGTGATGTAATGTCACTCCCAGTTAAATGATATATTGTTTTGTAGTTTTTTTCCTCTATGCATTATGAGTTTCATGTGAAATGGGAAAGACACTTAAATGCCTTTACCCTAGATGGCTTCAACCAATCTCTGACAGGTAACACTGTTATCGGTAAGAGAGAGGGTGGTTGTCTTTTTTGTTAACTACTGATTATACTGTATTTTTGATATTTTGGAGCAATAGATATTTGTTCATATTGCAACACTGTGGTCCCTTTGCACTCCCTTTGTTATCTTTTCCTTTTTTTTTTGTATGCTGGTATACGGGATTGAAGCATTCTCCATAATACTGCCTGTTTGGAATATATTGGTTTCCAACTATACTGTCTACTTTGTAAAATTACAGTTCAAAATAGGAGTCAATCTGGGACTATTTATTTCCAACAAATGTTGTTTTATTATTTATGTTCTCTTGATCTAAACTCTACTTTATATTATTGGTGTATATATGCTCATTTGCAATGATATATATAGAACTTTCCCTTGTATTATTTATGGTGAAAGTGAAACAATAAAGTTCAGTATAAATGATAAGAGCATCAATCTGACCTACTCAAGTAACCTAACATTTTATTTAATTCACTTAGTAAATAAGGGCAACGCTGGACATTTTAGGAAAGGTTGCCTTTTAATGAGTGAGCTATAATTGGATCGTAATGGAATATAATGAATTTAACAAGCACATTATGTTGGTCATTTTATAACAATGTTACATTGTTGCAATACATTAGTTTTGTTTAAATCTGTGACTGACATTTACCAGCCTCAATCAATAGATATTCTAAAAGTATAATTATTTATTTTGACATGCTTCTTCAGATTCTTTTATTTTTATTGGCATGTATTTTCCCGAGTTTATTGGTTAATGTTATTTTAATGATTTTTTTTCATTAGTACTACATTTTTGTTAGGTTTATTATACTATATTGTGTGGTATTTGCAATTTCTGTATCATATCACATAGTGGGGTAAATGTACAAAGCATCTTAAGTGGATCAGAAGAGTTGAGAAGGACTGTGATCTCAATTTTGTACGATAGTAATAGTGCATAGTAAATGCAGGAATCTCAGCCACTTAAGTTGCTTAGTAAATTCCTTTCCATATGTTGTCAGTCTTGAAATGAACAGTTAAAGGCAACCAAATTTATTTAAACCACTATATCAGTTTGTGTTGGCTCCCCAGGAGGCTCATGTCCTCAGAAAATATCCAATCCACAATCTCCATTAACCTCACCGCCAACATGGTGTAATAGTAAGACCTCTTAGGGTTTACATGTTGTGTGCTATTGTCAAGAAACAAAGTAGTGGGAGATGGAGATACAAACAAATCACATTTGGTTGAAAATACTTTTTCATTATTCCTTTTTAATCTTATGTCTGTTAGTGAAGCAGTTATAGTCAGGTGACTTAATTACATGAAAACCAAGATAACATAGACATAGAGTAACTAAATAGTTGATTATGCCACTAATTTCCATAATGTGCCTCTGCAATTAGGAAATTATTTATATTATGTAAATTAGGTATATATGAGTAGTTACTTGTACAATTTGCTTGTACAATGTATAGACCATGTTAATTTTCTGTAAAATGAGCCAAAATGTGACAGTTCAACTTAAACAGTGGAACTGATTACAAATGCTTACAGCCTTATTAAATTGCAATTCTGTAAATTTAAAAGGGCTCTATTAAAGCACATAGCATAATTTTTTACAGAAGTTTTTAGTTAGTGAACTTCTATACAAAAGCAAGGTCTTCACTAACTAAAAACTTCTGTAAATAAAATATGCTCTGTGCTTAAATAGAGCCCTTTTAAATTTACCGAATCGCAATTTAATAAGGCTGTTAATGTATATTTTGGTAGTAGTTATGCCTGTCCATTATCTATCTATCTACAGTGGATATAAAAAGTCTACACACCCCTGTTCAAATGTCAGGTTTCTGTGCTGTAAAAAAATGAGACAAAGATAAATAATTTCAGAACTTTTTCCACCTTTAATGTGACCCATAAACTGTACAACTCAATTAAAAAACAAACTGAAACCTTTTAGGTAGAGGGAAGAAAAAATATTAAAATAAAATAATATGGTTGCATAAGTATGCACACCCTTAAACTAATACTTTGTTGAAGCACCTTTTGATTTTATTACAGCCCTCAGTCTTTTTGGGTATGAGTCTATCAGCATGGCACATTTTGACTTGGCAAGATTTGCCCGCTCTTCTTTGCAAAAACACTCCAAATCTGTCAGATTGCGAGGGCATCTCCTGTGCACAGCCCTCTTCAGATCACCCCACAGATTTTCAATCGGATTCAGGTCTGGGCTCTGGCTGGGCCATTCCAAAACTTTAATCTTCTGCTGGGGAAGCCATTCCTTTGTTGATTTGGATGTATGCTTTGGGTTGTTGTCATGCTCAAAGATGAAGTTCCTCTTCATGTTCAGCTTTCTAGCAGAAGCCTGAAGGTTTTGTGCCACCATCATGCTTCACTGTGGGTATGGTGTTCTTTTGGTGATGTGCAGTGTTGTTTTTGCGCCAAACATATCTTTTGGAATTATGGCCAAAAAGTTCAACCTTGGTCTCATCAGACCATAACACCTTTTCCCAACATGCTTTTGGGAGACTCCAGATGTGTTTTTGCAAAATGTAGCCTGGCTTGGATGTCTTTTTTCGTAAGAAAAGGCTTTCATCTTGCCACTCTACCCCACAGCCTAGACATATGAAGAATACGGGAGATTGTTGTCACATGTACCACACAGCCAGTACTTGCCAGTTATTCCTGCAGCTCCTTTAATGTTGCTGTAGGCCTCTTGGTAGCCTCCCAGACAAGTTTTCTTCTCGTCTTTTAATCAATTTTGGAGGGAGCTCCAGTTCTTGGTAATGTCACTGTTGTGCCATATTTTCTCCACTTGATGATGACTGTCTTCACTGTGTTCCATGGTATATCTAATGCCTTGGAAATTATTTTGTACCCTTCTCCTGACTGATATCTTTTAACAATGAGATCCCTCTGATGCTTTGGAAGCTCTCTGTGGACCATTGCTTTTGCTGTGGGATGCGACTAAGAAAATTTCAGGAAAGACCAACTAGAGCAACTGAACTTTATTTGGTGTTAACCAGAGGCACTTTAAATGATGGCAGGAATGTGATTGCTTAATTCTGAACACAGCTACATCCCCAGTTATAAGAGGGGGTGCAGACTTATGCAACCACATTATTTTTCTTTTTCTTCCCTCCACCTAAAATATTTCAGTTTGTTTTTCAATTGAGTTGTACAGTTTATAGGTCACATTAAAGGTGGAAAAAGTTCTGAAATGATTTATCTTTGTCTCATTTTTTTACAGCACAGAAACCTGACATTTTAACAGGGGTGTGTAGACTTTTTATATCCACTGTATCTATCTATCTATCTATCTATCTATCTATCTATCTATCTATCTATCTATCTGTCTGTCTGTGTCTATATTCTAATTACATCTATCATTTTAATTTCATCCTAGACATAATAATAATATACATTACTAGATCACTGGCTAATGCTTGTCTTTAGACAGCGACCTATAAATGCCAGTTAATGCACTTGGTTATACTAATGTATATTTTTGTTACAGACAGATTTGGAACAAGTAGTGATACCAATTATTGAACAAGTGAACACAGTGTCCTGTACAACACCTCATTTTCACCTCAAGAGACTTGCCGTTCTGTACAAGTCAGGGTGCCTTATTTTCTCATTATGTACCTATACTGTCCATCACTGTGATATGTTAACAGGATGGAGTCAGCTGTCCCTGGAGCCCAGATGTACATCTTTGCTGTCTAACTTTCACATATTGTCTGTACAACTCACCCTGTTGTCTAAGCAAAGACTCTCACCTAAGATTCCCTGCAGTATCATGTTAGTGACTTAACTTCAAAACTTAGCTTCTCTTACAAGCTTGTCTATGAGATCATTAAGTTATATTAGGAACCCATAAAGAGACACAGCAGAGGTCCCAAATGTAGTGTACACTAAAAGTATATGTATTTTATCAATTGATTGTTTTTTAAAATTGCTTTTAATCTTTAAAGTTTGCAATGTTTACCTGTCAATCAGCCTTTCTGATCTAGCTAGTCTGATATATCTTATTATTTATTAAAGGCATGCTCAGACACCCCCAAATACTTACATTGAAGTTAACATTTTATTTAATCTTTTTGATCCACCCACAAAGTATAGATTGATATCTGTTTGTAAATGGGAATTCATTGATAATAATTGATAATTATTATTGATCAAGAAAGAAATAACTCAAGTAAACTGAACTATTCCTATGAGGAGTTCCCCTCACCCAGTGTAATATTTCTACAGGGTTGCACCAGCCATGATTGTCTAAAAAAGTGGATTCATGCATTGGAATTAAAACCATTTTATCTGATTGGCTGACACCAGCCAGTCAGTGATCGGGTTCAGGGGCGTAGGAGCCAAAAAGATTCGTCGGGAGTGGTTCATCACAAACATAAAATGACACCAGAAAATGACCCTATCCAACCTGGCCTTTCAGAAAATAGCTCTGTATTCACAATTTTTTCTTTCTTGCCCATTGTTCTCATTCTCTTTCTCTTCATCCATGCCTTTCTCTGCCTATTTCTTCTCATTATCTCCACATTTTCATTTTAGAAATTAATGCACACAGATTAGACAAAAAAAAAAGTAAACTTACCCTACAGCACCTTCATCAGAAGTAGTTTCACAGATAAATGTATAGACCATGGTGGAGCAGTATGGTGCGTGGTATAAAAAACAAAACTTGTAAGGAAAGTCTTTGGGATCTTAAGATGTATGACATGGAGGACAAAAGAGAGAGATGTACTATGATAAAAACATAGAAACATACAAAATGATGAGGTAAGTATCTTCCACAAAAAATAGGAATGCAAGAACAAGAGGTCATGATTTTAAGTAGGAAAATTAAAGATTTACGGGTAATGTGAAAAAGTACTTCATTACAGAAGGAAAAGGAGGGGAAACAAGGAAGAGAGAAAGACATGGAGGATGAAGATAGCGAACTGGGGGAAGAAACACTTTTACACAAAAAGACCTGTACTTTAGTTAGAAGTCTTGCAAGAAAGGTAAGCTTAGGTAGTGTCGTTATAAAAATAAAAATATGCCTCAGAAAAAATGTTACATACTACAGTGACAAGAGTGTGCATAAAAAGTTAATGAAGCTGTGAAAAAAATATTAAAATATACCCTATATTATTTTATTAAGTCACATGTAGTATAGGAGTCCAACACGAGGTGGCACTACCTTCTGTGCCTGGGTCCTGTGGTTATATAACCCCACAGCTCCTGCTCTGCCCAGCTCATCAGAGTAACATGAGGATAGAAAAAGGGAGGCGGCTAATTTGATATGCGCAATAGTGATATCGTTCGCGCTGACGCTAGCTCTACTGCAATAAAGAGGCAGACAGTAGCTCAATGTATTTAATAAAATGTTCTGTCCTCTATGCCATAAATTACAGTGTGAAATGCTATAGCATTGTGTTATTATTTTTCTTTCACTTGCCTTTTTCCAGCAAATTCTGGCCCTTAGTGAACTTATTGTGAATCTGAACCTCTGTAGTAAACGAGATTCCAGTCCTGTTCATTTAATCCAAAGTGCCAAATTTCTTACTTCAACAAACCTCAGACATACAGTATCTTGAACATTGTATTTGCCAAGTAAAATGTCTTGTCAAGTGAGGTTTAAATGAATAGTTTAAGAACACTGTGGTGCTCATACAATGTGATTTGTTTATTTAGTAATGGAATAGCACTATAATCAGTATTAGATTTTTTTTTTTTTTAAACCTACATTTGAACATTAACATTTTAGATTTTTGCAGTTATGCATCTCTCCAGACCCCAAATTCCAAATGTAGGTAGCGCTGCTAGTACTTGCAGTAGTAAGGTCTTTATGGAGAGGTCCTTGCTACTATATTTCAAAACGAGATTGGTTCCTCAATCCATCAGAGCATAACCAATAAATGTAAAGAATGTAAAAGCACTGAGACCTCAGATCCAAATGGACATCATCCACATCAATAAAATCACATTTATTACAAAGTATAAAAACACATGTGCACTTGTACACAAGATGGCTGATTTACAAAACATTTGACTGGCTAAGCTAAATGCCACAGCATAAAAACTGACATGACCCAAGCATGGCCCAGGTGATATGTTACCCCATAATAACAAGACCCAGACAACTTGGATGAAAACAGGCCACAGAATTTTTTTTGTAAACATAATGAGAAATAACCATAAACAATAACCATAAAAAATGAACTTGGGGAGGAGCCAGGCCAGAGACAGTACCCCCTACTTCATGAACCCTCTACCAGTGCCTACTGTGATAGTACAGCCTTACCTGGCCTCAGAAAAAAACAAACAAAAAAAAAACAAACTCAACATCATCAAATCCTCAACTGAAAAAAACGAATTCAACTTATAAACAACCATCTTTCATTTTTTCTACCAGGATGGGTAGGTGGGTTCATCACGGGTGTCTAGCTGGGGCAGAATGATGCAGAGGCACGAAAAAAGCATATAAAAGGCTCCACCCACAACTAGCCACCTTCTATGTCATCTCCCCGGTCAAGGGACTCCTCCCCCCAAACCAGGGGACCTGGGAGGTGTATGTAGCCCTCCATAACTAAATTATAGGTAATACATGTTCACAAACAAAAAAAAAATGTCTACATTGTAAACACTGATTCATGCAAGAAATGGCAGATGTTTTGCTTTTTTTTTTTGCAGAATACAAAAAATCCAACCTTTGAGCATGTAATCAAATGATTAAAAAACTAAGCTAATGTGTGTGAATTACAATTTGAAAATACATTTCATGGCTTAATAAGGCCCATCATTTATTTATGGATATCTTCCGGTTGCAGAAGATAAAAATAATTTCTATTAAAAAACAAAAATGTGTTGTCAACTGCAGCAGAAATACAGTTTTTTGTACAGATGAGAAACTGTAACATGAAATAACACACAGACACACAACACAGTCTATAATATCAATCATACTAACACCCGCTGACAGGTACATGGGATGTTAAGGTGAGAGATTTCTCACTAACGTGGTGAAACATCTCAATTCCTAAGTTATTTCAAAAGACCACTGTGGATTAGCAAATGTGTCACATCTTTGTGACGTATGTAACTAACTAACAGCATTAGCAGCTATGGAAGTCATGGACAATAAAGCATTATCAGAGAAAATCTGCTAGTGCATGGAAGCTGCCATCGTAGCCATATGTAATTCTGAGGGAACAAGGTGGGAAGTTACAGAGCGAGGCAAGCAAGGCACAAGTCTACTTGCAAGTTGTCTCTACTAAGACTAGGCGGAAGGTGGCCTGTGATTTTACCAATCGGTTTACAGATCCTCCTTACACTCATGAATAGTTTGTAAACAATTAAGTAGATAGGTCTCACTTTCGCCTTAGTGGATACAGAGAATTATCAGTTTATGGATGTATAATGACCAGTGTAAGCGTATCTATGGACTAAATTCAATAATTGCTTTTTTTATGGAGAATTTTGCCCTTTGCACATCGAAAACTATTTTACCCATTGCTTTTCTACACCATCTCGCTGTAGCAGGTTGTGTTGAGAAACTGTTTTTGATAAGCAGTTATTGCCAGCACCATGGACAGCGCATATCAACAGGGATAGGAAAGGTTTTACTCACCATCTAAATGGCTAAACATAAAAGCATAAAGGGGTACATTACAGCACTCTTGGGTTGTGTAAGAGGGTGATGGGAGGCTGCAAGAAAGAAAGCAAAACCATGCTGCTAAGGGAAACCTCTTTAAAGGTATATGCAAGTGAGCTGGGTTATGAATGCATCTAATAGAGGGGAAATAGTAGTGTATAATTACATTTATTTGCATGCACAATGTTTTTTTAGCTTTGCATAAAAAAAACTGTTGCAGGTGATGTTTACACCCTCCAGGATTGAGCTAGGCTCCGGAGAGGGTTCATTTTTGTAAAAGTGTACCCTGTCCATGTGAGCATGCTCAGCTTTGCAGCCAATCAGCCATGCTGTATGCAGCCAGCTAGATGAGGCTGCTACACTGGGTCCTTAAAGGACCATAAATCGACATTCAAGTAAAAATACTTGATTGGTTACATGGTTGTTCTTTAGACATACACCTTCTCCTTGATAAATTCTGACAAATTATATTTGTACTGAAACCAAACATTTCAGCTTCTTCTTCCTATTCTAATTTGTCTTTTAGGCGAATGAGTATTTATGGTCCTGCAATGACCGGCAAAGTTGTCTGTGCCTGTGTCTTTGTTTGAGCGAGTCCATGCAATTCACTGGGACTGGGAGAGATCATAGGGGCAATTCACTGGGACTGGGAGAGGTGATGGGCTACATCACTGGGGCTGGGGTGTTAAACGGGAAAATCACTGGGGCTGGGGGAAGTTTCACCTGGTATAGATAAAACAGTCAGTGAATGAAGGGACACAGACCTTGTTCTGGGTATTACAGAAATATAAAGGAAAGTTGCAGCTCAATTCACAGACCAAAAAGATACAATGTATTATGTATGCTAATTTTCTCTGGGATTTATAGAAAACAGTTTGCAAATGCAAGAAATTTAGCAAACTTTAGGGTAACTGTTTCAATGTTTATTTTGGTATTTTTTCATGCAAACATTTTTCATTCACTACTAATTCTCCTCTTTCAGATGCATTCATGATCCAGCTCACTTGCATATAGCTTTAAGGCTGCAGCAAATAGAGAGCATTGTGTGGATACATTTTATGCCTGAAAATGTTGCCATTGGTTGTTAGACAAAGCCACCTCCCCCATTAACCTTATAGTGGGTAGATATCATCAACAGCTGATACTAAGTGTTGTAAGCAAGTTTATTGTTGAATGTTGCTCCTTAAATTGTTGATTATGAATTTTAATAATGACAAATGTCTAATTAAATATATAGCTCATGTAGATATAGCATTACAATGGTCCTTAAGGAGACAGCTTTGGAGTCAAAGCAGTTCACAGCCTGTTATTCTATTGGTCTACTAACAGGATGGATGCATATCATTAAATCTTATATGTAGTTGCACAATGTTAACAAACACTTGCTGTACTGCAATTGTGTACACCCTCTCCTCTCCATATGTATATTTTTACTTCCCAATCATTTTTAAACCAAACCCCCATATTTATCGTTGCCATCTCTGCTTCTAGGTTATCTTACGAGTAGGCAATTACTGTTTTTAATAAATATTAACATTTTATTGTATCATAATACAAAGACTTTAACATAAAATGAAAGTGAAAATGATAAAAAACAAACAATCTTATATAATGTCTAATATGTAAAGGTTTCCTATTAGTTATAGAGATTGGAAGTTGTTATTAAAATTTATTTTAATACAACTGAAACTTGTCATTGATTTACAGTAGTTAAAAATATTTATAATAAGTAAATTCTTACATGCCCTTGATAGACAAGGATTTAAAGATATCTCTGTTTGAGAACATGTGAAACAATCTTTGGATTAACTGTGATCAGAAAATACATATTTTTAAGTGCAGATCTTCAAACTGTACAACATGTAGAATGTAAAAAAAAAATTACAACCTCTTATTTATTATCATTTATATGCGATTATGAGGCTGCTGAATCCGCTTCAGCAGATCAACTTCTTGTGGTGGGAGGAGGCTTTCAATACACAGTGTGTCTGCACAATGGGAATGTAACAATTACATCTTCCAGTGCTCTCAGCGGGACTTTATGGAAGCTTATTAGTTTACAAGGACACATCCCCCCAAGAAACTAACAGGCACTAGCAGGGAAGAAAGCAAAATGGAGCTATGCCATGAACAATGATTGCATACGAAAATTGCAAAATATACAGCTTGTACTTATTTATTTTCGTTTCTAAAACCATCTTCTATCCAGTATCATGATTCATTTTAAAAAAATATATAGAAAAAACTTGACCACAGAGATCCATTAACCCCCTTGTGCTAAAGCAGGAAACCAACCCCTTTCTGTTATTACTGCCATACCCCCATGTGTCCGCGAGTGCGTGTGTCTGTGTGTGTCTCTGTGTGTGAGTGCGTGTGTCTGTGAGTTAGTGTGTCTGTGTGAGTGCGTGTGTCTGTGAGTTAGTGTATCTGTGTGAGTGTGTGTGTCTGTGAGTATGTTTGTGTGACTGTGTGTCTGGGAGTGATTGTCTGGGAGTATGTGTGTGAGTGTGTGAGTGTCAGTGTGAGTGTGTGTCTGTGAGAGTGAGTGTCTGTGTGAGTGTGTATAAGTCTGTGTGTGTCTGTGAGTGAGTCAGTGTGAGTGTGTGTGTCTGTGATTGTGCGTGTCAGAGTATGAGTGAGTGAGTGTGTGTCTATGAGTGGGTCTGTGAGTGTGTGTGTGAGTGTGTGTCTGTGTGAGTGTGTGTCTGTGTGAGTGTGTGTGCCTGTGAATAAGTGTCTGTGAGTAAGTGTGTGAATGAGTGTGTGTGTGTCTGTGAGTGAGTGTCTGTGAGTGAGTGTGTTTCTGTTAGGGAGTATGTCTGTGAGTGAGTGTCTGTGAGTGAGTGTAAGTCTGTATGTGTGAGTGTGTGTCTATGTTAGTGTGTGAGTGTGTCTGAGAGTGAGTGTGTCTGTGAGTGAGTGTCTGTCTGTATGAGTGTATGTCTGTGTGAGTGTGTCTGTGAGTGAGTGTAAGTCTGTATTTGTGAGTGAGTGTGTGTCTGTGTGAGTGTGTGTCTGTGTGAGTGTGTGTGTCTGTGTGTGCGCTTTTGCCGCCCGCAGTGCCCCTGAGTTTGACGTGGGGGAGGGGTGGGGGCATCACACTCCGGGATAGCCCTGGGCAGCAAAAGCTCTAGCTACACCACCGCTGCCATAAGACTATAACTGCCTACCATTGAGTTGTCACACAGTTTTTGTTAAAAAAAAATCTATATATTCCAACATCAGCCATGACCTCTTGTTTCTAGCATTTCTGAGTGCTCCTGTAAGTTGTTGAATCTGTCATATCTCTTTCCCTTATCTTACCTCACATCATAAATTTTGTTTGTTTTCAATGACATATTAAATTGTGTTCTCTACATATCCCATCCATAACTCCCACTGACTGTAATACACTTAAACAACTTAAGGAGCCTTTTTAACCCCTGTGCGTTGTAACAGAGGAACCTCAAGATATAACCCTGCAAGATGCTATTAAAGCTATTTCCCTGTTTGGGCTCATTTCGCCTGCTTTCTTCCATATTCTGTATTTGTATAATCAAATCCAGGCTGTCACTTTAACGGATGAAGGTAAAGCATTGTCTTAGACACTGAGTTATGGTTCTCTTTTAACCTTAGAGCCATTGCATACAGATGGAGATTGGCTATTATCAGGCTGCTTAATATTGCAACAGAGAAGAATACCTTCATAGGCATCAGACAATGCCATTTACTGAACACATCCTGACATGTTGTGAGGTAAAGATAGGGTCTTATTTATTATTATGGAAAGAAAACATGACTCTGTGCTTGAGGAGATAGCTTTACAGGCCTGTTAAGATATTATCTTAACATGGCTTGGAAAATATAACCCACAGACACAAATCTGAGGAAATAGATACCAGACTGGGAGAGGGAAGGAAATAAATAATTGTACAATTATACATTTCATCTCTGAAAATGCATGTAAAGCATTCCTGTTTTTTTTCATTAAAAAACTACTAATACACTTGACAGGTTGTAATTGCTATATCTGCATGACTTACATTCAGATACTTTCCCTCTACTGCTGTTGTCAGCTATTGAGTCACTCTTGGACCGCACAAATGCAGAACCCACAAGTTCAAAATGGATCCCATAGAATCCGACAGATAGTCCCCTGTAGCTCAAAATGGCTTCTCAGTGGCCCAAACAACTTCCTGAGCCACCAAATGGTTCATAAAACCCCTATTTCTCACCCACAACTTCTTTACCTCTTTTAAATTACCTGTCAAAGAGCATACAAAGTTAATTTTAAGAAGAAACATTTCAGTGTAATGTCCTTGTGAAACTCCTGGTCACACAAAATACAATCCCAAGTGCTGTACAACATTTGAGACATACAGGCCTATACAGTTAGGTATTTAATAGATTAAAGAACTACAGTTCTATTAAATTTGAAGCCCGTAGCGGCATCAACATTCGACTGCGTTACAGAGCTATTAAATTAAACCATGCTGCGAGTTACGGGCCATAGACGAAAGCCCGTTAACCATTCTTGCGCATGTTACATGTGCGGCCATGAACATGATCAGTTAGTCAAACCTGTAGTTATGGTTTAGACGGAGCCAATGGCAAAAGAGATTGTCATCATTACGTCACTGAAAAATGGAGGTTAGATTTCTAAGCCTTATGAGTTTCAATTACCAGTTATAATGCAATATTGATAAATCAGCAAATAGTATATTCTAGTCCATGCAAGTTCCATTATATGTATTAACACATTGATTGCCGGGATCAATATAACACGGAAATTAAACATAAAAAAAAGTATTTTATATTGCAGATTTGCAGCTTGAGAATGTTGTGCTATTAATTGTAATACCTAACATCACTTTCCCTTTAATTATAAGTACAGTAGTGTGTTGATATTTTTATTTACAGTCCTACAGATAGGACTTTAACCCCCTTGCGGGTCCTCTCTAGTACCCGTTGGCTTTTTGGCTCCATTTGCAGGTTACAGGGTTGAAAGCCAGTGGATTTGTAGAAATTTAAAAGCGATTTTCAAATGTAAAAGTTACGGGCTTGACATATTAAAGGATTTGCGGCCACTGAGTTCAAATTTTGACATCCCGTAGGTTCTTTTCGCCCTTAACCTGCATATCGTTAGCAGATTGCTTTACGGGACCAATTTAATAGCTGTAAGTTTTGCAGGCTACGTTACGGGCTGCGGTTTTACACGTTGAGTAAATTTAATAGAGCTGCTAGTTTCGGGAGATATCCATATTCCATGAGAGAGGGATACCCCAGGATTATAGACAAGCTAGGGTATTTTATTCTGGATACCTTATTCCAGATTCAAACCAGTTAACACGTAATTTTATACAAAGCATAGAATAGGGTGTCCAGACTTCCCCTTATTCTGGAGACAATCCTGTGCCACCAGTTAACAAGATAGCGAGGCCGCAGAATCATTATGGAGGTTAAACTTGGTGTGGCAATCCACTCCTGACACCCTCATGGGTAAGTGCAATAGTGATATTTTAGATAGTGTATTGCAGTCATTCTCAAAAGCCAGTCCTCAGGAACTAACAATGATGGGAACCACCTAATACAGTTATAAATGTATAGATGAATGTATCTGATATTAAAGTATACTCTACTTAAATCAGCCCAAAACCAGATGATAATTTAGTGTGTCGCACTTAGTATCACCCTTTTAAAAATGTCCTTGATCTCAAAGCTAGTTCCCGTGAGCACATCACATTTACCCTACAGGCAAAATTCAGAAATCTTTGCAGGGACTGTGAAATAATTTCCTGATGCATCAATGGCTGTTTCCTACTAATTCTATATGGAAAACAACCTATTCAGTCTCAATCAAGTTGCTGGCCCTGTGAAAATTTGTAAATCATGGAATAAATTAACCACCAAACAAAAATACTTGGGAATTATGCAGTACAGGAGGGGTGAGCAATACTATAGCGATTAGCCACACGTGACTAATTGGCAATTAAATTGTGTGTACATTTGAGTTTGTCACATAATATACTAAAGGCCTCATTCTATTAAGGACCGTAAAAAGGCCGCAAAACTGCGATTCCTTGCGGTCAGCTTATGGCCCTGCGTAGCGCTATTCAAATGGACGGCGCCGCAAGGATGTCCCCCTTACGGCCGGCCGCAAACTATTCAATCGGCCGAAAGCATTTCCCGCGCGCCCGTAAATCGTGTTTCAAGGCTGCAAAGTCAGAAAACTGTAAATGCAAATATAAATTCAAGACAGCACTGTAAGCACTGCAAATTATAGGCAACATAATGGGGGACATGAGGATTAATAGCAATACCCCTCAAGCTTGCACATCGCCCAAATCCAATATTTCATTTCAGGTTTATTTTCCGTCCCAAGTCCCGCGGGCTTCAATGACCTCGAAGCCAGTAAATCGTTGTTAAAACCCGTACGGGTTCGGATGTTGAAGGCCGCAAACGCAAAGCATTGTAGAAGCAAATATATATTCAATCCAGCACTGTAAAGCACTGTAAATGATGGGGAACACATAATCTTTGATTTTAGGTTTAATTTACATCCAAAGTCCCACAGGCTTCAATGACCTCCAAGCCCGTAGTTCGTTATTTAAGCCCGTGTGGGCTTGGAGGGTGATTGACCTCTAAGCCCGTGGGACTTACATGATAGATAGAACACGACGATTCAACATGAAATTAAATATCTTTATTAGCAGATTTGAGAGTAGGGGAATGTTGAGCTATTAATTCTAAGACCAAATATCACTTTCACTTTTAATAAAAGTACAGGATGGCTTTTCTATTTGCTTAATTAGTACTTTAATTTGTAAGTAAGCCGATTGCGACACCTCCGTGGCCTAAGTATCCTGTGGGTCTATTTTACCCATTTACAGACTTGACTGAGGCTAATCCCACAGCCGTTGCGGGTCTGAGGTGCTCCAAGCCCGTGGGACTCAGACCCGGAAATTGAACATGAATTACAAAAAAAATGATTTTCAGATTTGAGTGTAGGGGAATGTTGTGCTATGAATTCTAACACCTCCAATCACTTTAACGTCTCTTTAAAGTACAAGATGGCCTTTTTATGTGCTTAATTGATGCTACGATTTGTAAGAGCCTTGCGTGACCTTTTTGGTGTAAATAAGCTGTGGCTCGGTTTTAGCGAATTACGGCCTTGACGGAAGGGTTCGCGTAGCATTTAAATAGTGACCTGGGCTTTCTTGCGGTCGCAACTCTTGCGGCCATGTAAGATCAAAGGCTTTCCCTGCGGTAGGGGTGGCCGCAAGGGATAACAGGGCGCCGGCCGCAAGCTGGCCGGAGGCCTCGGCCTCAAGGGAATAGAATAGGGAAGTAGCTTGCGGACGGTCCTTGCAGCCACGCATCTCCTACGGCCCTTAACAGAATGAGGCCCTAGGGTAGTAGCTGGGGGCTATCCCTTGCGGCCACGTATCTCCTATGGCCCTTAATAGAATGAGGCCCTAGGGAAGTAGATGGAGGCCATCCCTTGCGGCCACGTATCTCCTACGGCCCTTAATAGAATGAGGCCCTAAATCTGCTGAACTTCCAGGAGGTGAATTCCAACAACTAGACAAATTTTAAGAACTCAAGACTGAAACAGAGAATCCAATGCCATTGGCTGCTTATTACATTATATTTGTCTGCCATATACTGCGTGGGAGCATACAGTGGATTCTGATACTGTAACCACCTTGCAAAATACGTTGTCCACCAAGGCAGTACAGTATAAAACAATCCCCTTCTGAATCGCTACCTGGTTGTGGTAAAGGGGATTGTGTTCTTCAATGAAGCTGTGAGCTATACCATGTAGGTCATAGCAGAGAGGTTAGACAAATTGCGGCCCACTGGAGAAGGAACTGGCAATCCACTCCAGTATCTTTGCCATAAAAATCTTATGGATGAGCACAACTATACACAAGATGTCCCTGGCGTAATGCGGTCAATAGGGTCATGGGTGTAGGAGTTAAGAAAATCTGGGGCGGGGGGGGGGGATACTGCATATAATATTAAAATGACACAATGAAAAATCTGGGGGGGGGGGGGGGGGATTTGTCCCCTCCAGTTCCTACACCCATGCATAGGGTCCAAGGTTTTAACAACAAATAAAACAATACGGTTTCTTTAGAAAAACTGGATTCAATCTTTGCTAAGTTAAAGGACCACTGCAGTGTCATATCTATAGTATGCTATTTTAAAGAACTTGACTTGATAATATCAAAAATAATTTCACACAGTTTCAAATAAATAAATACACCTCCTTTTTACTTATTCTGTTTTGGTTTAATGGTGACAAATATTTTGTCTTTGTAAAAGGATTAGAAACCTGGGAGGTGTGGGAGGAACTGTTATCTCAAATAGCTCCTTAAAACAGAACTGAATGGCAGAGTAAGGCCCCATAGAATAACCCTCCCTCTAAAGCTACAGACAGACCAAGTCGATATCACCCATGACACACACAATCAGAATTATTTTAATATACAATTTTTAAGGACGCAATTGAAGCACGGCATAAGGATACACGCTTTTAGAAACCATTCTTCACACAATTTTAAAGCACCAGGGGGCAGTGGGAAGTTAAAGTTAATCATTAGACCGATGCCTTGAAAAATTTGATGAGGAAAAAAAATCTTTTTTTTACAAGAGACTGCTGAAATATCTTAGAAAAACAGTGGCTGCAAAAAGAGGAATATCTCTGTAAGCTTTAATCAGTTTCTTAACAGCACTTAATGCAGTGGCTACCTAGCTTCTTTTTTTTTGTTTTTTTGTTTAAGTTTTACCTCAGCAAAGTAGTACGTCTTCCTGTTCTGACATGTCTGTAAATCTTCCTCTAAAGTGCAGTTATCTGAAGAGACCTCTTTAGTCTGTAAAGCTCCTTTATTAAAATATGTCTGTAAAGCTCCTTTATTAAAATATGTCCTACAATTGGTATGTTGGTTCACATGGAGATGTCACTATATTATTTTCCTTATAGCAATATAAGGTCAATACAAAATGGAGCATCATAAGCCATTGCTTAGAATATTGTGCATAGCAGCTTTTTTTGTACTGTGACCAAATGTCCATGTTTTCAGGGGACAGCACCCTGTTTAAGGTATTTGTTTCTGCTAGAAATTATCCCCAGAAGCGTTGAAGCTAATGCTGGTGCAGACAGTGCTAAACACCAGGGCCACAACAAGTTATGAGCCATCTGTTTTAATAAAATGTCAGTTTTTTTTAGGAGAGTTGCAGATATTTACTTTCATAGAAAATGGATCTGATCACCCTATGAGTAATATGACCATCTACATATATTTTCAGTTGTTTAATGACTCCTACAGGACCCTCTAACACCCTCAATTCATTAGCTGTGTCAATGAGACCTATATTTCAGGATAGGCAGGCAAGAGTATAATTTGAAAACAGCTGACGGGCATTGGTACTTATATGTGGATAGAGGTGAGAAACAACATTGATAAGTGGAATGGAGAGACTTAGCTATGAATAAAGACTCTCTCTACAAAAATGTGCTTAAAAGGGTCTATGATTACCTTACATATAACCTTACCTTAGATTACCTTATATATAAATACATCCAGGGTCAATATAAGATTTTGTTTGGAGAGGGTTTAGTGCCAAGAGGTTTTCAACTGACAAGAGGGCATCCCTTGAGGTTAGAAGAAAAAAAATTTCACCTTAAAGAAAGAAAAGGGTTCTTCACAGTAAGGGTGGTTAATCTGTGGAATTCTCTTCTAAAGGGGGTTGTGACAGCAAATACAATACATGGTTGGATATATTTTAATAGAAAGGGCATATGGGGTTATGTGAGATAACTAGGGAAGGAGGGATATTGATCCATGGAGTAATCCAGAATTTTGAAAGGAAGTATTTTTTTGTTTCCCTTTATGAGGCAATTTGCATCGTTTCAACAGGTTTATTTTTTGTTTTCCTTCCTCTTGGTCAATTAATAATTAGCAATTCACTAATTACAAGGATCAGAGAAGATCTAAAAATATTGGTCAACCAAAATAACTATGGGCTTCATTCAATTCCTTGTTTCATAAACTTACACAGGCAAAATATCCTCACTAACTATCCACGGCTAATCTATTAACCCCTCTCAGCATGGTTGCTGTATAGACCCCCATGGTATGTTAGGGGTTTAGGGCCCCATATGGTATGGGGTTCATTTATAGATGCTGCAGACCCGGCAGGAATTAATTTGTAGATGTCAGGGGTCTTCTTCACAGACCTCTGTGTCAGAGTTTAATAGTTAGATGCAGCAAGACTCCTTCAAGGACTCCATGCAGTGTCAGGGTTAAATCTTTGTGCCACTGGGTTCTGTTAGGGAACACATTTAGGTGTCATGGGGGTCCTTTAAGGGACCTCAATAGACCCCAGTGGTTATGTAGATGGGGGTGATTGGGAAACAGGGATCTGGTGTGAGTGAGGAAGCAGGTGATCTGGAGTAAGAGGGGAAGATGATCCCCAAGGATCCCCTTGGATGGAGGGAATCCAAAGGGACTGTCATTACTGAATGTGGAAATTGAGCAATGTAATCCCAAACCTTGGCATGGGTTTACGAGTTGCGTGGCATCAGTACTTTTACGGCTGGGCACCATTAAGTATGTGTGTGTAACGTTACAAAAAAAAAAAAAACTCCTGCAGCCTAAATTATGAACAAACTTAATTTGCTTGGATTGTATTGAATCAAGCACTATGTTACTAGGTATGTGGATATTTAAAGTGACACAGCAGAGGTTTCAAGTATGGTATAATTTAAAAATATAGGGTATATTTCCTACAGCCAACTAACATTGAAGGCTGACATTTTGAGCTGTCAGTCAAGTATTCTGATCCACCCACAGTAAGAGATTTATATATTTTGTTAATCAGAGCTCCGGAGACATTGAGTCCATTGGCTTCAGTTCAGTTACCTCCACAAAAGAGAATAGGCATTCTGCCCAGCTGGAGTGGACAGGCTGTTATTCTGTTGGCTTTTTAAAAGTAAATGAAATATACATTTTAAAGAAAAATTACCGTACAATGAAAAAAGATAAATTGTTAATTAAATGTAGTTAAAACATTTATATAAAACAAATCAAACCTGGCTCCAAGTTTGTTTGTTGAAATTTTCTTGACTTCTGTCCGGATTGTATGACTATTCTACTGCCTCTGGCCCTTTTGTACCTTTGCTATAATGACTCTGTCCTGCTACTGGTCTCCATCCTGTAATGAGCTGACATACATATTTTCTACCAGCCAGTTCAATGAATAGCTTAGATGCTGACTCTTGCTTTAAGGACACACTGTTGTCCTGAATTTTTAGGGCTGTATTTTAAAGAATTAGGCTTAAAAAACAAAACAACCATACTACCTATTGCTAATTTTATTATATATTACAAGCAATCTCAACTTCAAAGACTCCTTTCTGTTCAAGAGACAATCAATCAATCAATCAATCAATTGTTAGTGGAAATAGCACGCTTACATGATAAGAAAAATATATTCACAGATATGGGAAGTATTAGAAGACAACAGTTGCATAAATAAGTAATACATTGTTTTTATGTTTTACATTAACAAACCATTGTTGTCCATTATCAGTACAAGTTGTCAGTCTACAATGTCTTTAAAAACTTAAATTATAATTTAAATTGAAAACTATAATTTAAAGACAGACATTAACATTCAGGAATGCTGGACAGCTTTAATTACATCAGACAGAAAAGAGGATGAATACATTTCCTGAATTTATGACCCTGAGAATACAATATATTATTTTTCTCATATCTATTATTAATCAATAGACCATTATCATAACTCTTCTACAATGATTTATTGAGTTTATCACCTGGTTCCATCTTGGAATGATATCTAAGTCTGTTTTCTAGAGATCTTTGTGCTATTAAGATTAGTAAAGATACTGTGTGTTGAACATTAAATTGAATGAAAGGAATTGATGTTATTTGCTTTTAGGGCAATAAAACTCATTTCAGGGTCTTTTTTTGTATCTCCAGCTGGAAAAAAATGATATCATATTTCTGCATTTAATCAGTTGTTAACAAAAGGGTTAAATCTCTCCAAAATGATGAAATTACTACTGCACTTTTGTGAGAACTATTTAAATCACGCGTGTAATTCTGTATTTAAAATTTATATTTTTTGTAGAACTTCACTTGAAAATATGGAAAATATATATTTTTTAAAAGTAAAAAAAAAAAATACTGCTTCTAATTTATATCCTTTTAAATGTTGCAACAGGGAATACCATTCTGGTTTCTACTGAAAAAAGTCAGTGGGATGCTTAGATGTATTGGTAGAGGAGTTTGCCGCAGAAAGATACTAATGTTAAATTATAGATCTCTAGTTATACCTCAGTTAGAATACTGGATCCAGTTCTGGAGATCATTTCTCCAATATGATATTAACAAATTAGAAACTATTCAAAGGAGGGTGATTAAAATGGTGCATGGTCTAAAAGACAAATATTATAAGGATTGACTTCATTATCTAGATATGTATATGTTGTTGCTGAGAAACATTGCTCTAAATCCCTGACTATTGAATTATCTACAGTAAAAATGTACTCTATGCAAATCAGCATGAAACTAGATGAAAACTTGGGGCCCTATTCTATTATCTGCTCGCAAATGCCTTAAACTCACAAATTTGTCTGTGGGTGTTCTTTTTTTACATACATGTTTAGATGTATTCTATTGACTCCAGCTCACATATTCAGACCTCAAGGCTGAACTGATAAATCCTGTCTTTTTAAGTCTGATTTAAGGTAGCATGATCATATGATCTGACAGTATTTAAGCAAGCCGTAATGTACTTCTTAGACACAGCCAATAGTAAATAAGTCGGTCATCATGATGTCAGTAAAACATGGAAGTTACACGTAATCTGCAATCGGAGGCTAAGAATTAATTAGTGCCCTATAAGTAATGTTTGACAATCGGGCTCGCAATCAAGCAATCTATAAAATGCATTAGATCATCTGTTTTAGTCCATGTGGGTTTCATGATATGTATTAACCCCTTGAGTCCCGGGATCGATATTACTCAGAAATAAAATTGTATTTATTTTAGTTTATTTTATTTACTTGGGCAATAGAATAGGGCCCTTAGCATGTCACAGGTAGTATCACCCCGTTAATAATGTTTGGAATCCGAAAGGCATCCCCAAGAGCATTGGGAGGTAAGAAGCTGGTCCCCAGATCAAAAAGGTTGAGAACCACTCGCTTAGAGGCCAGAAATGAGGTGATAGGAAAGAAATCTTCAATTATATTAAAGGATTTAATAAAGTTCAAGTGGTCATGATTTTTTGTTTAGTTGTGATGTTAGAAATGACTACATGACAAAAAGGGTATTTTTTTTCTTAGAAAAGACAACAATATAACAAATTAACATCTTTATAAATGTACAATCTTTTTAGAAATTGAAAAAAAAAATCAAAAGTTTAAGTCAATAATACAAAAAGAAAAAATAATAAATAAATAATAGGATATTTTTGCAAGAGTTACACTCATATATTAAATGTTATCCCTTTCCGGAGATTGTGCTTCCATTCTAAATTTTCCTCTATTATGTATAACGATTATATTTCCTCATAACACCAATACGCTGCTGCATCACTAGAGATTTCTGCGTTTGTGTTGTTCAGTCATGTCCAACTCTCCGTGACCTCATGGACCGTAACCATAACAAAAATAATTTGATACAACTAGAATATATACTCAAGAATTTTAGTAGAATCTTTCATTTACCGCCATCAAGTTCTGTCTTCTTTCTTTGCAGCACTCAAATTGATCTGGATTATAAGTCATACTGCAAAGATCTAAACCAACAATAACCCAAATTTCTCATTTGGCTTTATATTAGAAATTACATTGTCAGACATTTTTATTTTTCTGCACATGAGAAAACATGTTCTGTAATTTTTTCCTACAGGACAGAAAGCAATTATACTGATCATTACATGCACCTGTTGTATTCTTTTGAAAAAAAGAACAAATTGCAGCTTTACGCTGTTCCCACCAACTTACCCAACCATCATGCAGACATACAGTGGTTTCTTGGTCAGCTGTTAGATAATAGCTTTGCCCATCACATATATAGTTGTGAGCGTACGAGTCGTTGCTCACGCTTGCGGGCTCGCGTAGCGAGCCCGCAAGAACTGCGTCCCTCGCGAAGCGAGGGACGCAGTTCCCCGCAAAATGCGGGTCCTCGCGAAGCGAGGGCCCGCATTTTGCGGTGGTGGAGGCTCAACGTCGGCTGTGTTAACACACACATACACACACACGCCTTTTTAACAGAATAAACCCAACCGCCCAGCCAACAAAAACCCAACAACGTCCCCGCAAATGCGGACCCTCGCTTCGCGAGGATCCGCATTTGCGGTGGTGGGAGCATCCCAACATCGGCTGTGTTAACACACACATACACACACACACAACTTCATAACAACAAAAAACTCAAAGTCGCCTCACACCCGCTTACACCCAGACACACAGACGCAAGACTTAACAAAAAAACAGTAAAAAAGGCCCTTCACACGCTCTTAACACACATACGCACGACTTAGAAACAAATACACTGCGTCGTACACGTAAAAGCTAACTGCGTATATCGCAAAAAAATACGGCAACATCGCAACAAAATACGGCCGCATCGGAAAAAAATACGGCCGCGAAAGACCCATTCCAACCGCCGCGCATCAAAACATCACAAACACAAGAAATAAACACAACAAACACATAAAAAGCTTACTTACAGCACGGGGGGGCATCCGGCACCTCCAAAAGTTCATTTACACGTCCATTTAAGTCAAAACAAAGAGTTTAAACGAACGAAAATCGGCTAAGCGAGAGAAAAAATGGCCGCCGAACAAAACGAAAACGAGGCTTCAGACGTAACTACACTACACTTACTCGCAATAATGAAACACATACTATGCGGAACGGATCACACTCATATTAAACACCATTTTAACCACTACTACGCACAAAATGGCGGATGGAACGCAAATTGTAAGCTGGAACGCAAATAGCGCATGCGTATTACGTTCTAACGGTCTAACTTTCCAGAATGTTCTACAAGTTGATAAATACTGTCTATTTGACAGAGAAAAATACATTTCTCCTCAGGTGATGAACAGAGTGACTTCGGAGATAACTGCTGCTAAAACTTGAGAAGATAATTCTTTCCTAATTTACTACTTTACATTGTGCAAATTACAACTGAGAGGTAAGCTATAATATATTACTTATTTTCAAGACAGGACATCAAAAAAAATAATTAAACAAGACAAAGAGGTTTATGTATACTGACAAGTGACACGCACATATATGCGTATAATGTATACTGACATGTGACACGCACATATATGCGTATAATGTATACTGACATGTGACACGCACATATATGCGTATAATGTATACTGACAAGTGACACGCACATTTATGCGTATAATGTATAGTGACAAGTGACACGCACATTTATGCGTATAATGTATACTGACATGTGACACGCACATTTATGCGTATAATGTATACTGACAAGTGACACGCACATTTATGCGTATAATGTATAGTGACATGTGACACGCACATTTATGCGTATAATGTATAGTGACATGTGACACGCACATATATGCGTATAATGTATACTGACATGTGACACGCACATTTATGCGTATAATGTATAGTGACATGTGACACGCACATTTATGCGTATAATGTATAGTGACATGTGACACGCACATTTATGTGTATTGCCCCTGCAACAAACTAATTAAACAACTACATTTAAATTACATTAAAAAAAAATAAGTTGGGACTATTAAAATACTATTAAAATATGAGTCATGTATACTGATATGTGACACGCACATATATGTGTATCATCTATAGTCACATGTCACACACACATTTATGTATGTTGGCCAAAAATAAAAATAAGGCTAATTTAACAATTAAAATATGATTCATGTATACTGATATGTCACACTCACACAAAAAAATTACTTTCAACTATGGAAATGTGCTTCATGTATGTGACATATGTGTGTAGCACCCACCAAAAAATAATGTTAATTCAAATTAATTACAGAAGTATAATTCAATGAAATTAATTTACTGCAATTCAATAGATCACCTAAAACTCAATCTTTCTACTTTTTTAAATATTCAAACAGACTCTGCATCAACAGCGTCTCTCAACAATTTGCACTGTGCACTGTGAAGCACAATCCCTTTTAAAGAACACCAACAAAGAAGAAGAGGTAAGATACAAAAATACTTTAAATGCTGAAAAGGCCATGGTTTGTTAAATACAAATAAAAAATTCTATAATTCACTATTTCACTTTATTTTTCAAACAGACACTACAAGAAGACCGGCGGATTAAGATTGGCAGGAGGGGACCCTCTGTCATTCCACACTTCAATCAAGGTAAAGTATTTAAGTATAAAAAAGAACCGAACCATGAGCCTTATTCAATTGTGAGTTGGCTAATTGAATAGGGCTTTATATAAGCACATAATAGGTCTTCACTAACTAAAAAACTTCTGTCAAAAAATATTTTATGTGCTTATATAGAGCCCTATTCAATTGGTCAAAACGCAATTGATTCAGGACCTAAATATGTTTAATGGCCGAGGGCCTCATTCAAATGTGATTGTTTAACAATGTATAACCATTAGAAAAAACACTACATAAGTATAACAAAAGTGGTGCCCATCAAACAGGATTGTACGAAAACTCACACAAACACATAACAAACTACATTTACATTCTTATTTTAATGTTTAACAACCTATAAGCCTTAGAAAGAAGCCTAAATAAGCATACCAACATTGGTGCCCACCAAACAGGATTGTATGAAAACTCACACAAACACATAACAAACTACATTTACATTCTTATTTTATGTTTAACAACCTATTAGCATTACAAAACTACATTAATAAGCATACCAACAGTGGTGCGCATCAAACAGGATTGTATGAAAACTCACACAAACACATAGCAAACTACATTTAGATTCTTATTTAATGTTTAACAACCTATAAGCCTTAGAAAGAAGCCTAAATAAGCATACCAACATTGGTGCCCACCAAACAGGATTGTATGAAAACTCACACAAACACATAGCAAACTACATTTACATTCTTATTTAATGTTTAACAACCTATAAGCCTTAGAAAGAAGCCTAAATAAGCATACCAACATTGGTGCCCACCAAACAGGATTGTATGAAAACTCACACAAACACATAGCAAACTACATTTAGATTCTTATTTAATGTTTAACAACCTATAAGCCTTAGAAAGAAGCCTAAATAAGCATACCAACAGTGGTGCGCACCAAACAGGATTGTATGAAAACTCACACAAACACATAGCAAACTACATTTACATTCTTATTTTATGTTTAACAACCTATAAGCCGTAGAAAGAAGCCTAAATAAGCATACCAACATTGGTGCCCACCAAACAGAATTGTATGAAAACTCACACAAACACATAGCAAACTACATTTAGATTCTTATTTAATGTTTAACAACCTATAAGCCTTAGAAAGAAGCCTAAATAAGCATACCAACAGTGGTGCGCACCAAACAGGATTGTATGAAAACTCACACAAACACATAGCAAACTACATTTACATTCTTATTTTATGTTTAACAACCTATAAGCCTTAGAAAGAAGCCTAAATAAGCATACCAACAGTGCTGCGCACCAAACAGGATTGTATGAAAACTCACACAAACACATAGCAAACTACATTTAGATTCTTATTTAATGTCTAACAACCTATAAGCCTTAGAAAGAAGCCTAAATAAGCATACCAACATTGGTGCCCACCAAACAGGATTGTATGAAAACTCACACAAACACATAGCAAACTACATTTAGATTCTTATTTAATGTTTAACAACCTATAAGCCTTAGAAAGAAGCCTAAATAAGTATACCAACAGTGGTGCGCACCAAACAGGATTGTATGAAAACTCACACAAACACATAGCAAACTACATTTACATTCTTATTTTATGTTTAACAACCTATAAGCCTTAGAAAGAAGCCTAAATAAGCATACCAACAGTGCTGCGCACCAAACAGGATAGTATGAAAACTCACACAAACACATACCAAAGTACATTTACATACTTATTTTATGTTTAACAATCTATAAGCCTTAGAAAAAGGCCTAAATAAGCATACCAAAAGTGGTGGACACCAAACGGGATTGTAGAAAAACAAAGAAATAATGTCATTTTTTAGTTCATACAAATACATTAAAATAATATTACATTTTCATTTTTATTTTATATCAGATACTGCGTCAAGAACATCGGAACAGGAGTTTCAACTGAGGACCACACCAGCGGACGAGGACTTTCAACAGAGGACCAGACCATTGGACGAGGACTTTCAACAGAGGACTACACCATCGGACGAGGACTTTCAACAGAGGACCAGACGATTGGACGAGGACTTTCAACACAGGACCAGACCATCAGACGAAGGCTTTCAACACAGGACGAACAAAGATTCTGCTTCAAATCAAACTTCAACCAAGGTACAGTATAACAAGTAAAAAAAGAGAAAAATTAATTAATATTCTTCTTTAATGTTTAACCACCTATAAGCCTTAGAAAATAGCCTACAGAAACATACCAAAATTGTGGCGCACCAAAAAGGATTGTAGAAAAACACAGAAATAATGCAATTTTTTCATTAATACAAAGACATTCAAATAACATAACATTTTCATTTTTATTTTATAACAGATACTGCGTCAAGAACATCGGAACAGGAGTTGGAACTGAGGACCACACCAGAGGACGAGGACTTTCAACAGAGGACTACACCATCGGACGAGGACTTTCAACACAGGACCAGACCATCGGACGAAGGCTTTCAACACAGGACCAACAAAGAATTTTGCTTGAAATCAAACTTCAACCAAGGTACAGTATAAAAAGTAATATCTATCATCTATCTCTTATTTGTCTTTTAGGGCCAATAATCTTTAACAATAAATACAAACTTCAATGTAAACTTAAAAAATAAATTGGCATAGTCCAAAAAAGTCTAAAAACACAGAATCTATACAATTTGTCATTGTAACATTCCAGTCCTAAACCCTAATTTAATTGCCATTTGACAAATTGAATAGTGCTGTAAATAAGGACATAACATCTTTTTTAAAATACCTTTTTAGTTACTGAAACACTTGCTTTTGGATACATGTTTAATAAATAAAAATGTCTTTAAATAATTATCTCATGCCCTTATTTAGACTTTTATTCAATTGAACGCATTGAAATTGATTAACTATAAAATGTTAACACACTATTGATAACTATATGTCATGAAAAACAACTTAACATCTCAAAATAAACTAATGGTACATTATTTTATTTTTACAGATTAACATGGCTGATAATGAGAGTAAACAAGAAAAGAAAAGACGCCAAGCTAGAGAACGACGACAGAGAGCAGACAGCCAGCAGACACCGGAGAAGAAGGAAATTCGACGAGAAAAAGAACGCAAAAGAATTGCAAGCAAAAGACTGTCACTTGCAGAAATTAAAGATATGTCAAAAAAAACAACAAAGAAAATAAAGCAGTTACAACCTGTTGCTCAAACATCAGATGACATTTTACCAGAAAAAAGACAAGAGATACCAAAAAAAGCAACAAAGAAAACAAAGCATTTAGAACCGTTTCATGAAACATTAGATGACATTTTACCTCAAACAATACAACATATACCAAGAAAAGCAACGAAAAAAACAAAACATTTAGAACCTGTTGTTGAAACATTATATGACATTTCACCTGATGAATATGAAAGGCAAAATCCTATATGCTTTGCAAATTGTCCTCTACTCAAGTCTTTAGCAGTAGAGGTTCATAGTTGTGGGGACATGACTACTCAATGTCAGTTTTGTGAGGCTTATTATTTTAAACAGGAGAGACCCAGAGATGGACAATTTATTAGTTGTTGTCAAAAAGGCAAGTTCAAACTTCCAGAAAGGAAAGAATTTCCAATTTATTTACAAAATATTATGACTGAACCTACTTTTCCAAACTACAAAAATTTTAAGACAAACATAAGATCCTACAATAGTGCCATATCCTTTGCATCCATGGGGGCAACATTAGCTGCTAATGTACCAGGACATGGTCCTTACTGTTTTAAAGTCCAAGGACAAATTTATCATCGCACTTCCCATTTACATCCAGAGGAAGGAAATAAAAGAAAATTCGCTCAACTATATGTCCTAGATACAATGGAAGCTGTTGACCAACGTATGCAGATGGAAGAAAATAAAAAATGCTTACCCACTGTTTTCATAGAGCTAAATAACATTATGGACAACAATCCCTACAGTAAAGCTTATAAAAAATTGGCAGAAGTAGAAAATGAACAACTACTTCATTCACAAACACATCAATTACCAATGCCGAAGGTTAATATGGTGCTTAAAAGAGACAGACATACTGATAAACGTCGTTATAACTTGCCAACAACAAATGAGGTTGCAATGGTGTTTCACAATGATGAAGGAGAACCACCATTTCAAAGAGACATTCGAATATATCCTAGAAATGAGGACCAACCGTTTATTAATATGAGTATCTTAAGTCCAAATTTAGATCCAATGACATATCCCATCTTTTTCCCACACGGAGAAGCAGGTTGGCAACCAAAATTAACTCTTCCCAGTTACCCAAATGCTAAAGCCAGAATCCGAAATAATGTTTCTATGCTTGAATTTAAAGTAGCTCAAATTGCCATTCGCAATGTATTTAATCCAATTTTATGTGGTGGGAAACTAACACAACAATGGATTATTGATTCATATTTGCAAGTTGAGGCAAATAATTTAAACTTTATCAAATATCAACAAGATAAACTCCGTGTAGAACAATATTCTGGACTCATGGACTATGTTGCTGACGTGGCTACAAGCAGAGACATGACAGCTGGCAAAGCCATCATTTTACCATCTTCCTTTCAAGGATCTCCTCGGAATATGAGAGAAAGATACAATGATGCTATGGCTATTGTGACAAAATTTGGCAAACCCGATTTATTTGTGACATTTACATGTAATCCACAATGGCCAGAAATTACACTAAATCTACTTCTTGGACAAACTGCTTCAGATCGACCAGATTTAGTAGCCAGAGTTTTTAAGATTAAATTAAATGAATTAATACGTGACTTCACTATAAATCAGTTATTTGGCAAATGTCTTGCTTATGTATATACCATTGAATTTCAAAAAAGAGGCCTTCCACATGCACATCTTCTAATAATACTTCAAGAAAAAGATAAATTAGATACTTCAGACAAAGTGGATGCAGTCATTGTTGCTGAACTACCAGATCCAGAACTATATGGTAGACTATATGAGATTGTTACTCATCGCATGATTCATGGACCCTGTGGTGACCTTAATCCACAATCACCATGTATGGAAAATAATAAATGTTCCAAAGAATTTCCAAAAGATTATAGAGACAAAACCTATGCCAATTGTGATGGATATCCACTTTATAAAAGAAGAGAAGGAGATAGTGCCATTATTCGTGGAAAAAAAGTAGACAATAGATATGTAGTACCCTACAATCCACATTTACTCATGAAGTACAACGCCCACATCAACGTAGAAGCCTGCACTTCCATCAAATCCATTAAATATGTCTACAAATATATTTACAAAGGTTACGATGCAGCTACTGTAGTCGTCAAAAGTGCAGACAACCCTGAAAGTAGTGAGTTAGTACATGATGAACTTGCATCTCATGTAGATGCTCGCTATGTCAGTGCACCAGAAGCTATGTGGCGGCTTTTAAAATTTGAAATGCATGATAGATCACATGCAGTATATAGGTTAGCAGTACATTTGCCACAACGACATTTAGTCTATTTCCATGCTGGAAATGAAATGAATGCATTGGCCCAAAGTGAAGATCGTCACACTACACTAACTGCATGGTTTGCATTAAATTCCACTGATGCTGAAGCAACACAATACTTATATATTGAAATTCCATATCACTATGTTTTTGTGAATGGATTATGGAGACCAAGAAAAACCAGAGGCAATAAAATTATTCCAAGAATTTACACAGTCAGTCCAAGAGATGTGGAACGTTTTTGCTTACGGATATTACTTTTAAATGTTCCTGGAGCACAAAGTTTTGAACACTTAAGAACTGTTAATGACATTGTATATGAATCCTTCCATTTAGCTGCAAGACATAGAAACTTACTCGCTGATGATACAGAGTGGGAAAGATGCTTAGAAGAAGCAGCACAATGTCAAATGCCACGACAGATGAGAGAACAATTTGCTTTTATTTGTATCTTCTCAAATGCTCCAAATGCATTAGCTTTGTGGGAGACTTTTAAAAGTAATATGGCTGAAGACTTTATGCGACGATACAATGAACCCATTGCACACTTAAAAGCGTTAATGGAAATCCAAGAAGTCTTTTTAACTCATGGATTAAGTTGTGCAAGTTTTAATTTGCCTGATCCAGGTCTTATAGATGACATTAACTTTGAAGACTATGACATTCAACTACAAGCAGAAAGAACAGAAGAAAGACTTGCAACTTTAAATACACTACAATTGCAAGCATTTCATGCCATTAAAAATGCTATAGATGATGACATGGTGACAGAGCGTTATTTCTATCTTGATGGACCTGGCGGATCAGGAAAAACATATTTGTACAATTTATTAATGAGTTCAGTACGAGCACAAGGAAAAATAGCAATGGCGTTTGCCACTACTGGAATTGCTGCACTTTTATTAGAAGGTGGAAGAACTGTTCATAGTGGATTTAAACTGCCCGTGCCTATTTTAGAAAATTCTGTGTCAGATATTCGCATGACATCCTTACAAGCAAAGAAATTGAAGAAATGTAAATTAATTATAATAGATGAGGCCACAATGATGTCATGCTATGCCCTCCAATGTATTGACCGTTTGCTTCGTGAAGTCATGGATAATATTTTTCCATTTGGTGGAAAGGTAATGTTGTTGGGTGGCGATTTTAGACAAACATTACCTGTCGTTGTACATGGAAATCGAACTGACATTATCGAAACATGTATAAAGTCAAGTACAGTATGGAAACATTTTACCCATCTTCAACTGCAACAAAATATGAGATCAGAAGGACAAACTGATTTCAATGATTGGCTTATTAAAATTGGAGAAGGCAGAACAGAAAAAATACTACATTTACCTGACGACACTGTAGAGATCCCACCTCATATGATTTGTCAACAAGATATTATATCGGCTATATTTGAAGGGAGCATAAATAACGAAGAATATTCCGAGCTTGCCAACCAAGTCATACTGACGTGTAAAAATAAAGATGCATTAATCCTCAATAATAAAATCTTTAAAAAAATTTATGCACCACAAAGAAATTATCACAGTGCTGATTCTGTACTTGCTGATGACAATGAAAGTCAGGCTAACTTTTCGACTGAATTCATAAACTCTTTAACTCCTTCTGGAATGCCACCACATATTTTGCAGCTAAAGAAAGGTGCAATTATCATGTTACTGCGAAATATGAACCCCAAAAAAGGCCTATGCAATGGCACAAGATTAATTGTTCAACAATTAAAGGACCATTTTATAGATGCTGAAATTTTAACTGGGACCCATAGAGGAGAGAGAGTTTTCATACCAAGAATAGATTTAGCACCAAGTGAAAGTAGTCTCCCTTTTATACTTCAAAGAAGACAATTTCCCATTATTATGGCATTTGCCATGACCATTAATAAATCACAAGGTCAAACTTTCAAATCTGTGGGTATTTTCTTGGAAGAACCAGTTTTTGCACATGGTCAATTGTACGTTGCGTTGTCAAGGTGCAAAAATCCACAGGCTATTAAAGTTTACATTGAAAACAATGAAAGTCAAGGTGATTTATTAGAAGATGGACGTATTTTTACTAAAAACATTGTCTACTATGAAGTACTATAACTTTGAAGCATACTAATTAAAGATGCCAAGATTTTTTAAAAGCATTGCAAAATACATAACAATTGGTTGTTTAATTCAGTCATAATTAATGGAAGTCATGTTTATGAATGATTCGCCTCACAAAATACTTGCCTTGCATTGTTAGTAAAAATTATGTTAAAATGTTAAGTCACTATGTTAATGTTTCTAATGTTACAAGTTTAAAAAATATATTTTCAAGTTATTTCATTCAACATATTACAAAGTGGATGTTAAGAGGTCAAGCAACTTTTAAGTCACAATGTAAATATTGTCTGTTATCTTAAGATTACTACCTACATTAATGTTTATCGCCAATTTATGTGCTCAGTAATAAATTACTTTAATTACGTACGTTTTAAGAAGAGTTTTACTGTATGCCTTCCTCTACATTCAATGTATATTCAAGTTAACAATTATTGTGATAGAAATTGAATTTTAATACTGATTAATTTAAATGTCAATTGTTTTTACATTCAAATGTTAATACTTTTAATAAAAAATGACGTAACAAAATGTATTCACTATGTTCCTGTTTATAATGTTCAAAATTATACCAATGTTTTGTCAACTTCTAAACTTACATAAAAAATAAAGTTCAAGTTTAAAAATATATACTTTGATGGTTATTGCTTACATATATTTTAAACTTCATGTTAAAATTTGCAACGTTTAAAAAAGGCTTTTTACTTTTTGCTTTCCTATTCATTCAATGTATATTAAAGTTAACAATTCTTCAGATACTAATTACATTTTAAAAAACCATTACATCAACATTTTACAAAATTACACGTTCATATTAAAATACTTACAAGTGTCAAAAATATATGTTCATAACTAAACAACTTGACAAACATATACATCACATTGCCGTCATTTTTTGACGGGCAAGTCGCTAGTGTTTTATAATTCTCTATGAGTCTGGAAATTAACTTCCAGCTTACCTGGCCACAAACTAGTGAATCCTCAATACTAAGAGCCCCACCACCAGAGCATGAACACAAATTTATTACAAGATCAAAAGTAACATAAAAGCATGAACAGGTAGATGGTACAATTCTTGCATGGGACGGCAACGCTCATCTTGACATTTAAGCAGTGAAATTTAGCAGTGTAAACATCTTTAAGACCTGTTTTAGCATACACATGATTAAGGAAATCATATTACACATTATCACAGTTTTTCCTATTCTGACAAACAGTAGTAAAATTAAAATCACTAGCAAAAATCACATTTTAGCTTCATAACTTTAAACAGTTTTGTTCACTCAGATTTTGTTGCTGGACTGAATATATCAGTCAGACAATATTCTTAGTCACTAATGTAAGAACCTTCCTGACATTATATCCAGGACATGTTGACATGACATTATACCCTAAAGGATATTAGCTGGTTCAGGTGCATGAGTGTAGGAACTGGGGGGGGGGGGGGGGGGGGGGGGGGGATTTTTTGTGTTTGTATGCATGTACAGTATTTATAAGCTACTTTATGGCCTGTATATATAATGAGCTGTATCCCCCCCCCCCCCCCAGATTTATTCTGGCTCCTACACCCCTTCATCAGGTGCTTTCTCATGTTCGTTTTTTAATAGATGTGTGATCGTTTTGTACCACAGTTTTTGAACACACACTTCATTTTACCTTCAATGAGATGATGACCAACTGCTTTAAAATAGATGTATCCTATTTTGTCACAAGATGATAAAAGTGTTAGGTTGTGAAGGTTGGAACCACATTCCAAACAACCCCTTGGCTAATCTCTGTAGTAGCATTATCCTATCACACTGCCAATTTAAAGAAAATTGTCTAGATGGGTTACAACACTGTTCTGTACAGGAAGTGTGACATCAAATAATTAACAGTCATTCCAGAATCCATCAATATAGATTTTCCTAGGACCACTCAAAACCTCACATTGGGGCTTCAACTAGAACATTATGTTTTGCACTGACATGGATTTACCGTATTGGTCCGAATATAAGCCGCACCCGCATATAAGCTGCACCCGTAAAGTTCAAGGGGAAAAAATAGAAAAAAGATAGTACTCAAATATAAGCCGCACCCGTAAAATTGGAGAGAAAAAGACGCTCAAAGTGATCAGCGATTGCAAGAAACAGGCTTTTTTTTGCAGGTTACAGGCTTTACAGGATGTTAGAATCACTAAAACCGTAAATCGCTATTCAATAACGCAGTCTAAAGCACGAAAAACGGCACCCTTAACTCACAATCGCGCAAATCGGCAGTCATTTTGCATTTGCGAATAGAAGTTGAACGCGTTACAAGCAAAGTTCGCAAATGGGCAATGTTTTTTTGACGGTCGCGAATATAAGCCGCACCCTTAACTCGCAAGCTCAAAAATCTGAAAAAAGGTGCGGCTTATATTCGGCCCAATACGGTATGATGAAATACAATGCACACTGATACAGTCTCTGGCTTGGTGATATCAGTAACATCATACTTCTTCCCCTCAGGAGCGTGTTTCACATCTCTGTATTAGAATATTTCAAGTTGTTTCTAATATCATAATGTGGTGAATATGGAGCATATAGTATGGGAATGGCTCTTTGATTAAATTCCAGGTAATTTTTAATGACTGTCTGACACACATATTCCACGCTATGATCTTCATCACTCACCCGAGGGAAAAGTGAGTCTTATCACATTAATTCTTTTTAAATTATTTTTGACCATTTGTAGACCCTCTCAAGCCTCTTGTTTGGATATTGAAGGCTTACATGCAAACAGGCTTACAGGAGCGTGTTTCACATCTCTGTATTAGAATATTTCAAGTTGTTTCTAATATCATAATGTGGTGAATATGGAGCATATAGTATGGGAATGGCTCTTTGATTAAATTCCAGGTAATTTTTAATGACTGTCTGACACACATATTCCACGCTATGATCTTCATCACTCACCCGAGGGAAAAGTGAGTCTTATCACATTAATTCTTTTAAAATTATTTTTGACCATTTGTAGACCCTCTCAAGCCTCTTGTTTGGATATTGAAGGCTTACATGCAAACGGGCTTACTGCAGTCAGATTTCTCTTTTCCTATTTGCTCTTCATGATCATAAGCACACCCTTGTTTGTGTGATGCCTGTGTTCAGAGCTGGTTACCATCTGCGTGAGACCCTTTTCAGTGTTTGCAGGCTGTCTAAGACCTAGTGCAGTCGCTTGCTGTTCTGTGATTGCAGGACTTTATTACCTCTTGCAGTTTCATACAGTCTAGTGTTTGCAGACTATTTAGTATCTGTTGCAATATCCTGTTGTCCTGTGATACACAGTACTAGGGCTGAAATCTGCATGAGACGTGCTTCAGGAGTTTCTTGCACTATATAATCAGGATTATTCTCATCGCTCTGGGATTTTTTCACTGATTCCCACAATATAGCTTGATTTCCTCTTCAATATTCATAGTAGTGGACTGGGGGTGTACATGAATCTTTTCTTTCCTATTCATTTGTGTGGTGCTTTCTACTCCACTGCAAACACCTCTCCTCTGAATTGGGTAACTGACTCTTCAGTCTCACACAAACGTCCATGGTTTCACAATAAAGTTGGGATTCCTCTTTCACCTGCACAGTTTGGTGTTATTTCTACCCACTTTGTGTTACTTTTTACAGATCTGTCTCAACGCTTTAGTTATCTTTCTAATTTTTTCTAGCTTCATATCTCTTTTCTTTGTATTTTCTGGTCAAAGTGTCTCTCTTTAATGTCTTTCATCCTGTAACTTAATGTGCTTGTTCTGGGTACAGACTACCAGCCTTATTAAATTGTGATTTGGCCAATTGAATAGGGCTCTATATAAGCACAGAAACTATTTTCTTATAGACGTTTTTAGTTAGTGAAGACCTTGCTTTTGGATAGAAGCTCACTAACTAAAAACGTCTGTAAAAAAAATATGCTGTGTGCTTATATAGAGCCCTTTTCAATTGGCCAAATTGCAATTTAATAAGGCTGTACATATTCAAATTTGCAGTTTTTAACTCAAGACACACACAGAACCTCATGCTGTTCAACTACAATCTCCTTTTCAACCTAAGAAAAATATTCATGTTCATAAGCAGTTATCTTCTCTTCGGAGGCCAGGCCAGATTAGGAAAATAAAATGGGCCGACTAGATGAGCCTTTTTTGTTTCTTTTCTGCTGCCACATTATTGTTTTGTAATATTTTGCCCATTTTCAAGTTTAGTTATTCAAACGATCAAATAGAAAGAAATTCACCAGAGTGGTGCTCAGTGTTGACAGGAAGCTTAGGTACACGTATTTACCAGGGAGTATCTTGGGTGACACTTGCAAGATAAATTGCTTGTGTCTGAAATCAACGGGCTGTATAGTGTTTTCCAGATTTTGAAGGTTCATTGTTACAGGAGACTATTGTGTAGACATGGGATGCAAATAATTGCAAATTATTAAATACTCTTTAATGATTCTTTGTGAAAAGAAATCCCAACACTCAATGCATTTGAGTCAATATATTTTATGGGATTCTGTGAAGAACGTGGTTGTAAGGAATCCATCTTGTCTCAGGGGGTTGCAGGTACAAGTATTGATAACAGGATCAAGACACAATCAAAATGTGTGAAGGTAAATTAAACACATGAAATTTAGTTTGGTAACTGCAAATTGGAACACAGAAACCATTTTATTTATAAAATAGTCAGAAGTTGGTACAATATTTTAAATCGCTGACTAGAAGGCCACTGAATATGCATGCCTTTCTAAAAGTACTTTTCTTACATTTAAAATTGGAAGCAGGCAAGTTTGGAGGAGTGTTTGCCATGATAAATTATGTTTTCAACTCAAGACATGCTGGGGTATAATCATGTTTGCAAAGGTCATTAATGCAATTCAACCTTCCTCTATGATTGCTTTTGTAATCTGACTGGTCACAAACTGCTTGGCTTGTTGAATTTTTACAATGCTTCACTTCCTAGCATTGGTTAAGTCACTACTGTTCACCCACTGAGTACTGTATAACCTAAGTGGTGCGTCACAATGCAGGCCTGAGGTTGTTTCTTTCCAGGGAGAAGGACGAGATACACCAAAAGACAGTTGGTAAAAGGAAGTCAATCTCAAGCAAGGATTTACAATATTTGCTGTGAGTATGCTTTCTTCTCGGTTGGGTTTCTTGCTATTGAACCTGTCTTTGACCTCCACCTGCCTCAACCTTCTGCTTTGTCTCTAGTTTATCCTGTCTGCTGCCATGAAAACACAACAGTGATACCTGGGCGTATATAGGTTTTGCTCTGTCCTAGGCCCATTCAGGATTATGCACCCCACTCTCCAATTACTTGAGTGCGCCCACACTTCAGTTACTACACATTCTATCCCTTTGCTATATTCCAAATCGTAGGCTTATGAATATTTAAATAAATATAAATGTATGTAAATGTCACCACAAACAGGCATTTCTGTGCATATACAATCATTAGTCTATGGCACTGCACCAGCATCTTCCTGAAGCCTGCTGGCCCCTTAAAATGTGCTGTCCCTTGTATTAGTCAGTTTTGGGCACTGGTGGTAGTCTTGGGCCCTCATTAAATTCCAACATTTGCAGCAGTTACAGATAGATTAAATTGAACAAGCCCACAACTACATGGCTGAAAGCCAAAACCATAAACCATGCACCCGTAAGTAGAATTTCAGGGCATGATCATGATCAGTCAAGCAAGGCCATAACTACCGATTTAGAAACTGCCAATAGTAAATGAGACCATCATCATGAAGTCAGTAAAACATGGAGGTTAAACCACAATAAATTAGTGTTTCGAAGTCCGATTTGCGATCAACTCGCAATCCAGAAATGTTGCAATCTACTATTCTAGTCCATGTGAGTTTAACGATATGTATTAACCCATTCATTGCCAGAATCAATATAACACAAAAATTACACATCAATAAAATTATTTTGTATTGCAGATTTGCAAGCTTGAGACTGTTGTGCAATTAATTCTAATGCCTTTCGTTACTTTCCCTGTCTTTTAAAGTGCAGTATTGATTTTTTATTTACTTTTAAAGTGCTACGAACAGATGTTTAACTCCCTGGCAAGTCCTCTCTTGTACTTGTAGGATTTTTGGCTACATTTGCCATTAACGGGTGTGGCAACAATTGCGGGCTTGAGAAATTGTAGCAATTTAATAGTGATTTGCGATTTTAGCAATTGTGGGCTTGACAGATCAAAGGCTTAGCTGGGTCGGAGTTACGATTTTGACAACCGCAGTTGATTTTCAGCCTGTAACCCACAGATCGATTGCAGGCAGCTAAAAGAGGCCAATTTAATAGTAGTATCTTTTGCAGGCTACATTACGGGCTACAGTAACTACTATTTGGACAATTTAATGGGGGCTGTTATCTGTTATCTCTACCTCTGTATCCTGGGCCACCTCTTGTTAAACAACAAGATTTAGTGACACTTTGGTTCTTGGAAACTAAAATGTAATTTATAAACATTAAAACATTTTATTCATTAAATAAATATAGTATGGGTATTAGAAATGGTAAGACCTTTCTGTTTAATAGGTATAAAAGACATTTTAATCTAACACAACATATTTTCACTACTTACTATAGGCTAAATTTACAATTCAAAATAAATCACTTAATTAGAACACAGCAGGGAGTTAAAGGGGATTTTACACGGCCTATTTACTAATTAACTGATGGAGTTTAGAAGCGTTTGTAAGTGACTATAAATTAAATCTGTCATGGTGTGCATCTTTAGAGGTCCTCTGTAGTCAAAATATTTCTAGCATACATTTAAAAGATCAGACTTTAAACATTAAAAAACATATTGTTTGAAAAATCATTTATCTATATAATTTATAGTGTAGAAAATTCCATCAAATATATTAAGTGTTGGATTGTTTTCCTCTCCCCAATTCTAATTTCTTAGAAGAAACAGAGAAGCAGTGATACTTATGGATGTCTGAACTGCAAATATTGTGCTTTTTTTTCTGTTGGTTTTAATATAAAATAGATAAGGACACTCAATTAACAAGGTCTCAATGAGTCATTGTTTACACTTTTACTCTCTGGTAGGATAAACGCGGGTCAAACACATTGTTTTTTATGTGCCTGACTATTATTTAGGCTCTAATTTGGTATCATTTGTTTTGAACAGGAGAAAAAGTGTTTGTAATGTATAAAACACAGCCTTTAAAATGCAAGAAAGTTTTGGACTACAGTGGCCCTTTAATGTTGAGTTAGGTAGCACATATCAGAGGCTGATGTTTTTTTTTTCACTGTCTCTGTGTTATACTATGTCAATGTGATTATGTTGAGAATGGTTTCTCAACCATTCTCAACATTGTCAAAACTAAATCATTACATGGGTACAAATGAGATATTAGCAATTAGTTTTAATCTGATGCGATACAGCTTAAAATCAGGTGGGGCAGTAAAATAACTGCAAAATAGGCAGCATTGGAATGTCTATACTAATGTATGTAGATTGACTCAATTAAGGCATACACATATCCAAATGCACATTTTTATTCTTTGTAGCCAGTGTACAGTCAGTGCAATTGCTTTTTCTAATTTTAACGTGGCCTCTTAATTATGTGTTTATGTATTAAGGGCCAAATCAGATAGCATTTTGATTTTCACCAAGAATATTTATGTACTGTGGCTAATTTTGCTGCTATTTTATTGTGGATAAACTAACTTAAAGCCAGCAGTGCATATTTCAGGAGCCTGGGCCCCTAGGCTCCTGAGAAATTACCATTTCTAAATATTGTGACAAAACTGGACAGAGATATGGGAAAATCCTAGAAGGCATGTATGTGAGCCTGAGTATAAATAAAGCCATTTGCCCAATCCAGATCCGCTTGAGTTAACAGGCTACCACACAACAATTAGGCTGCACCTGAGAAATGCTGGATCAGTCCTATTTAGGCTACATGTGTGGCTGGACCTGAGGCAGACTGAGGAAAAGAGTCCGAGTAACAAGTGGATCTAAAGTGGCGTTTGTATAAAAAGGATTAAATATGCAAGCAGCCCAAAAGAGCGGAGCTGACTTGGCAGACTGTAAATCAGAGACTGACAAAAGTACTGGAAGTACAAGGTACCTGAAAGAGGAATTGAATTGTCAATAAGAAAAAAAGCCTAGGCTGAGTGTTTGAACTTACAGTGCAGTGAACAAAAACTACATAATCAAGTTGCCTTTAAAACAGTTTCATGTGTACTAAATTAATTGGTCAACTGAATTTAATGATATCAGGCTGGAAAAGCTTTTTCTGATGGTCCCAGGGCAGAAGGAACCATGGCATAGAAGCAAGAATGATTAGAAAGAGTTTGTCCTATCAAAATGGTCACTGTATCTTCCTGGGATGCACACTAGAATCAAGAGCTATCAGAAGGGAGCCTGAAGGAAGAAAAAAAATGGAAAAACAATTCTCACAGCTCACAGGTAAAGCAAAGCATTTTTGGGAACAAGATTAAATGTTCTCAATGTGGAGAATATTGACATATACAGTGGATATAAAAAGTCTACACACCCCTGATAAAATGTCAGGTTTCTGTGCTGTAAAAAAATTAGACAAAGATAAATAATTTCAGAACTTTTTGCACCTTTAATGTGACCTATAAACTGTACAACTCAAAAAAAACTGAAATCTTAAAGGTAGAGGGAAGAAAAAATATAAAAATAAAATAAAATGGTTGCATAAGGATGCACACCCTTAAACTAATACTTTGTTGAAGCACCTTTTGATTTTATTACAGCACTCAGTCTTTTTGGGTATGAGTCTATCTGCATGGCACATTTTGACTTGGCAAGATTTACCCACTCTTCTTTGCAAAAACACTCTAAATCTGTCAGATTGCGAGGGCATCTCCTGTGCACAGTCCTCTTCAGATCACCCCACAGATTTTCTATCGGATTCAGGTCTGGGCTCTGGCTGGGCCATTGGAAAACTTTAATCTTCTTCTGGTGAAGCCATTCCTTTGTTGATTTGGATGTATGCTTTGGGTCGTTGTCATGCTGAAAGATGGAGTTCGTCTTCATGTTCAGCTTTCTAGCAGAATCCTGAAGGTTTTGTGCCAATATTGACTGGTATTTGGAACTGTTCATAATTCCCTCTATCTTAACTAAGGCCCCAGTTCCAGCTGAAGAAAAACAGCCCCAAAGCAAGATGCTGCCACCACCATGCTTCACTGTGGGTATGGTGTTCTTTTGGTGATGTGCAGTGTTGTTTTTGTGCCAAACATATCTTTTGGAATTATGGCCAAAAAGTTCAACCTTGGTTTCATCAGACCATAACACCTTTTCCCACATGCTTTTGGGAGACTTCAGATGTGTTTTTGCAAAATGTAGCCTGTCTTGGATGTTTTTCTTCGTAAGAAAAGGCTTTTGTCTTGCCACTCTACCTTATAGCCCAGACATATGAAGAATACGGGAGATTGTTGTCACATATACCACACAGCCAGTACTTGCCAGATATTCCTGCAGCTCCTTTAATGTTGCTGTAGGCCTCTTGGTAGCCTCCCAGACCAGTTTTCTCCTTGTCTTTTCATCAATTTTGGAGGGAGCTCCAGTTCTTGGTAATGTCACTGTTGTGCCATATTTTCTCCACTTGATGATGACTGTCTTCACTGTGTTCCATGGTATATCTAATGCCTTGGAAATTATTTTGTACCCTTCTCCTGACTGATACCTTTTAACAATGAGATCCCTCTGATGCTTTGGAAGCTCTCTGTGGACCATGGTTTTGCTGTGGGATGCAACTAAGAAAATTTCAGGAAAGACCAACTAGAGAAGCTGACTTTATTTGGGGTTAATCAGAGGCACTTTGAATGATGGCAGGTGTATGCTGACTCCTATTTAACACAATTTGGAATGTGATTGCTTAATTCTGAACACAGCTACATCCCCAGTAATAAGAGGGTGTGCAGACTTATGTAACCACATTATTTTTTTCTTCCCTCTACCTAAAAGATTTCAGTTTGTTTTTCAATTGAGTTGTACAGTTTATAGGTCACATTAAAGGTGGAAAAGTTCTGAAATGATTTATTTTTGTCTCATTTTTTTACAGCACAGTAACCTGACATTTTAACAGGGGTGTGTAGACTTTTTATATCCACTGTAGCTGCACAGTGTCCTAGCCGAGAAGAACAAATAGTCTTGGGATGGATATACCTTAATGTGACCTAGTGAATATAGGTGGCCTGGCACAGCTGTAACATTCATTCACTACTAAGGTACTATTAAATGGCAACAAAATCACAGGACTGATAAACTCTGGAAAAGCAGTAACCCTGCTGCCAAGAAGGGTGACAGTCTCAGATAACTGTAAGCCAGAAAAAAACAATAGGCATAGCTTTTGTACATCATTTTGAATAATCTTACCAAGACTACCTGGATTTAGGTGCAGGGTGTGCAAGCCAAAATAATGTCCCTGTGGTTACACATTTTGAAACAGTTATAAAAGAAAAAGCAAAAAGAAAACTCTGATTATGTAGAGGACATCAAATGGAAACTTCTTGTGGTATTAAGGGAAGTCTTCCCTTTTAATGGTGCAATGCTACTCCCCAGTCAGGAGCAAGTAGAAAAATCAAGAAGAGAGAATCGTAAACATAAAACAATGGAAACAGAAATCAGCAAGAAACAGGACTGAAAGGAGGCTCTAGCAGCATGCCAGAAGGTACGGAGAGGCAGTAAAATCTTCTTCATCAGAGAGGACAACCGATAAGAATAGTGAAGTCATGGAAGCAGAAGATCAGCCTTTGTGAATATGGAAATGTAGGACAATGCTTTTGAATTGTTAAGGTAGTTTTATCCCAGTAACCTATATTAGAGGCGCTGAATTTTAAAAGACGTTTAATTCACCAAACTGGCACATCAGACGTTGGATTGGGAGCAATCTTGTCACAAGTGATAGAGAGAGAAGAACATGCAGTTTGTATCTGAGCAGGAAACTACTTATGAGTGAACAAAAGTACTTGGTGATAAAATGGGCCACAGACACCCTAAAGTATTACCTGCTGAGAAAACATTTTACACTTGTCTCAGATCATGCTCCTCTAAAATGGATGCAGGGCAAACAGAGACAAATGCCAGGGTGAAGAGGTGCTTTCTCTCATTAAGCAATATAATTTTGACCTGGAACAGAGGGCAGGTAATATCCAAACAAATTCAGATGCTCTCTTTAGAATCCACTATCTTGGCTAAAGTTGGTCACCCCCTGAGGGGGAAGGGGATGTGTGAGAAGGCTGGAAACCTAGAAGGCATGTATGTGAGTCTGAGGCTCAATACAGCCAGTTTCCCTATCTTGACCTACAGAAATTAGAAGGCTCTCACACTGCAATTTGGCTGCACCTGAGAAATGTTGGAACAACCCTATGGCTGTCCTATTAGGCTACCTGTTTAACTTGGCCTAAGGTGGGGCCTGAGGCAGACTGAGGAAAAGAGCCTGAGTAACAAGTGGATCTAAAGTGGAGTTTGTATAAGAGGGATTAAAAAAAGCCACACAGCTTAGAGGAGCTGAATTGGCAGACTGTGAACCAGGACTGACAGTGGTGCTGGAAGTACAAGGTACCTGAGAGAGAGGAATTGTATTTTTTTATTACAATAAAAAAATAACCCAGGGAGCAGGCTGTTTGTTTGGGACATACAGTGTGTAGCGGAACCCATCACTGTTTTACCCTGTTTTATGATAATTCTTGGTTAAAATATGATCCTACAATATGTTTGCTGTTTGATGCTCTGCAGAATATTAGCCAGACTTTTGCAGACCTAGGCTAATAGATAATCCTATTACAGAGATTCAAGAGATAAGAAAGTTGTAAAGGATCCTTGCATTTGCCAAAGTGTTTTAATTCTCTGATAAGAACAAAGAGGTGTAATTGAATCAATGTCTGATTGTATCAAAGTTGCCAGGGAGGTGTGACTCACCTATTGTTCTCTTTATGGGTATTGTGCAGCCAAATATGGGGGATGTGGATTGCCTGTGGGAAGAGATGTATAAATATTTCTGCAATAACAAAATAAAGTCAGTATTCATTTGACTCCCAAATTGTGTGTCGTCCAATATGGGAGGTCGGGGATGGTGAAACTGTAGTGCCTCGTGGGTATTTTATCGTATACCAGCGGAGATTTTGGACTGCGGGTCCCAGCTCCGTTACATTTGATGGCAGCGACGGGATTCAAACCTCACAGCAGACCGTTGTTCGGCAGTTACAGCCATTTGGGAAATTTGCTATTTCGTATGGAACCGAAAGGAAAGGGTATGTGAATAGACCCGAATGTTGAAACGGGCCACGCTAAAAGAGCTATTGGAAGCAAGGGGAATTATTGCCAGCAATAAAACCAAAGCTACCCTTATTGTTGAACTCATGGAGGGAGACCGGGCAGCTGCTGCAGCACCTCTTACGGACAGCACACAGAATGAGTTTGGAAGAGAACTCCAATGCAGACTGGCCCATTTCCCAGGTACGCCTCCCACAGAAACCTTGGAAAGGATTATGTCCGATGTCCACGAATACATAATGGGAAAGCAGCGGGCAGACTGGAGGTCCAGAGAGGGGTCCCTAATCACACCACACATAGTACCGGGGAAGCCTAAACTCCCGTACCATGCTTTTAAAAACTATGTGGAGACCGAAGACATTGATGGCTACTTGCATGACTTTGAGAGATTATGCCAATTACATGAGATCAACGCCGCCGACCAGGTAACCCTGTTGGTGAGTAAGCTAGCGGGCCGGGCAGCAGAAGCCTACCGCACCATGCCAGACGAGGATAGCAGAGACTACCAGAAAGTAAAGCAGGCGATCCTGGACAGGTACGCAATTACCCAGGAGGCATACCGGCAGCGGTTCCGAGAAAGCCGAAAGACAGAGAAAGATACTCACATGGAGTGGGCGCACCGCTTAACTAGGGCGGGCAAAGGTTGGGTACAAGCCGCACAAGCAACCACAGTGGAGGACATGCTACAATTACTGCTACTGGAGCAATTCTTCCAGGGGTTAACCCCGGATTTACAAAACTGGCTGAGAGATCGGAAACCGCGCATCTTAACTGAAGCGGCCAGGTGGGCAGATGAGTACCAAGATGCCAGGAGGGCACAGCAGGCACAGGCACGGTCCATCTTGGGAGCTGCTAACCGACCGCCCACCATTAACCCCACCCCAGCACTGCGTCCGGGTGGTAGGAACTACCAAACCCCTCCACGGTACAACAATGCCCGATCTTTCATCAGGTGCCACACGTGTAACCAGCAGGGCCACATGCAAAGAGACTGTCCCAGAAACAGAAACCGCTCCACGTGGAATACTCCAACCAATTTCCCTGCAAACCGGGCAGCAGTACACTGCTACCAGAGTGAGCCTCGACAACCTTTCTTCGGGACCCAGTCTAATGAAGAATCTTTGGGCACCCTCCACGAGGTTAACCCAGTACAAGCAGCTCCAGACAACCGACAGGGACACCGCCAAGTGGTACACGTAGAGGGAAAACGCCTTCAGGGTCTGCGCGATTCTGGGGCCACCATAACCCTGGTTCGCAATCACCTAGTCCCCAAGCACCAGCTCACTGGAGAATATGTGGCAGTCCGGGTGGCAGGGGGGGCGATTTACAAAATTCCCACTGCTAAAGTACATTTGGATTGGGGAGCGGGGTCGGGGAATGTGGAAGTGGGCCTCATGCAGGACTTACCAGCTGATGTCATCCTGGGTAACGACTTGGGGGAGCTGACCTCCGCTTTTGTTTCTCCCAGCAGCAGTGTGTACCCCAGGGAGCTGAAGGTGTCGTCCTTCCTCCCCAGCAGCAGTGTGTACCCCAGGGGGCCGAAGGTGTCGTCCTTCCCCCCCAGCGGCAGTGTGTACCCCAGGGGGCCGAAGGTGTCGTCCTTCCCCCCAAGCGGCAGTGTGTACCCCAGGGAGCAGAAGGGGCCGTCCTTCCTCCCCAGCGGCAGTGTGAACCCCAGGGGGCAGAAGGTGTCGTCCTTCCCCCTCAGCGGCAGTGTGAACCCCAGGGGGCAGAAGGTGTCGTCCTTCATCCCCAGCGGCAGTGTGAACCCCAGGGGGCAGAAGGTGTCGTCCTTCATCCCCAGCGGCAGTGTGAACCCCAGGGGGCAGAAGGTGTCGTCCTTCCCCCCCAGCGGCAGTGTGTACCCCAGGGAGCAGAAGGTGTCGACCTTCCTCTACAGCGGCAGTGGGTACCCCAGGGGGCCAAAGGTGTCGTCCTTCCCCCCCAGCGGCAGTGTGAAACACAGGGGGCAGAAGGTGTCGTCCTTCCCCCCCAGCGACAGTTTACACAAACCAGGGGAGACACCAATCTCCCAGACGGCGCAGATGGGACCGTGGTCTCTGCGCCCACAGCTTGTCCAGATCCCCAACTACCGTCACTGGGACAACCGGAGGAGGGGGTAAGTACAAATTCCCCTCCCCAGCTAACTTCTAATGTGGCCCCAGGGTTAACAGAGGAAATGTTAACCCCCACTGACCCCCACGTTTCCCTGGCTACTGAGCCGAAATATGTCCCAAGTACCCCAGCAGAAGAGCTGACAGCGGGGCACAGTGCAGTCGGCCTCTGCCCTCCCTTTGTCGCTTGTACAGAGCAGGATGTCCTGCAGGTTATACCAGCAGAAGAGCTGGCATCAGGGCAGAGTGCCGCTGGCCTCTGCCCCTCAAGTCCCCTCAGCGTGTTGCCCCCTCACCACAGCAAAATATCCAGGTACTTGGTTAGACTTCCCCCCAAAGGAGAGATGTGTGACGAAGTGCCCTTCGCCACCTTGGCTTGGAGAGGACTGTTTGCCAGCCTCCTGCCCTGCGACTATGGCCCTGGTACATATTGCCCTTTGGAACCAGTGTTCGGCCATACCAGAGTGTAAGTCACTCATTCTGGCCCTTTACATACAGGGGGGTCATTCTGCACTTGCCCTGTGTGAACCATGATACCCCAGATAACTGTGCCATGAAGCCCATTCATATAATGAAAGACTATGGGAAAGACTTTAGCTACATGGCAATTGAACTGGGTGAAGAGGATCTGAGCGCTATTCGGTGGTTTTGTGCGCTCAGATCCCAGCTATCTGGGGATATGGGAAATGTGAGTAAATGTGAATTGCAGTAATGCTGATGGGTTGTCAAACTAGAGAATTGACCAACAAATACTTTTGTCCGGACATCCCCAGGCCGATCCGTTGGGATCAGACCGTGTATGCCGGCTTATGGTCACGGGGGAGGTGTGTAGCGGAACCCATCACTGTTTTACCCTGTTTTATGATAATTCTTGGTTAAAATATGATCCTACAATATGTTTGCTGTTTGATGCTCTGCAGAATATTAGCCAGACTTTTGCAGACCTAGGCTAATAGATAATCCTATTACAGAGATTCAAGAGATAAGAAAGTTGTAAAGGATCCTTGCATTTGCCAAAGTGTTTTAATTCTCTGATAAGAACAAAGAGGTGTAATTGAATCAATGTCTGATTGTATCAAAGTTGCCAGGGAGGTGTGACTCACCTATTGTTCTCTTTATGGGTATTGTGCAGCCAAATATGGGGGATGTGGATTGCCTGTGGGAAGAGATGTATAAATATTTCTGCAATAACAAAATAAAGTCAGTATTCATTTGACTCCCAAATTGTGTGTCGTCCAATATGGGAGGTCGGGGATGGTGAAACTGTAGTGCCTCGTGGGTATTTTATCGTATACCAGCGGAGATTTTGGACTGCGGGTCCCAGCTCCGTTACACAGTGCAGTGAAATAAACTGTGTAACCAAGGGTCTCTGAGGTTGAGCATTTGAAGTGAAAGGTGGGCCAGTGCCCCACCCACTGCTATTGCTACATCTGACACAAACTAGTCCATACAAATCTGACACAAGAATGTTTCTTGCAAGAACAGAGACTGTATTGGTGGAGGCCATGTTTCCCCCCTGTGGCACACAAGCAGTATAGGTACAAATTTTAAAACACACAGGTCTGGTATAACTAAATATTTACACACCCATACAATGTCCATTATACATGTGCATCAATGTTGGTCTCCCTTGCCTTTACAATTCCTCTAGCTTGAAAATTCTCAGACCCTTGTATCATAAAGTACAATTAAATGGTGAGTAATAGTTCATAGCTACATATATACCCCAACTGTATGTGTTTATATTAATGTGTGGGTATATATATATATATATATATATATACTGTATATACATACATACCTACATTATATCACATATAATAGTTGTCAAACTGCGAGACGTCGTCACACTTTGCGAGGTGTTTACGAGTTAGGCGATGAGCACCGCAGGATCTCATCACTTGCAAGTCTCGCGAAACGAGGCGAGCCGTTAACGCGTAGCACTTAGGCGATGAGCGCCAAAGGCTACGAGCCTCGATAAGCGTGGCGAGCCGTTAATACGTAGCACTTAGGCGAGCCTTAGCCGTTAAGGCACTACAAGGCACTACAACTATCAGCACAAACACGAAAAGGCAATGAAACATGCGGGACTTGGCCGCAAAACTCTTCCTAAGCGCTGGATCGCCTTGGCGTGCAAGTGGTTGACAAACGCGGGACTTAGAAAAAAAAAGATACAAGGCAAAAACAAAAAAACAATAAAAACACACAAAATACACCCCCAAAAATTACAAAAACATCACAGACAGCACGGAGCAACAGCCAGGACGTGAGGTAGAATGCAAATTTATCCCGATTTAGACGATTTTCGGCACTCGAAAATTTCCTAAGCAAGGAAAAAAATTACCGACGAAAAAAATGAAAACAAGGCTACACGACCCCGTACCGCGCAAAACACTGCCAAACGCGTAGAACTTTACACATCAAACTACAAACTACAAAATACACTATTACAAATGCCGGGAAATGCTCACGAGATGCGTAACACATTAATAACATTACGATTATACAATGCCGCTTTACACAATAAACCAACTGCTTTACCTCGCACCCGCAGCCTATTTATAATGCACACTTGGAACATTCATTACACTTTATAAGCAGGGCACCAACACTCAAACTGTATATTCTATGCTGTCGGAAAATACAAACAGATTGTTAGCTATTCAGCCTATTGCTGGCTGCATATATTAATTAAAAATACTTAAAGTATATTAATTTATTGAATAAATAATTCATTATTACTTAACTACATATACATAAAAATATATATCTCTCTTTATCATGACTCATGAAGGTGCTGAGAGGACCAAAAGTACATGACAGGAGAGGCTCGCAATGAACGCCAAAGGCGCTCAGCGCAAGCCTTGCAATGAGCACTGAAGGTCCTCACAGTACAAAACGGTTTACATTGTGTGTCAAATAGCATACCCATGGCTTTAAATTTTTTTGCCCCGTCATTTTTGACGGGCAAGTCGCTAGTATATATTTAATATATATATATATATATATATATATATACATACAATACATATAAATATGTATACAGTGGATATAAAAAGTCTACACACCCCTGTTAAAATGTCAGGTTTCTGTGCTGTAAAAAAAAATAGACAAAGATAAATCATTTTAGAACTTTTTCCACCTTTAATGTGACATATAAACTGTACAAACTGTAGGTGGAGGAGAAAAAAAGACAAAGTTAAATAATGTGGTTGCATAAGTCGGCACACCCTCTTATAACTGGGGATGTAGCTGTGTTCAGAATTAAGCAATCACATTCCAAATCGTGTTAAATAGGAGTCAGCATACACCTGCCATCATTTAAAGTGCCTCTGATTAACCCCAAATAAAGTTCAGCTGCTCTAGTTGGTCTTTCCTGAAATGTTCTTAGTCCCATCCCACAGCAAAAGCCATGGTCCACAGAGAGCTTCCAAAGCATCAGAGGCATCTCATTGTTAAAAGGTATCAGTTAGGAGAAGGGTACAAAAGAATTTCCAAGGCATTAGATATACCATGGAACACAGTGAAGACAGTCATCATCGAGTGGAGAAAATATGGCACAACAGTGACATTACCAAGAACTGGAGCTCCCTCCAAAATTGATGAAAAGACGAGAAGAAAACTGGTCTGGGAGGCTACCAAGAGGCCAACAGCAACATTAAAGGAGCTGCAGGAATATCTGGCAAGTACTGGCTGTGTGGTACATGTGACAACAATCTCCCTTATTCTTCATATGTCTGGGCTATGGGGTAGAGTGGCAAGACGAAATCCTTTTCTTATGAAGAAAAACATCCAAGCCAGGCTACATTTTGCAAAAAAAGTTTGAACTTATTGGCCATAATTCCAAAAGATATGTTTGATACAAAAACAACACTGCACATCACCAAAAGAACACCATACCCACAGTGAAGCATGGTGGTGGCAGCATCATGCTTTGGGGCTGTTTTTCTTCAGCTGGAACTGGGGCCTTAGTTAAGATAGAGGAAATTATGAACAGTTCCAAATACCAGTCAATATTGGCACAAAACCTTCAGGATTCTGCTAGAAAGCTGAACATGAAGAGGAACTTCACCTTTCAGCATGACAACTACCCAAAGCATACATCCAAATCAACAAAGGAATGGCTTCACCAGAAGAAGATTAAAGTTTTGGAATGGCCCAGCAAGAGCCCAGACCTGAATCCGATTGAAAATCTGTGGGGTGATCTGAAGGGGGCTGTGCACAGGTCATGCCCTCGCAATCTGACAGATTTGGAGTGTTTTTGCAAAGAAGAGTGGGTAAATCTTGCAAAGTCAAAATGTGCCATGCTGACAGACTCATACCCAGAGTGCTGTAATAAAATCAAATGGTGCTTCAACGAAGTATCAGTTTAAGGGTGTGCATACTTTTGCAATCATATTATTTCATTTTTATATTTTTTTCTTCCCTCTATCTAAAAGATTTCAGTTTGTTTTTCAATTGAGCTGTACAGTTTATAAGTCACATTAAAGGTGGAAAATGATTTACCTTTGTCTATTTTTTTTACAGCACAAAAACCTGACATTTTAACAGGGGTGTGTAGACTTTTTATATCCACTGTATACACGACACGACCACAAATATATATATATATATATATATATATATATATATATATATATATATAAAATACACATATTATATATATATATATATATATATACAGTATATATATATGTAACAAACAAACGCTTCCCTCCAACACATATACAGTATAATACTAATAAATTGCCCGTATAATTAACGGTATAATTTTTTGCATCTCCCCCCTCCCCTGAGTCTCTTTCCCCCTTCTCCCTCCGTTGTGTCTCTTTCCCCCCATTTCCCTCCCTTGTGGTTCTTTCCCCTCTTCCATCCCGTGTCTCTTTCCCCCTTCCCTCCCCAGTGTCTCTTTCACCATTTCCCTCCCCTATGTCCCTTTCCCCCTTTCCTCCTCTCCCCTGTGTCTCTTTCCCCCATTACCTCCCTTCTCCTGTGTTTCTCTTTCCCTCCTTCCATCCCCTGTGTGCCTCTACCCCCTGTGTGTATCTTCCCCCCTTCCCTCCCATCCCCAATGTCTCTAAACCCTCCCCTGTGTCTCTCTCCCCTTCCCCTCACCAGTGTCTTTTTCCCTCTTCCCTCCCTCCCCCCTCTGTGTCTCTTTCCTCACATTCTTTGTGTGTCTCTTTTCCCCCTTCCCTCCCCTGTGTGTCTCTTTAATTCCTTCCCCTGTGTGTCTCTCCCCCTTCCCTCCCCAATGTCTTTTTACCCTTCCCTCCCCAGTATCTCTTTCCCCCTCCCCAGTGTCTTTCCCCCTCCCGAGTGTCTCTTTCCCTCTTCCCTCCCGAATGTCTCTTTGCACCCTTCCCTTCCCTACCCTGTGTCTCTTTCGCCCTTCTCTCCCCTCTCCTGTGCTTCTCTTTCACTCCTTCCCTCCCCTGTGTGTCTCTTGAATTCCTTCCGCTGTGTGTCTCTTTCCCCCTTCTCTCCCCTGTGTGTCTCTTCCCCCTTCCCTCCCCTAGATTTCTCTTTCCTCCCCCTTCCCTCCCCTATGTCTCCCCCCCTTCCTCCCCTGTGTGTCTCTTTCCTCCCCTTCCCTCCCCTGTGTGTCTCTTTCCTCACCCTCCCCTTTGTGTTTCTTCTCCCTTCCCTTCCCTGTGTATCTCTTTCCCCCTTCCCTCCCCTGTGTGTCTCTTTCCTCCTCTTCCCTCCCCTGTTTTTCTCTCCCCCATCTCTCCTTCCCCTTCCCTGTGTGTCTCTCCCCCTTTCCCTCTCCTGTGTGTCTCTTTCCCTCACCTTCCCTCCCCTGTGTGTCGCACGGCCAGCTTTATGGAATTATAGTTGCTGGTATGTGCGTGCGCTTCAGTGGAGCGTTACACACATACCAGAACTATTATATAGTGTCTAGCGTAGGCTTCCCCCCTTCCCTCCCTTGTGTGTCTCTTCCCTCTCTTGTGTGTCTCTTTCACCCTTCCCTCCCTGTGTGTCTCTTTCATCCCCCTTCCCTCCCCAGCATGTCTCTTTACCTCCCGTTTCCTTCCTATGTGTGTCTCTTCCCCCCTCCCCTGTGTCTCTTTCCTCCCCCTTCGCTACCCTGTGTGTCTCTTCCCCCCTTTCCTCCCCTGTGTGTCTCTTCCACCCTTGCCTCCCCTGTTTGTATCTCCCCGTGTCTCTTCCCCCCTTCCCTCCCCTGTGTGTCTCTCCCCCCTTCACTCCCCTGTGAGTCTCCCCCATGTGTTTCTTCCCCCCTTACCTCCCCTCTGTGTCTCTTTCCCTCACCTTCTCTCCCCTGTGTGTCTCTTTCCTCCTGTGTGTGTCTCTTTCCTCCCCCTTTCCTACAGTGTGTGTCTCTTTTCTCCCCTTCTGTGTCCCCCCTTCCCCCTCCTGCTGCACAACCAGCTGTATGGAATTATAGTTGCTGGTATGTGCGTTACACACATACCAGAACAATAATCGTTTATACTGTAAGTAGTGTAATAACTGTTTTTCTCAGAATTCTGAACTGGAAGCAGGTTTTTAAACTTATTTTAGACATTCAAATCTGAACACAGATGTACTATTTATTTTATATATATATATATATATATATATATATATATATATATATATATATATATATATATATTGGAAGGGTTTGTTTGTTACATACATATATATATATTCATTTAATATAATACATTATAGAGTGAGAGCTTATCCCTGTTGTTCCCACCAATCCCCAGTAGTCTCCCCCTCACCTCTTGTCCCTTTAGCTGCTGGATTCATCCTATTGCTGGATTTCACACGATCTCACAAATCTTGTGAGACCCGGGATAAGAGGTGAGGGGGACACTACTAGGGAGTGAGAGGTTGAATAAATATCTGGGGGATATGTCCCCCCTCCTTCCCACTTCCTACGCCCTTGGCTAGTACTGACATCAATTACATAGACAGAGCTAATATTCTTGGTTCTAGTTTGTCAGCTTCGCTCATGAAAATTGAGTAGCTTTATTGAAAATGTTATAACTCAATATGGCTTAATTATTTAGCAAGATTTACAGAGCAATTAGGTAGAGGTTTGGATCCCAGATTAGTGATAGTATTATCATGTGGGAGGTATTCTGGCTTCTCCAAGGTTCCCTTAAGAGTTATTTGTAGGTGGTCCATGTGTTAGATATGAAGTGAAGAACATGTGACCATAATTAGCCTAATTACTCTCCTTAGGTCTGCACACACTCATTTTTTGCAGTGTCAGACAGCTATAGACTGAAGCAAGAAGGAAAATAATTAATTAGTTTGAGCAATTATTACAGTAATAAAAGCAAAAAAACAATTTGAATGTTGTATAAGAAAGTGGCATATTTTAAATAACATTTGAATGTTACTTGTTATTTACTTTAGCTTTAAATTATACTATTTTTGGAACTTCCTCTACATCCGTTTTAGGTTATTAAACTTCATTTTTTTAATGTAATAAATCTTTAGAATTTTTAAAGCATGCTCTTTTGAATCCTTTTAAAATCAACCCCTTCATTGTATAAAGCTGTGTTTGTATAATTGCTTTGACTATAAAAATAACAATTTGAAATTTGGGAACATATTTTCTCTTCCTGAAGATAATTTAATTTTTTGAGCACTTAAGATTTATGGTATTATTGTAAATGTTTTGTGAGGTTGCTAATGCTATTAGAGAAAAATGCTATATATAGTAGATAGCTTTGTAAAGTGAGCTTACTCTGCCCTGAAGGAAAGATGAGAACAGAAGTTTATTTCATATATAACTGTATATATATAAATATAAATATATATATATATATATATATATGTGTATATATATATATATATATATATATATATATATATATATATATATATATATATACACCCTTCTGGATTGCTACCTTGTCATGGTTGAAGGGGCTTGTGTGCCTCAGTGAAGATGTGAGCAATACCATGTAGGGTCACCCAAGATGGGCAAGTTATAGCAGAGAAGTCAGACAAATTGTGGTCCTCCGGAGAAGGAACTGGCAGTATCTTTGCCAAGAAAACCATATGGATAGAAACAACCAAAAACAGATGTACAAAGATGTACACAGATGTACAAAGACAGATGTACAGATGTGCCTGGTGTGCTATGAATCAACATACAGGTCTCCCTCCACATCTGCGGGTTTCACACTCGCGGATTGGTTTGCCTCTCACAATTACATGTGAGAGGCCTCTGAGGGACGGGGGAGGGACCCCGAGCCCCACCCACTCGCCTGAAGGTCACGTTTCCTGAAGGAAAGCAGACGGGTTACTATGCAGTTACCCAAGTTTTAGTTATTCGCTGATTTTTTGCATTTGCGAATGCTGAGGCTTGCCTGTATATATATATATATATATATATATATATTGTGTTAATGTGGCCTTTGACTACTGGTTTCTTCAGTGACTTCATAAAAACAACCAAGTCCCAAAGTGCTTTTTATCTCTTTTTAATAAAAAGATTCAAACATAAACAATAATAGCTTATTTTCAGCATGAAATAAACATCTACGTAAACGTGCTGTCTTAACATAAGGAACACCCTTGCTAGCCCTGACGCCGCTTCTTGGCCTTCAGGTAAAATATACAGTCTATGAATAGTCCATATTCAACAGTATTAAGTCTCTTTTATCTGCAGACGGTCGTCTTTCAATTTCATACAATAGGATGGGGTTCTGCCCCGCCCTACTCTCCAGATACCCCAACCTCCAGGGACCCTTGACACCCAAATCTGTTAACTTCACAGACTTCTCCCTGGGGTAAATTATCAGACTCTGTAATGGTACCTTTAAACCCAGTGTCTCTCTCTCTCAGCTGTAATGGATCCTCTGCTCCAATCGCTGGGAAAGCACCAATCAGTCTCCTCTATCAAAACTGCTGTGGCAAAATCCTTGCAGCAGCTCTTCTGCAAATCCCTTTTTTCCTTGGCAGCAAACAGTCTCCTCTGTAAATGCTCTTTGTGGCACAAATCCTTATTCTCGGCAGCTCTTGCAATCCCTGTAGCAGACTTCTCAGTTTGCTCTCAATTTCTGCTTCCAGCAGACAAAGTAAAAACACTGCCTTCACTCTCACTGGTAGATAACTACAAGCGTCCTTCTTAGCTTATGTGAGGCTCTCTCACAGAGCCTTATTGCAGGGTGCCACGCCTATTTCTCTGTGTGTGCCTTTAACAGGCTTACAAAACCTGCAGGTTCAATTAGTCGCTTAGCACTGCTCCAGGAACTTAACTCTCTCTTTACTGGGGAGAACTCTTCATAACATGTCTTGCTCTCACCTCTGGGGTGCACTATGTTACACAATATACACATCATTTAATTAGCAGAGAATCTAATGTACAAAATGTCAGTTTGACTAATAATAGTACACTCTATTATACAGCATCAGGGCTGGATCTAACCATCAGGCCAAGTGTTTGAACGAAATTTGTGCCTCAGGTTAAAACTGAGCAACCTCGCATGCTTTGGAAGGGGTCATATTTTATATGTATTTTACATCATTGGCAAGTATTTTATTATCTTGTGTTTCAGTTTCCTGATGTAGAGTAGCATATTACTGCTCCCTTATGATTATAATATAGATGTGTTTTGACTTGTAAAAATAAGTTTGACTTGTTCTTTACTTTAACCATGCTGAAATATTAGATCATCTCTTCAAGCACCACAAGCAGGTATTCAATTTTCCTGTACTTGTAACTTATATGGGGTAAAATATCTATACCTCGTCTGGGGGAGACAAATTTGCTTAAGCTGACACCGGTTTCCAATATTTTAACTACTGTATGTACCTGAGTATAAGCTGACCCGAGTATAAGCCGAGGCACCCATTTTACCACAAAATACTGGGAAGACTTAGTGACTCGAGTATAAGCCGAGGGTAGGAAATGTCGTGCCTCCTGTGTCCCTCTTGTGCCCTCTGTGTCCCCCTCTTGTGTGCCCTCTGTGCCCCTTTCTTGTGTCCCCCCTCTCTCTCCCCTGTGTCTCTACCCCCCTCTCCCTCCCCTGTGTCTCTTCCCCCCTCCCTCCCCTGTGTCTCTCCCCCCCTCTCCCTTCCCTGTGTCTCTTCCCCCTCTCCCTTCCCTGTGTCTCTTCCCCCTCTCCCTTCCCTGTGTCTCTTTCCCTCCCCCTCCCTTCCCTGTGTCTCTTTCACTCCCTCTCCCTTCCGTGTGTCTCTTTCCCTCCCCCTCACTTATCACCCTCCTCAACCCCCCTTCTCAACCCCCCTCCTCAACCCCCCTCCTCATCCTTCCTCTTCAACCCCCCTCTTCAACCCCCCTCCTCATCCTCAACCACCCTCCTCATCCTCAACCTCTCTCCTCAACCCCCTCCTCATGCTCAACCTCCCGCCTCAACCCTCCTCCTCATCCTCAACCCCCCTCCTCAACCCCCCTCCTCAACCTCTCTCCTCAACCCCCCTCCTCATCCTCTCTCCTCAACCCCCCTCCTCATCCTCAACCTCCCTCCTCAATCCCCTCCTCGTGCTCAACCTCCCTCCTCAACACCCCTCCTCAAACCCCCTCCTCATTCTTAACCTCCCTGCTCAACCCCCCTCCTTATCCTCAACCCCCCTCCTCAACCTCTCTCCTCAACCCCCCATCCTCATCCTCCCCATCCTCAACCCCCCATCCTCAACCCCCCTATCCTCATCCTCAACACCTCCATCCTCAACACCCCCATCCTCATCCTCAATCCCCATCCTCAACCCAACCATCCTCTACCCCCCTCCTCAACCTCCCTCCTCAACCCCCCACCTCAACCCCATCCTCAACCTCAACCTCCCCATCCTCATCCTCAACCCCCCATCCTCATCCTCAACCCCCCCATCATCAACCCCCATCCTCAAACCCCCATCCTCATCCTCAACGCCCCCATCCTCAACCCTCCTCCTCATCCTCAACCACCCTCCTCATCCTCAACCTCTCTCCTCAACCCCCCTCCTCATGCTCAACCTCCCGCCTCAACCCTCCTCCTCATCCTCAACCCCCCTCCTCAAACCCCCTCCTCAACCTCTCTCCTCAACCCCCCTCCTCATCCTCTCTCCTCAACCCCCCTCCTCATCCTCAACCTCCCTCCTCAATCCCCTCCTCATTCTCAACCTCCCTCCTCAAACCCCCTCCACATTCTTAACATCCCTGCTCAACCCCACTCCTCATCCTCAACCCCCCTCCTCAACCTCTCTCCTCAACCCCCCATCCTCATCCTTCCCATCCTCAAACCCCCATCCTCAACCTCCCTATCCTCATCCTCAACACCTCCATCCTCAACACCCCCATCCTCATCCTCAATCCCCATTCTCAACCACACCATCCTCTACCCCTATCCTCAACCTCCCTCCTCAACCCCTCAACTCAACCCCATCCTCAACCTCCCCATCCTCATCCTTAACCCCCCATCCTCATCCTCAACCCCCCATCATCAACCCCCATCCTCAAACCCCCATCCTCATCCTCAACCCCCCCATCCTCAACCCCGCATCCTCATCCTCAACCCCCCTCCTCAACCCCCCATCCTCAACCCCCCTCCGCATCCTCAACCCCCCTCCTCAAACTCCCTCCTCAACCCCCCTCCTCAACCCGCGTCTTCAACCTCAACCCCCCATCCTCATCCTCAACCCCCCATCCTCAACCCCCCATCCTCATCCTCAACCTCCCCTCCTCAACCCCATCCTCAACCTCAACCCCCCTTTCTCATCCTCAACCCCCCATCCTCAACCCCCATCCTCAACCCCCCATCCTCAACCTAAACCCCCCTCCTCAATTTACCCCTCACTTACCTTACATCTGCAGCAGCCGCTTCCCAGTATTTTGTGGTAAAATAGGTGCCTCGGCTTATACTCGGGTCGGCTTATACTCGAGTACATACAGTAGTTAAAATATTGGAAACCGGTGTCAGCTTAAGCAAATTTGGTTCCCCCAGACGAGGTATAGATATTTTGCCTCATATAAGTTACAAGTACAGGAAAATTGACTACCTGCTTGTGTTGCTTGAAGAGATGATCTAAAAAGACATAACCCTTCATACATTGTATGCAGAGAAAGGACTGCTGAAATAACCTAAACAGGTTAGTTGTGAGTTAGCTGCTTGCTGCATTCCTAAGTTCAGGGAAAACGGTTATAAATCTTTGTCTTCACGGTGCCTTCAACATATGGTAATCAGGGAACAGTCACTAGGCAAGACACAGTGTGTTTGTAAACAGACCTAATACTTAAGATGTTTTAGCTGTGTAATTAAAAAAAATAGATACTTTTAACCTACAATCTTGTGCTCGTTCACACCATCAAGAGTACCTACAATGAGGTAAATGACCCTTTAAGCACAATTAAAAAGAAATACTTTATTGATATTCTTTAAAAGTTGGGGAAATTAAAAGCAATGATTACTACATCACACTTGGAAAAACACAGCTTCTCCTTATTAGAGTAAATGCACCAAGTAACTTGACTGATACATTGACCCCTATTTAATAGTCAAAATCTCAATTACTGGAGCCCCTAATTGAGCCCATAAAAGTTACTGATATTCAGTTGGCTTCTTTTAGCTACCCGCAATCGATTTGCGAGTTACAGGCTCAAAATCCCTGCGGTTGTCAAAAACGCAACTACGTCGTATCTCCTCCTTTAATGTTTTGAGCCTGTAATTGTTAACAGTGCTAAAGACGCAAAACCAATATTTAATTACAACCCTTCAATTGCCCGCAATTGCCTTCTAACCCGTAAATGGCGAATGTATGAAAAAATTCTACAAGTACTAGATTGGACTCCCAAGTAGGTTAAACTCCTGTTCGGAGCACTGCAAAAGTAAATAAACCAACAATACTGTACATACAAATACTGGAAAAGGGAGGTGTTGAGCCACGCCCAGGAAGTGACTAGTTAGGGCGAGATGTCCATTGAAAGGGTTTACTACAGAGCTCACGCTATCTCCATGTTCCCCAAGGCGAAGGTATGACTCCGCTATTTGTAGCCCCAGGTTCCTAGAACGGACAGCGCTATCATAATGAAATCTCTCTCGGTTCTATAAATCCATTCTGAACCCCCTTAATTCATAATATAGTGCCTAACTAGCAATGGGCTGAAGAAACGTGGTCTGAGTTCCCCTTGAGGGGTAATTGTTCGTTTGTTGCTGCAATTGTCCGGCTGGCTTTTAGGGAGGTTTGGTGTGCACGTAGAATTAGGTCTCTGCTGAGGTGCCAGTCGGGAGCTGAAGAGAGGTGCAGCCTGGAGGCACTGGGGAGAGAGATTCCGGAGTGAAGAGAGACAGTATCGCTGAATACAGCATGTAAAATGGTGTCTCTATGGTCTCCAGAGAACCTCCCAGCTAATTAACATCTACAGTAATTATAAAGAAAAGTAACAGAAGAAAACCTTATGACCTTTAGTACACTTCATAAAGATGCCGAAAGACTCCAGGTGGGGTCATTCTTACACTCTTTATGCTAAGCAACTTATAAGTAGCTTAAGAACTCTGCAGTATCCCCTAAAGGGGAAAGGGTCTTAAAGAGAAGCCCATGAGAAAAGGGTTTAAAGTCAAGAGGGGAAGAGAAATAAGGGAGAGGAGACAAGGGGGGCAAGGAAGGCGAAGGAAAAAGAAAAGAAAAGATCATCCAAAAAGAGAGGGGTGAGAGGGGAAGTAAAAAGTTAAAAATGAGGGGAAAATACACCATGAGCTTCTTAATCCAGCTAAATATATCTCTCCAGTATATCCATGAATAATATACCCAGCTCTTAACCCTTTTTTTGTTGTAGAAGATCCAGTGGCAGAGACATTTATTCAAGTACACTCTCAAAGTAAAAACCCTAACAAGGAGAAGCAGCTGGAAGACATTCAGCATGAAAGAACAATAATATTTTGGACTTTTCACAATCTGCCCCTTCCTGTCCCTCCTGGCTGTCTCTTAGACTGTGTCTTCACCTGGAGAAGATTTTATCCCCTCCCTAAGGATTTCAAGGATAATACATAAAAGAATGAACTTTTGTCTAAAAACATCTGCTAACTTCTCCTATATATGGACTCCCAGTGGTATAGTTGCCCTTTAATCGAGCTTGGGACTTTGTACCACTACTTGGACATTCAGTATTATATCGGTCTCTCATCTAAAGTTTGGGACTCTTTAGGGACATTTTTCCATTATTTGGACACTTAATATCACTTTTTTTTGGGACTCTTTGGGGACATTGCTTCCATATTTGGACACTTAATACCACTTAATATCATAGCATGGGCATTTTATATTCCAAGATAAGGGGGTAGTAGTAGTACCCTCCAGATAATACTTCAAAGTGGTAGGGGTCTCTTCAAAGTGGGGGGTCAAGAGTTATCTCCCTTTAATACTTCTAGTTCAGATAGTTCTAATGTTATTGAAGAGATAAAATCCCTTATATTAGTGGGAGAGGAAATCTTGACGTTATCACTCCTAAAGAACCTGTTGAATGAATTTCAGATCTCACTACATAACCAGATTGAGAGTGAAATGGCAAATAACGCAATTGGTATAAGGTGTACAGAGGTTGAAAAGAGGAATGAAGAAATATGGGAAGAAAATCAGAAATTAAAGTCCCGGGTTCAAAATTTAGAAGAGGAGGTGAAGTTTATGAAACACAAACAGTTTAAATTGGATGATAGCTTTAGAAGGAACAACTTAAGGTTAAGGGGGATCCCCAAAAGCGTTGAGGCCAAGAACCTGTGTGACCATGTCTCAAAATTATTCAGCTCTATGTGTTTCCTTTTAGGGAGTGAAAATAGTCAAATTGAGATGTTATATAGAATTCCATTGCCGCAAAAACTATATAGAGATGTCCCACGAGACATCATTGTAAAACTCCAGAACTATTCATATAAGCAAAAAATACTGTCTGCTAGTAGAGAATTAAGTAAACTCCCTTCGCCATTTGAACAAGTTTCCATTTTTGTAGATCTTTCGAGTGAAGTGCTTCAAAAAAGGAGACGTTTTAGAGAGTTTACAAAAATACTCAGGGAAGAAAAGGTGTCCTACAAGTGGGGCTATCCGGCCAAACTTATTCTGTTTAAAGATGGCCATAAAATAGTTATTAATTCTTTGAGGGAGGCCAAACAGTTTTTAGTAAAAGAAAAAACGAAATGTACTTGGGATGAAGGAGAACATTCCAAAGAGATTAATCGGCCCGATTGGATAGAATCCAGGTGGTGGGTCTGAGGGGTTATTCCTTTCGGCCCCCGAAGAGTAGGGTGGTATTTAAGCAAATATTATAACATAGGATTATGATCTAGTAAAAGTTGATATTGTGTGGTCTATGGTTGGCTCTGAGGCTCTGTTCAGAGGTCCTCTTACTGTCCAGAGATACTTCTAATAATGACGTTTTTTAGTATTGTTCAACCGAGGATTAGAATGTCGATGGGATGTTTTTGTGTTTGTTTTTTTGCAGTGGGTTATGTTTGAGGAAGAATTGTATACATGGAAGGGACACATAAGATTTTTCTCTCCTGGTATGTCCAGTAAGAGAGTTTTTAAACATTCAACAGCTGTCTTAAGAGGGGTTTTTTTGCCCATATTAAATGGAGCAGCCTATTAAAATAATTACATTAAACGTGAGAGGGTTAAATTCCCCCTATAAGAGAGGTGTTCTATCCAAGTTTTTTCAGATAGAGAATCCGGATATCATATGTGTACAAGAAACACATTGGTCAGTCAATACAGAGCCTAAATTTATGAGTAATCTTTATGAACTATGTGCAGTATCCAAGTGTAGGAAAAAGACGAGAGGTACGGCTATTCTTATTTAAAAAAACAATTTGGTTCAGGAGGATTACATACAAATAGAACGGGAAGGTTGGTTTGCAATTTGGATTGGTACAATCAACAGTGTAATGTACACTATTGCAAATCTTTATGTTCCTAATCAAAATCAGAACTGTTTCCTAAACAGGATGATGAAAATCATTCATAGGATAAAAAAGGGTAATCTTTTAGTCCGTGATGACCTAAATATGGTACTTGATAGGGATTTGGATCATAAGTCTAAGGAGCCAATAGGTGCCTTAAAAGAAGTATCTTCTTGTTTGCGTATGTTTCCGGCAACATTGCTTAAATACAAGCTGTATGATGCATGGCGCACTTTCCATCCAAAACAGAGAGACTATACGTTTCTCTCCAAGAGCCATGGGTCATACACAAGAATTGACTACTGCCTAGTAGATCAAAACTTAATTAGTAAAGTCGATACAGTAAATATTGGGTTGATATCTCACTCGGACCATGCAAATGTCACTCTGTGTATCCATAAGAACTTTAACAACATTAGATCAAAGAAATATAGAATGGATGTCTCTTTGTTAAGATCAGTTGAAGACATGGATTATATTGGCAAATCAATTGAAACATTTTGTTGAGTTAAATGAAAAATCTGTCACATTTGAAAAAAAAATATGGAATTCCATGAAAGCCTATTTAAGAGGTTTTATGTTAGCCTTGAGTGTTAAAAGAAGAAAAGAGAGAGGTAAGTCTCTTCGAGACTTTTATATTGAACTTAGTAAATGTTCTTTGGCAAACAAACTGTCCCCTGATAGGGAGAAGCTAGGCCAAAAAGTATACAGAATCAAATAAAGAAAATACATCAATTGATAAATGATAACACTATATGGGAGACACAACAAAAGCAAAATCATCTCAGCAATAAAGCAAATAAAATGTTTGCCAATAATTTTAAGAATAAAAATAGGCCACAGAGAATCTCCAAGATAGTAGATAAGTATGGGACATCCTTTAATACGCCGATACAAATTGGGAAAGTGTATGATAAATTTTATGAGGCTTTATACAATTTGGAACTAAAGAATGAGGTGAGAAAACTCTCGATAGGCCAAATTTCCAACTTCTTACAAACGGTAAACTTATCCAAAATTTCAGACTTGCAAAGAAAACAATTAGAGGAGGAAATCTCCCTAGAGGAACCTGAATTAGTTCACTCAAACCAAATAAGGCCCCAGGCCCGAATGGGTTTAATAGTTACATCTTTAAGATATACAAGAACTTAGTAAATAGGCTTCTTAAGGATACATTTAATCAAATGAAAGAAGGTGGTATTGCTCCTCAAGAGATGTTACAGGCATCTATTAAAACGATTCACAAGGAGGGGAAACCCGTTGAGGATTGTTCTAATTATAGACCTATAACACTCTTAAATCTGCATATTAAAATCTATGCCAGAATTTTGGCTACTAGATTGAATTTGATTATAAAAGATCTTATTAATTTTGATCTATTTCTATGCTAGCCTTAGTAATTGATGCAGAGAAGGCCTGTGATTGCGTAAATTGTGATTTCCTAGTTTTGACTATGCAAAAGTTTGGTTTTGTTCCTGGAGTAATCAAGGCCAAAATGGCACTATACTCTAATACCTCGGCATTTGTTGTAGGTCCTGGGTTAGAAACGGACAGTTTCATGATTAATAATGGAACTAGACAAGGATGTCCATTGTCTCCCCTTATCTTTGCCCTGATTATTGAACCCCTTGCCGAAAGAATTAGAAACAAATTGAAAGTAAAGGGGTGGTAATCAATGAAATAAATACTAAAATTACTTTTTTTGCTGACAACGTTATATTCTTTATTACTGATCCTCTTACGTCTCTTAGCAGCTTGATGGAAAATATTCAGCAATATGGCGAGGTCTCATATTATAAGATTAACCATAATGAAATGCAAATAATAATTCTAAATCTATATAATTTAACAAAAAAGGAATTCAAATCTAGGTACAATTTTAATTGGAGAAGCAACTCAATGACTCATGTGTGCCTACACTTTGTAGCTGATGTAAATCGATTAGTCAAACTAAATTATGAACCTCTATTGGCCAAAACTAGATTGTCCTTGGGAAACTGGGGAAAATTGAATTTGTCCTGGTTAGGCAGGGTTACTGCTATTAAAATGTTCATACTCATACCGATGAGGTGTATATCACTTCTAACACCCAAGGTATTACTTGGGAGATTTCAAGTGTTGTTGGACAAGTTTATTAATAAACGGAGGTCATTTAGGATTAGAAAGTCAGTCCTGAGGAGGACGTATGATAACGGTGGTCTTGGTAGTCCATGCTTGGAAAGCTATTATGATGCAGTAACACTTTATCACATTTTAAGACTTGTTCAGGGTAATTGGAAATTGAAATTTATAGAGATAGAAAATACCCTCGTGAAAGAAATTGACTTGGCTAAAGTTATATGGAATAAACCTGTGGAGAAGAAAGTAGTCAAGGCCAGCCAGTGGTTGTTTCATACTGCCAAAAAAATGGTTTATAATAAATAAGAAATTTAAGCTAATTGCCTTTCCGTCTCCAGTAACCTCAATTTCCTTTTCGGGGAATTATAATGCAAATTAAGTGGGAAAAATGGAATCTTGTATATATTCAAGATCTTTTTGCTGATGATATGCCGAAAACATTTAGTAATGTAGTCAGAGATAATGGTGTTCTGCCTCAGTTCTGGCTTCATTATATTACTTTGAAAACAGAGGTGACTAAGGTTTTTGGGAATCGAGTCAACAAACTTTGAGCAAAAATTGAGCAAAGGAGATTATGTCTTTAGTATCTCGAATTGTAGTAACATTTTGGACTCTGTATTTTCTCTCGGGAAGTCGATTGCTATTCAAAGATGGGAATCCGCCTTTGGTTTCTCATTAGAAATGGAACAATGGAAGGGGGCTTTGTCTTAGACATATAAAAATCTACTCTGTGTTCACTTTAGGGAAATACATTTCAAGATACTACAGAGGTAGTAATGGGTCCCTGTTATGTCACATGATTTAGATCCAGGTCTCAATTCGGATAAGTGCTTGCGGGCATGTGGCATGGTGGGAACCCAGGCCCACACGTGGTGGTCGTGCCCAAAAATTAAATAGCTATGGAGAGAATGTATTTTCAATTTGTCAAATATCTGCAATTTGAATAATAATTTGACACCTGAACGGGTTTTATTTAATATATTTCCTCAGGATTTTGATCCCACTAGTAAACCATTGGTTATTAATGTTCTAATGGTAGCTAAGGGGTTGGTTTCCTTGAACTGGAAAGAGGGCAAAATCCCGATATGGAAGACCATTGTAACGGTTCTTCAAAGGAATAGATTGTTTAAGAGAGATTTCACTCAGAGAACCGCTAAGGATTCTATAAAGGATATAAATAAGTGGTTAAAATGGGATCTCTACATGTTGAAATAATATGGAGTATTGTGGTAATTTCCAGCAGCTGTTATGAAATGTGCGGTTGTCGTGGTAGTATTCTTCCATTGTACATATTATGAGAAGATTGTATGGATGTGTGTTGAATATATGATGTATTGTTTTATTGTTAATTTTTGTATGTAAAATAAAAAAAAACATCTTCTAACTTCCACTTTGAAGGAAAAATTGATTCTATAAGAAAACGTTGCAGTTCCACCACACTTGAATAAGACCATATATATATATGTCTCTTTATGACCTATAATAACTTGGAATAGTCCTCTTTGTACTATACTGCTGTTACAGTAGACAAAGTAGAAACAGATTATGTTCTTAGGTCTAATAGCCTGTCTAATATAGAAATTAAGAAAGGATTAATGATAACACTAAAGAGAAACTTAAAGAAAAAAAAACAATCAACTAAAACACCTACTAATTTCTTCTCTCCTAAAGAGAAAGATAATGATAAAGAAAAGTTCCAACTGGAAGCTTCTATGTGCTTGGAAGTTAGTTTCCCATTAAGGAACCCCATTGAAACCCATTGAATCCACTTTCGCAGAGTCCATATCCCCTGGAGACTTGATTAAGGAGGATAGATTGACCTCTCTACAATTAGTACATTAAAAATCAGGCTAGGGGAATTAGAATGTTTTTTAAAGTTATAAATAACTATAACATCCTCACTAATCACTTGGAAGAAATGAAAATGGCTTAAAAATAAGACTAATTAATTAGAGGACCACTCGAGGAGAAATAACATAAGAGTCAGAGGTGTCCATGAGTCTATACTCACAAAAGATTTACTTCCATTCATTGAGGTCTATTTTACTCAATTAATAATACTACAATAGGGAGAAATTAAAGTGGATATACTACATAGACTCCCACTACAGAGATTTCTTAAAACAGATGTACCAAGAGATATCATAAATTACAGCACTTCAAACAAAAAGCAGCTATTATGAGAGCTACAAGAGAGCGAAAGGCTATACTAGATTCCCGCTATGCGAATTTGGAGGTTTATAGTGATTTGTCAAGCGAAACCTTGCTAAAACGTAGAGAATTCTCTAAGTTCACAAAAGTTTTAAGAGAGGAGATGATCAAGTATAAATGGGGATTCCCAGCTAAGTTGATTATTATCAAAGATCCTCAGACTCACAATATTCATAATTATATAGAAGGTGAAAACCTTTTGAAAATATGGACTCTACACATAATAGAAGAGTTAAATCCACCTAAAAGTGTACCACTTAGCGTCATTAGGAAGAAGTCTGAATAGAAAGGGGGTAGAATACAATTAAAACTAATTTGTCCATATATCTCCCCAAATGGTAGTATAACATTTTGGTACATATTATTGAGAGTTTTATTTGGGGAGAAAGAGGGTAAGATTTCACGTACACACTTATAGCACTAAAAAAATGGGTTATTAGAAAGAAACCTTTGATATACCTAATTAAATGAGATAATGATACTTAAACACTAGATTACTTTTTACTGAAGGTAAAAATAAGTTGTTTTATAATCACGTTAAAACTTTATTAGTATTTGTACTTACACTATTTAGAAGTTGCTTTCTGATAATGAGTGACAATCATTGTTAATATTAAAAGCTTGTCTTTAAATTGTAACTTTGAGAAGCATAAATTGTTCGTAAAGTGCACTTTAGGTTTTTATAACACGGTTTCACAGCAGTGATAATTATACCATTATGGATTTATGTAATGTTACACAGATATTTATAAATTGTTCACTAGTTAGTAAGATAAATACGTCACTCTCATATTGAATTATTATCCTTTTTGGATACCATAACTATCAAATGAGGCTCATCATTTTTTTGAATGCATCCGGTAGACTCATCTACCATACTAAACCATCAGTGTATGCAGCAACTCTCTGTCAGGCACTCCACTGGCTTTCCATAGCCTCTAGAATAAAATTCAAAATCATGACACTAACATATAATGCCCTCCACAATAGTGCACCCTCCTACATCTCTGCTCTCATCCCAAAATACACTCCCACTCGCCCTCTTCGCTCTGCTAATGACATGCTTCTCTCCTCCTCTCTCATCGCCTCCTCTCACTCCCGTCTTCAAGACGTTTCTCGTGCTGCCCCTTTTCTTTGGAACTCCTTACCTCGCTCCACCAGACTATCTTCCTGCCTCAAATCCTTTGAATCCCTGTTCAGTTAAAGGACAACTGAAATTTAGAAACTTGTCATATCTTCGTAACAGGCCTAATGGCATCTATTGAGCAGTAGGAGGAATAAGTGGGGAGTGGGTAATGGGAATTGGGGAGGGTGATTTGTTATATTGTTGGGGACATATTTGATGAAACAAAAGTGACTTGCATCAAGCATTTCAATTACCTTTCTAAGAAACAATCCAATGAATTTACATGACAAGGTTTGGGAAATTACTAATACAGTAGCAGAATTTTTCACTTTAAAGGGAAGTGTCAAGATTACTAGTTTAGTATACCTCCCAATATTTCAAATAACCAGAGGGACACTAATATTCTAGAAGAAAATATGTATTTTTAAGAAGTGTTACTGCCATTCTATACAATGAAAACACATTGTATACACACAGTTGATATGTGAACAATGATCCATACACACATATATTCTGTAGAACGGACACTCCAGGCTTCTATCTATCTCCTAGGAAAAATAGGAGGAATCAGAGAAAATCGGCCAAGACTGAAAACATGGGATTTTTCCTATAAAAGTAGGACATGTGCATAGAGGTAGCATTGCTAATGAGGAACAAAAAACTAAGTTAGAGGTGCTCAATCAGAGAACGAACTAACCTTAATAAGTTAGTTCTGTGGACATGATAATCCACTCTGAGAGCAACCTCTTTTAGCTCACTTGTGCCTTTCCCAGGGACAAATATCCTGTAGTATATCAGGCTGGTCCCACTCACTAGAGTGGTCCAGCCCCAAAATACCAGGCTTTTCTACCCTGAACAGGAGAAAGAGCAAAGCCCAGATGTACATTTCAGCCTTCTTTGGGCCTCGCCAGTGAGGTGTAGATGATGACTCCCTAAGGCACAGTGAGCAAGGGGTCCACGTCTGGACTCCCCTATCACCCTTAGGGAGACCAATCCCTAAGGGTCATTTGCATAAACAAAGTTAGAAGTTCTCAATCAGAGAACAAACTAACCTTAATAAATTAGTTCTGTGGACACGATAACCTACTCTGAGAGCAACCTCTTTTAGCTCTCTTGTGCCTTTCACAGGGACAAATATCCTCTAGTATCTACCTCTAGAGTGGTCCAGGCCTGAAATACCAAGCAATTCTACCCTGAACAGGGGAAACAGCAAACCCCAGACATATGTTTCAGCCTTCTTTGGGCCTCGTCAGTGAGGTGTAGATGATGACTCCCTAAGGCACAGTGAGCAAGGGGTCCATGTCTGGATTCCCCTATAATTTTTTTTTTTTTGCTAATGAGGAGCCCTGCTTAAAAGACAAAGAAGTCCTTAATAGATACACAGTTGTTGACCCACGGCAGAAGAAAGATGGCAGCCAAGGGCATAGGAATCAAAACAAATCAGGGGGGGGGGGGGGGGGAACAACAACTGACAAACTATCTATAGGTATATATATATATATATACTGTATATATAGATACACACACATACATTTATATTATATATATATATATATATATATATATATATATATATATATATATATGAGTATGAATATATATATATGTATATATAAATATATATGCATATTCACACACGCACATCTATATTTATATATATATATATATATATATATATATATATATATATTAATCCAGAGACATTTTTGTCTTCACTTTATAGACTTTTAGAGCTATTACTAAGACCCAAGTTCTATGGATAAGCCCTAAAAAAAAGAAAAGGAATTAAACTTGTGTAGGAATGTCTACCCAATAAGCATGCAGCATCCGGGTAGCAATATTAACCCACTATTTACCAGTTCTTGCTTGAAAAGCCAATCTCCTTGCAGCTTCCTTCTTGCAGCTTCCTGTTACATTTCCCAGAAGCTTTGCTACATATCCCATGTCTTTGCACCACTGACGGGAAACCAGAGTAATTCAAGAGTTTCAGCTAGTCGAATTGGTTAAAATTGGCCAAAACAAATGATTCCAAAACAAAATGTATACCATGCTGCCTGTGATTGGTCAAACTGAATATGACTGTTATGCTAATTTTAGAAGAGATTGGCTGAAATTCAGCTGACTTCAAGGTGAGTGTTTAAATGTATATTTTGGTATTTTTTCATGCAAACTTTTTTTTTGACACACTACTGATTCTCCTCCATTAGATGCATTCATAATTCAGCAAATGTAGATATCCCTTTCATTTCAATATGATTATTGTTGGAGAAAGTGTGATATAATTATTCTATAGTAATCCTAGATTGTTGTTCTCATTTAACAGTATAGCTTTTCTCATTTCTATTCTACCAAATATTGTGTCATTTTCTATAAGTTTTTGTAAATTAACATGAATGTTGTTAATCACGTTATCTTCAATGACACTTTAAAGGACCACTGCAGTTCAATAAAAAAGACACTTGTTTGTTAAGTATTACTAACAATAGTAGCAGTTGTGTAAGCCATGGGCATAAAGCATATTTTGGGAAAATCTATTTTATTCAAGAATCTGTTTATGAGTATAGGAATCAAGTTTGTGTTTATTATATCACTTCCTCCGAGCTGACTCATGAGGGTGTTGGTTTTGGCTATCAGTGGAGAGAGTATGGGGAAGGAGGGAGCAGAGACCCTGCATCATTCACTGCAATAATAGTGCTCAAGGAATATAAGTAGCCCTCGCATGCACACAACTTGCACCAATGTATCATGGATCTTTCCAGGATCCTGCAGAAGCATAAACATTTTTTTTTCTAATTAACTAAATGTATGATTTTTTTCCTGCTCAAACAAATATTTATTTTTTCATTGTGCGCTGGTCCTTTAGGGAGACTCTTTAGGTATTTTTTTGTTTTATATAAATGCTTTACCTAGGTTCATTAATTTATTTTTACCTACTCAATGTAACCATCACACAAAATGTACACTTAAAATAACAGACTCTCATTATCTGGAACCTTCCTTTTTCTTCCTGTTCTCTCTCATGTAGGAGGCCATCTTGCACAGCTGTGACACAAAGCCACAACCAAGGGGGAGAGATAATCACAATATTAGTGTCTTGTGCTGCTCAAACACACTGCATATCGGTATAATATACTGACACATGTACATATACTGATCCTCCCCTATACATGTGGTACTACGGCACAGCAGGGCAAGATGACAGCTCTAATGAGGGACTAAAGTGATGAATATGGAGGGGGGGGGGGGGGTGATGTGTTTCCAGAGGGTGGTCTCCATTATTCTGGTGTTTCTTAAAAGTAAGTGAAGTGCCTCAGATGACAATGCATTTTGTTTGCTTTAATCGGAAATGTAAAGTTCTTTTTTCCTTAGACATTCTAACCCAAAAAGGAATTTTATTGCACTGAAGAAAATATATAAGAATATAGAAGGAACATGTAATTTATGGCCCTTTCAGGACCTGAAATCTTGTAACCATAAGCTTAATAACTACTGCAATTCAAATTGACCTCCCAATGACTCAAGGTAAAGAAAGAGTTTGAGTGCTTTACAAGTTAACACTGTCTGCAGCATTAAAAAAAAAAGAGTGAACAGAGCTTTAATAAAAAGTGTTCACACATTTTCTACTTAACATGACTGCTCTATATGATGATGCAGAGCAGTATCCATGGGTACAGTGTTGATTTAAAGGGCAATTAAAGTATGTAACAAAATACCAAAACTTAAATTTAGCTGCTTGTGTCATGGGTGCTTCCTGTAGCTTGAGGTGGAGGGCTAGCCCACTGGAGCTTACTCTTGCTTTTCAGAATATAATTTTTCAACATGATTGAACAGAGATCTTATTTACATTCACTGTTCCTCCTATTTCAGGTGTCTAATCCTTTTAGGAACAAAAGCAATATATCTCCCACCAATAAAGAAAAAGTTAATATATCCAAAAATTTTAAAAAATATATACTTTGCAAAAAACACGTTTTACATTATGAAGTCATGTTCTTCATGAGAACATACTATAAATATTACACTTCATTAGCCTGTAGATAAAAATTGCACAATGGCTGCTGAGATATAGAGAACTAGATGCCGACCCTAGCCATATCTATACAATAGCAAACTATAACAACAGCCACCTTCAAGGTCGTCTGGAGGATTCTGGGTCTCCCCCCATGACTTCCTCAAGGGAGGACTGTGATTATCAGTCACTGATCCTAATCAGTTGAGCTCTGTTGCCTGTGATAATTGTTGGCCTATAGATTACACTCAATAGGGCCACCTCATTGGGTATATTTGCACATTCATTCCCATATTACTGTGTCAGTTTCCTTGTCAGTTGTAGACACTCACAGATGCAAAGATGTATTGGGGAAGATAAGGATCTGAATTGACAGCTAGAAGCAGTTCTTCTGTGCTCTGCACTTTTATTCATGATGAAGTCACAAAACCAATTAATTTTTTTGTTAACTTATCTTGGATTTTTTTTTTCTACACAATGTACATTGAACAGAACAGATGAGATCCTTAATTCCAAGAATAATATGTACTTTCTTTATTAAGGTGTCTTCATGAACTGACTACACTCAGGATTCAGGCTCATGAATAGTATTTTAAGCTTGATATAGTCACTGTGTTAAAGGGCCACTGTTATATTAATTATACATTGATCATTAATAATATTCCTTTTAATATTCTGTAATAGCAATATTCATTAAAATAATTTGCAATGATTAGAATATCCAGACTACAGCTTAGTGTTTGTCTCCATCTTGATAGGGTCAATAAGGGTATTGTGGGGCATTTTTGCTCATAGACAGGTCTAAAAGGTTTTAAGAACAATCAGATGTAATGAAAGAACAGTCATTGACAGATTGCTGCAACAGCAAAATATTGTTGCAGATTCCTGCCAATAGAGAACATTATGTTGGTACAGTTGAGTCTAAAAATTTAGCAGCAGACTGCTAGACATAGCCACTGACTGTATATTAGGTGGATACCAGAAGTAGCTGAGTCTAAACTTTGACAGTAAGGTTAATGTTGAAAGTTGCTTTTTTAAATCTTTGAATATGAATTTTTATTAATGATCAATGCCTAATTAAAATGTCTAGTTCATGTTGTTAGGGAACTACAGTCAGTTTGTTTTGTAGTAATTATTCAAGTTTCAATCACATTAAACCTGAGAAAATCTCCATTAAATGACCACTTTGGTCAATTTCCTTTGTTGTGAAAAATTAAATAACATTAAAGTGTCATTTTTATAGTATATTTTTATGAAGGACTTGGTAAAGTGCAAAATATCTTTAGAAAGTTGATATAATATAAACATAATAATAAATACAGCATTTATTATTTCACTATAATCAGGGGCGGCCCGTCCATTGGGGCGTCAGGGCAAACGCCCCCCCAAATATTTTCTTCACCCTGCAATAAAAAAAACACAACAATGTATTAGTATAACCCAAAAACAAATAAATATAAGGTGTACATCATCATTTCAAGTCTAAATAGTATTAAAAATTAAGTAAAGTTAGTAAAGGGACACTGTCACTTTAAAATAACCCTTGCGCTACATTAACTAATGCTGTGTATCTATATAGCCCCCTGCCTGCACCCTGTGTGATCAAATTACAATAGTTATATACACTGTGTCACTAACCTGAGTCTTCTCTCTCTTCAATGAGTCCTGGCCTGGCCCCCTGACCGTTAATGCATTCCGCCCACCATCACAGTGACGATATGCATGGGCGGTCATAAATGTATCAATTAATAACTGACAGTCTTCCATCATTGACCAATCAATGATGGAAGGCTGTCCAGTTACTAAGTGATCAATCTAAACCCACCCAGACCGTTAGCCCTGAGCGCCCGCCAGCAAATAGGGCCTCGAGTTTGATTTTGATTGACTGATACAGTCAATAAAACCACCAGTTCCCTGTCCCTTCCCCCTTTCTGTTTCCTGACCCTGCTCACGCTGAGACTGAGAGACCTCCCTGGCTGAATCTACTCATCTGCTCTGCCTGCCTAACACAGTAAGTCTACACCTGCCTCTGCCTGGCACCTGCCCTGCCCCTGGCCAAACCAAAACCCCTAGTAGCCCCTAATAAAAGTTAGGGGTGACCCGTTACCCCCAGTCCCCCACTATGCCTGTCTGGCCTGCCAGTGCCACCTACCCAGCCACCCACCAACTACCACCGACGACCCCAGCCATCACCCCCATGTGGCCTGTGCCACCCCCGATCAGGCCTGCCCTATGCTAGCCTAGCTATGCCATCATGCCACCGCCGGATTACCCCGATCACGGGATCGGGGTAGTCGGGTGGTGATCGGGGTGGCACAGGCCCACATGGGGGTGATCGGATCACCCCCTTGATGAGGCCTGTGCCACCCCTGATGACCTCCATGTTGCCGCCCTATGCCACCCCCGAGGCCCGATCACCACCGGGCCGGCACCACCCCGATGCGGCCTATGCTACCCCGGGTATTCGGGCAGTGAGCGGGGTTGACCAGGCCACATGGGGGTGGATGTTCACCCCCATGAGGCCTGTGCCACCCCTGATCGTGGCCTATGGGCGACCGATGGGCGCCTGACCGTGACCGACCCCACCCTGGATGAACCAACTACCTACCCCCCCCCCCCCCCTATTTTTATTCCATTTTTAGAAGTAACAGGCATGTATATGTGCATGTCACTTCTAAAGATAAAATAAAAATAAGGGAAGGGAAAAAAAAATACAGTAACAACATTATTACAATTAAACACACAGTAAGCAAACACATTGTTAGTACAGTTAGTAACACAACACATTGTATACAAAAATAAACAGCTTTAAACAAACATTAATAAAAAATAAACAGCACATACACACATTGTTAGTACAGTTAGTAACACAACACATTGTATACAAAAATAAACAGCTTTAAACAAACATTAATAAAAAATAAAATAAACAACAGCACATACTTACCTGTAAAATTGACCCCTCCAGCGTTGGCCTTCTGTCCTCTCTGGATATAGTCATGATGAAAAATAAATAATCCATGTTGATTGAAGCCAATGGTCAAAATAAAATAATCCATGTTGATTGAAGCCAATGGTCAAAAATAATCCAATCTTGATTGAAGCCATTGTCCATCCATCCATTCTGGCCCATTGAAAGAGGCCTCCACAAAAAAAAACCGACGCTCTAAAAAAAAAACAACAACACACTAAAAGAGCTCCTCCTACAAGGAGCCCCTCCCGCGATTAATTGTTTTTTTCCCACGGTCTGCTATATATACTAATTTTTGAAGGACTCTAATTGGTTGAAATTTTTGATTGACATCGATTTCAACCAATGAGAGTCTTCAAAAAATTAGCAAATCAGCAAGCAGGTATGGAAGCCTGTAAGGGTAAAAAAGGTTAGTGTGAACTTGTTTGACCCTGTATGTATTATACATATTACAGGGCTATTTTATGTGATATACATGTTACAGGATAATATCCTGTAACATGTATAGCCAAAAAATAGCACTGTAATATGTATAACAAATAAAGTGTAATAGAAATGCATGAACAATATAATATACCAAGTAATAAAGAACATCAATTAATTAAATAATAAATATCAATTAATATATATTGTTGTATGTATATTTTTATTTATATTTATGTGTATTTTTTATGCGTATATATATATATATATATATATATTTGGATATATATATTTGGATATATATATATATATATATATATATATATATATAAATTAATATCAATATATCACAATAAATAAATATATATATATATATATATATATATATATTTATTTATTGTGATATATTGATATTAATTTATATATATATATATATATATATATATATATATATATATATATATCAATATATATATATATATATATATATATATATATTTATATATTATTTTTTTTTTTTTTTTGGGCCTATATGTTATTTAAGGGTTTTAAGGTGCGGTTGGGGCCTATATGGTCAAAATTGGCTATTTAAGGTTTTTAAGGTGCGGTTGGGGCCTATATGGTCAAAATTGGCTATTTAAGGTTTTTAAGGTGCGGTTGGGGCCTATATGGTCAAAATTGGCTATTTAAGGTTTTTAAGGTGCGGTTGGGGCCTATATGGTCAAAATTGGTTATTTAAGGTTTTTAAGGTATGTTTGGGGCCTATAGTCACACTTGGTCTTCTAAGGTATGTTTGGGGCCTATATAGTCACACTTGGTCTTCTAAGGTATGTTTGGGGCCTATATAGTCACACTTGGTCTTCTAAGGTATGTTTGGGGCCTATATGGTTCCACTTGGTCGTTTAATGTTTTTTAAGTATGGTTTTGTTCTTGAATGGTATGATTGATTTGCTTGTTTTCTTTCAACCCCAGGTGCAAACCCTATGTGGCTGCAGATTTGTTTCTACTCATTGGTCAACTTAATGAACGTGAATACCCTGAGAAGAAGAGCCGACTAATGGTTGGTGTCACTCCTTTAATTTTTCTGTTAATACGTATAGGTGCAATTATGATATTGCTGTAGTCTTGTCACATGAGTTTTTTCAATCTATATTGTATACCAATGAATTTAACACATTGTTACTTTACTTCTTGACATTTCTGCATTGCAGATCATGTATTTCAATGGGCTTTACAAGCATAAGGTCATTGGGCGGGGCTTATAAAGGTCATTATGACACCAGGGGGAGGAGTTATAAAAATGGGTGTGGTTTGAAAAAGGGGGAGTGGCTATGTTTCGCCCTGTCGCCCCTCCAACTTGAAAAGTCACCAGCCGCCACTGACTATAATATTCCATTTCCCTTCAGTAGTAGCAGACATTTTGCTTCTGTTTCTAACAGGGTTACATAGGGCCCTCTTCGTAAATTTATACACACTTAAAACAACTCTTAATATAGCTATGTATTCTATTAGATACTCGCAATCCGATTACAACCACTACGGGCCATCCTAACCCGCACAACAGGCCATAGAACTCCATTGGTTTTAGCACAGCTCGAACATTCCAAGCTGTAAATAATTAAAGTTACCCAAAATCACTATTCTGTTAGACCCGTAGTTCTAGCTCATAAATAAAGTCTAACCCGCAACTAAAACAATTATCAAGTTTCTGTCAAAAATATTACGAGTACTCAAGAGGACTTGTAAGGCCTTTTTCAATCAAATATTAGAGCCTTAACAGCTATTAAACACACAATACTGTACTTGGGAAAGCATAGAAATACATGAGAGTTAATTGCATAAGAGTCTCCAACCCACAAATATACAATAAAAAAAAACAATTGTGTGAAAATGAGGCCAGGACTTAAGGGGTTAATACATGGAAATCATGGAACCCACATGGGCAAGAACAGTTGCTTTAATTAATTTTATTGTTTTCTACATTGCAGGATTGTGAGTCCGATCACTAAATTTACCTCTCAACACTAATTAATTTGTAGAGTGAAGTTTAAGTATAAATTCCATGTCATGATGATTGTCTCAGTTACTATTGGCTGTGTCTAAGAAGTATTGCAAAAGTTTAAGAAGTAAATTACGGGCTTCCTTAAATATTGTCAGATCATATGATCACGCCCCCTGAAATCCGACTTAAAAAGGCAGGGTTTACGAGTTCAGCCTTGAGGTCGCAATTTGTGGGCTGGAGTCAATAGAATACATCTATATTTTGTGTCCCTCCCTCTTCCCTCCTTCTCTCTCCTTCCCTACTCTGCAAGCCCCGCAATGAGCGCCTTCTGTGCTCATTGTGAGCCTCACCATGCGCCATGGGCAAGTGCAACTCTGTATTTTTGGCGGCTATTTGCGAGACTCAAAAAAGAGCACCTTTCGTCGCCCATTGCAGGCCTCTGCATGCGCTATGCACACCCACAACGTTGCATGCATTACATAAAAACTTGCAGTACGATAACTATATATGCGATAGAGGAACAAGTCCAGTAGGATCCAGTAGGATAATCCACTCCCTTAAAGGAACATTGAAAGCATTGTATATGAAAGATAGTAAATGATAATGTGTGGTCTCTTTGATCAAATTATGCTCTCAAAATCAAAATATATGATTCAATGAGCAATAATATAGCTATATGAATCATACTTGTCTGAAAAATAAATCTACCGACGTACATCTGCACTTCTTGTTAGTGTTAATGAAGTTTCATTTAATGATTTTAAAACACAACTTTGTTAATATTTAAAGCACACTCTTTAAAATGTATAAAAATAAATGTGTTACCTGTCCCTTTAAGCATCAGGCATAATAGCAGTTCATTATGGAAGTGTCTATAATAGAAGCAGTCAGGCACATTTTCACTAAAATGCTTTTATACTCATGGTTTGACTGCTAATATTGTTAATTTGTGACAAATTTTATAAACGTGAAGTTTTTTATAAACTACAGTGTTCCTTTACGATTTACAGTTAAGGGCAAATAGTAAAGTTAATATATTTAACCCCATGATAAGGACAAGCAGGCTTTTGCAAATTGATACAATATGTCATTGACATAAAACAAGTCACAAGTCAGTTTGATAAATTATGTCTTGTCAGCAAGTTAATCAGCCTGTGACACAGCAGGAGGAGCCACTTGTTTTGTCCTAAACTTTTCTATGCGTAGAAGCTCATGTCATAGCTGATGCAGCAGTCATACAGATGTACTGAACTTTATTCTTCATCATTCTGCGTTATCATTCCTTTTCCAGTCTGGTCAGTGGAGATGGTAACAATAAATAAGCAACAAAGCAACAGGTGGCTCAAGGTGTAAAAAAGAATTGGGTATAATAGGGTGCTACTAGGGATAAAGTAATTCTATAAAAATAAAGGAGAAAAGCAAAAGGTATCCCTGAAGCATAGTGCACACCCTAAGACCTAATCTCAATATAGAGAATAATAAATGATAAATAATAAATAAAACTTAACATTTAATAAATCAGATAAAAATTAAAATAAAATCTTGATACTCTGACGCCACGTGGATAATATTATAAAGAATGGATACGACTCAATACGACACTATGTAAACAAAAAAATATCATTCATATAAGTCCAATAGATATGTAACGTGACACTGACCTATGACGTCAATACTGGGCGCATAGGCAACGCTCGTGGAGCTAGGCGCTCCCGTTCTTTCTCAGAATAGGCCCATAGCCTAGCTATTCGATTAGCAGCCTTATTAAATTGTGATTTGGCCAATTGAATAGGGCTCTGTTTAAGCACATGGCATATCTTTTTTTACAGAAGTTTTTAGTTAGTGAACTTCTATCCAAATCAAGGTCTTCACTAACTAAAAACGTCTGTAACAAAAATATGCTTTGTGCTTATATAGTGCCCTATTCAATTGGCCAAATCACAATTTTATAAAGCTGTTAATTTGTCCCTATTCCTTATTCAGATTGAGAGTATGAAGTATTACAAGGAATACATTCGTGGCTAATAGTCTGAATTAGGAACTTGGACATCATTACCCCTTGAAAGGGAGACTCCCTTAGATTGGAATTTTAAGCAGTGGCTCATTATCACAATCTATTGGCTCTATATACACACTACCAGCACTTTATGTACCCCTATGAGTCCTTTGAGATACTTATCTAGCATTAAGCACCTTGATATATTTAATTTTTTGATAAATCTAATAGGCATTGAGCACTTTAGTATTCATAATATCTACGTGAATGTGATAAAGCACTTTTACTTAGCACTTTTTCACTTTCTCCACTTTGTGCAATTTTTATTGTTGCTTTATCCTCATTGTTGTTTACAGCACTTTGCACTTTACATGTGTATCACATATCTATTGGACTTATAGGATCAATATTTATTTTACATAGGGTCAATTTGAGTCTTATTCACTCCTTATAATATTATCCAGGTGGTGTCAGAGTATCAAGATTTTACTTAAATTTTTAATCAATTTATTAAATGTTACATTTTATTTATCATTTATTATTCTCTATATTGAGATTAGGTCTATGGGAGTGCACTATGCTTAAGGCATACCTTTTGCTTTTCTCCTCCAGTGGAGATGGTCACTGAGAACTCAAGTTCTATTCTACTCTCTTGCAATTGCTCAACAACATTGTTTGAAAAATATTGCACACAATTTCAAATATAAACACCAGTTTGTAAATGCATGCAAACATTTTTTGGTGTTCCATGTAAATGTACAGAACCACTCTAGTTTTGAAAAAACTTTGCATGTTTATAAAATTAATAGCAAACTAAACATCTTAGCTTTGCTAGCGTATTGTGACTTCAAATTTGGACCACTAATTTGCTTGAAACCTGAAGGATAGAGTTATACTACTGGAATGTGCTTTCTATTGTATCAATTTGCAATTGAAAGTGACAGTTTTTCAATAGAAATTAATAGATTTGTTATCTGAATCGGATGTTCCTGCCATTGATTCCAGGTGTCTAATCTTGTTAGGGACAAAATCAAATGTTGGCCTCCATTGACGTAAGTTATATAATGTAATTCTATCTATCTATCTATCTATCTATCTATCTATCTATCTATCTATCTATCTATCTAACAATCTATCTATACCCCTTCTCATGGCAGGGAAGTATTTAAATTGAAAATAAATATATGCAGGGGCTTTATGAACCCTCCGATTATGATCAGCTACTCCTTATGAGCAGGGTATCTCCCAGGATTTCCCCTCAATAACCACTGTAAGCCCTTCGCCCCATCTCTTATTCTGTTGTGGGGGGGGGGGGGGTACATTAACCCTAGCAATACCCTCATAAAAATAATTACAGAATAACAAAAAAAATGTAAGAAATTAAATAAAATAAAAAAGATACTACAAAAAATTACTCCTATAGGGGGGAAATTATACATACCTTCCATGTCGACGACCCCCAGTGACGATCCTTGAAGCACTGGCCGTCACTTATCCATTGCTGAAGAGTGAGGACAAGGACTGCGGATAATTGCCAGAGGGTTCGCCAATGTGGAGGGTAAGTATAATTCTCCCCTATAAGAGTAGTTTTTTTATAGACTTTATTTTGCTGTAATTTTTTTTTTGTTTAGTTTCTATTTATTTTCTGTATTTTTTTTAGTATTGTATATTTTATAGTGTTGGGAAATAATAATAATTATTTCTCTCGGTGCATAACACCTATTCATATATATTCAATAAAGAACCAGAGAAAAACAAAATAATAAATATTTATTTATATTATTGGAGACAATGTCGATTAAAAACTTGTTTAAAATCAAGGGAATAGAAAATGATTCCTTAAAAACATTTAATATTGACTCCCTTATTTTTTGCACATTAGACTGGTATCAGGAGATAAATCTAATTTATTTTAATCTCTCCTATTTTGTCTTGATCAGTGCTTTATACAGATATTTGGCTTGGCTTTCTTTTTTCTGTGTGTGTATATATATATATGTCTCAATTTCAAAGAGATTCCATTTTATATATATATCCAAGATTCCAAGTCCTTCAAGTTGCCAATCTACACAACAATGTCATATGGTGCCTTATTCCACCCTTCTATTTTTCCTTAATATACTGCAGTGTTCCTATCTAATCTTATTCACAGGGCTATATTAAGAGTGCTACCTCTTTATATTCATAAGAGGGCATATATCTCTATGAGGTATACTGATTGCTTTTCCACATATATGTATATATGTCCTCTTAATGGCGTTCTTTTATCTTTCTATTCGCCACTTGGATTAAATGTTCCACTTTATAATATATGTACTCGATCAGTATATCGGCATTTGTTTAGATCTTTATTCTTAAGCTCTCCTGTGTATTGAGATTGAGATGCTGTATATATGTTAAATATATTGGGTGTTCATAGCACTATACTGGGGGAATTCCGTTGTTATATATAGCTCTATGCTGTCCACAGTTGGACTACCCTCATATATAGGCTTCTCTATATTTGCTCAGTTCCCATACTCTAAATGGCATTTATACTTATATCCACAATTTATCTTGTTTGCAATGAAATGCGGGATATATTAGTCTTTTGCCACTTATTAGGACTCTGCACCAGGCTCTCCCGTGTGCTGGAGCTTAAGCACCAAATGTGTAACAATTAAGGACTCAGAGATCACGGAGCTGCATTGAGCTACATTGAAAGCACTTGCTTGTTTACAAAATCGGCGTCTGACGTCAGACGCAACCACTTTTTTTTAGTATTGTCATACAATTTGATATGACACAAATATTACAATGTTTGTGATTTAATAAAGTTTACTGAGTTAAATAATCAATTTATAGATAAGTATATGGTTTGTACAGAATGATGTTTATTGGAATAATAGTAAAGGATAAACAGTTGTAGGTATGTAAACTTGTTAACTTTGATTTTTAGTTAGATCACAATATACAAACTATAAAATGTATATTACAATCTCTTGTGAATGATTGGATAACGATTTGTTTTAACACATTTTATATCCTGTTAGTACAATATAGAATTCAATAAGACGTGTATATAATTTTATCAAGTTTGGTTGGTAATTTATCTTAAAACAATCTATATTTTGTTAGGTCAATATATAGATCAATAATCCGTGTATAAAATCTTATAAGGTTTGGTTAACAATTTATTGGAAAGCAATAAGATTTGGTATGATAAGCATAGTTTAAAGTCTTATCACACTTGGATAAACAATCAAATGCCTATTCTATACAATATATGTGGTATTAATACTCAGTGACTACCCCATGAATAGCACACTCAGGTTTAAGACCTACAGAGCAGAAACAATATAACTACTTATAATGCATCTATAGCAGGCCAAAAAAACTTTTGTATATTGGTATTAGGGTTTTTTAATTAGTGATATAGCGTGTTTCTCTATATGCAATCAATTAATGATATAAAACAGTTTTGTTGATTGTGTTATTAAAGAAAGTATGCATTGAGAATTGCTAAGTTGCTTTTGAGTATACCGTAGATGTATTTTAATAATCGGTTTTGTAACAGAGTTAAATGGTTATATTATTGAATAAAGTCAATCAGACTGTTGTAGGTAATATGGGCAGAGAATTAAATATATTGAATAATACCTACAGTCCTGAATGCAGGTGCTAATGAGTCTGGGTTCTGTGACCACTCCCAAAAAGGTAACATAAGGGTTGTGGTATATTGGACTATTTTATCTCTACTACACATGAGAAAGTTAAACACGTTTATACATTACCATGTACAGGATTTCAGGGTAACACCTGCCTCATTTTAGGATCCCTTCTCAATATTGCCTGAAGTCTAATCCCTTTTTGTGTATTTGGTTCTATTCTTTTTAGGAAGAGTTAGGATAGAGTTTGGATATAGACAGATATAGTAAGATATCTTAGATAGAATATAAGGGGGGTATAAGTTTATGCCAGAGAGTGACAGTCAGAAATTGTACACAGACAGGACCGTCAGAAAAGCAGGAAAGACCAGAAAAGACCCCAATCCTTCTCTCTGCCTATTAGAAAAACTCTTTCTTCCTTATCATCACAAGATTGTTTTCTACCAATTACTGATAGCCCCCTTCCTGTTCGCATGTATATGCATAATTATAAGGTGTTGGTAAACATGTTGTGTATATCTGTTTCTGCCCGCAAGAAAGCAGTCTGGGTACATGTATTAAAATTAATTTATTAGAGAATATATGTGACCTTTGTCCAGTTAGATCTACCAACTATTTCCAAGTTAGCGACTAGGCCATTGTGTGTTTATCTACACCTGTTGTGATAACACCTTCAATAAGAACAATTGGGAGTTTAAGTCAAATGCGTAGACCCTAGCATATCTATATCTATAGATCTATACGCTATCTTGAGTCAGTTGTAATGTTTCATCCTCAAGGTTTTTGCTAAACGTATTAGGAGTTGGCTTGAGTCTCGTTTGATGGCCTTGTTTACTAGACTAGAAATATGGACATACTAGGAAAATAATTTAACCCCTCACATGTTAAAAGGGTATACCATATGTACCTGTCTGGGTTTACAATGATAACAGCAAAACTAATAGACAACCATATAATGTAGATAATATATGCATGGTCCCTTTCTTTACTCACAAAAGGCACAACAGTATTTATTTTTAAAGGGGTATTGTTAGGAACTATGTGGGTCCTTGGGTCCATGAAAGTCCAGAAATGGGCCCATGGGGAGCCAGAAGCATCCCTATGGTAGAAGTTAGAGTGCCATGGTAGGCGGTTCATTTTAGGTGCCATGGAAGTCCATATGGGAAGTAGTTATTTTGGCAAAGAAATTATTTGAGGACAGCAAAGGAGAAGGGGGGAGAGAAGCTGGTAAATGTTCCTTCACCAAGTGGAGTTTTTGATGGACAGAGAGGATAGTGGTGATGTCATGGCAGTCCGATTGGACTATAATATACCATGCGGTACAGCAGTGATTTGCCACCACATAAACACACCCCTGTAATCAAGCTTGTACAACAGTGCACTGGTTGAGCTGTTTAAAATGGATGCTGAGGTGCTGACTTTTATAAAATTATAACATTTTATAAAGTTTCACGATAACTGGCCTATATTTCGCATGGGCTTTGACACTGTGCAGAGCAGTTTAAGTGTTCCTTTAACCCTGGAGGTTAGTGGAAGGAAGCAGATGGCAATGCTCATCAGCCCTCATATACATGATATATGTGCTTACTAATAACTACACCTATCTATCTATCTATCTATCTATATATATATCTATCTATCACAAATATGTTTGCACCATAGTGCTATAGTTCAAGGGATGGCAGCAAACTTTTTTAAGGAAAAAGCTGTTTCAAAGCTTGACCTAGGAAAGACTGACTGAAAAGAAATATGATTTGAACTAAAACCCTGGTGACTCTTTAAGCGAAGCACATTAACTGAATATTTCATGCAAGATACATTACAACGCTCATCATGATTTATTGAAAACGATAGCACTCTGTGTATATTAATACAATGTATTTTGTTCAGCCTGCTGAACGGCACATTAATTTTAAGTGGCATATGGAATGTTTTTTGTCTCATCTACAATGTGATAGCCATTGTAAATGACAGAGTCCAAGGTTAGCATTAAGTTGTTTAACAGGTGTCTCGGTGTGAGACTTTATGCCGTGCTGCTCTGGGAGAAGATTTGTAACAGGAGTGGAGACAGAGTGATCATATTAAACAGGGCTTCCTTTTGTAGCGCCTTTCCCCATTTGGAAGGAAAATTATAACTAAAAGCAGCTGATATTATGCTATCCGTGATAAAATCTCTTTTGTTAAATGGACACAGTTACCACTATTTTTGCATGGCTTAAAGGGACATAGAGTTTACCAATACATTTGGGAAGGGAAAATATACATGCAGTCTATAATCTAAATTAAACAATTATAGGGTTATCAGTAAGGGTTTAGGAGTGTTTGTGGACAAGCAACTACATAACAGTGCTGAATGTCAGGTAGCAGCTGCAAAGACAAGTCAAATATTATCATGAATTATGTCGGGTATAGAACCAAAGAACATGAAAAGAAACCCATTGTGTGTTGTATATCCTGAGAGCTAGATGATGGGTATGTGTTTATAATTAACAGTAGATGGAGGGGTGGGAAGGAGGGAACACGCAGAAGTCCAGAACCTCTGTTTGATAACTTGATAATATTGAAATTGATGCAACAGCCCTTCCCCCTCACTGGTCCAGAAGCAGGATATTGCATGAAAGGATGCAAATATAAACACCCCTCTCACGTAAACAACTTCCATTAATGTATCATGGATACCAACCAGAGTACTGCAGAGGCATCATCAAAACTCATTTGTTTTTTGTTTTTTATTAAAAACTGGATGACTTATATCCTGAGCAATTATGCTCTTAGTCAGACTCAATTTTTTCAAACATATATTTTATTTTCATTGTGATGTGGTTCTTTAAATACAATTATAAAATAGTGAAAAGTGTATCAAATGAAAATGCTTGCATTTTGATTTTGACTTCTCCAAACATTGATTTTGCAGTAAGGTAGAACTGATTTTCCTTACACTTAACTGAGACTAAACACACCCCTTGCACTTGCTAACTGCCCTACTTCTTTGCAATAGTCTCTTAATCCTGCCCCTCAAGCTGTAAATGTACCTTGTATATTGGGCCACTTGTTTAATATCATGCCACCTCTATATATAACGGTATATATATATATATATATATATATATATATATATATATATACAACTAAAGTACATATTGTTGACATTATCTATATATTTTGTAGCAATATACAGTAAATCCTATCCCATCATTCCTTACTTGTATAGTTGATTTAGTTTTGCCTGAAAAAATCTGCTGTATGTTTCCAAGCATGCAACATTTTAGCTATTTTTATGCTCAAATGTGTATTCTTCAGTGACTACAGAAATCTACAATTAACAAGCAGATATACACCAGCTAACTTGTTCTGTCTGTCAACATTTCCTATCTGTTACTGTCCCCACACCATGAATTCTTGAATATGTATGATTATTTTCAAAGGATTTTACATTTCTGTACTTTACCAACCCACATGCTTGAAGATTTATCTCTACTTATGTTGCTTTACTACTGAAAGTGCCATAATGGTATCAATGCCTCACTTGGAATAAGGAGATTTGGTCAAGCCACCATGACACTCCATTTAAAGCTGGCAGTACCTGTAAAGAACATTTTAATGGCTAACGTAATGGTCCAGTTTTCATAACTTTTAAGTAGTAAAAAACAACTTTTTAATGTATTGTTATTACTTAAAAAGTAAAACTCAGAAAGGTGCACCATAGTGGGGCTCTGTTCCACTTGGGCTTGTAGCTAAGAGAGAAGGCTTCCTAGTAACTGTAGAAAATTCTTTCTCACCAAAAATCTAAATATATATGGGGTTTATTTACAAAAATGTAATTATTTATTGATATCATTAGACAGCGACGAGGTTAAAAACACTTGAAAATGAAAACCAATATAAACAAAAACCTTTGTCATTATGTGTTGTATTCACTATGATCCATATATACCTTTGAGAATATACTTGTGAAGATACTACTGTGTCTGATATATTAGAACTCCACAATTCTATAGGTATAAGTACCTCATTACATGAAACCAGTCAGAAGAAGACATCAGCTCAGTGAAAGGCAACTGTACTGCTACACAAATTGCAACTGAAATTAGAGACAATGAAAAAAAAAAAAAAAAGACTGCAGAATAAATAAAAAAATATATAAAGGATAAGATGAGAGGCAAATATACAATTTGGGCACAGTTATATATGACCTAGTGAGAAGCTGATAGTATGAACTAATATAAATTGGTGATGTGAAAGTCGAAACCCACATATGAAATTGATATAAAGGCCCCTATTCAATAGAGCAATTGTAAGTTACTGGAGCCCGTAATGTAGCCCGTAAACTAATTTGCTATTCAATTGGCGTATTTTCACTAGCCGCAAACGATTTGTGGATTGCCAGCTGAAAATCCCTGCAGTTGTTAAAATCGTAACTCCGACCCATCTAGGCCTTTGATCTTTCAAGCCCATAAATAATCACAAATCTCTATTCAATTGCTACAATTCCTCAAGCCCGCAATTGTATTCACACCTGTAAATAGCAAATGTAGAAGAAAATCCTATGAGTACCATATAGGACTCTCAAGGGGGTTAAACAACCGGATCGTAGCACTGTAAATGCAAATAAAAAATCAATACTGAACTTTAAAAGATGGGGACAGTGATGAAATACATTAGAATTAATGCACAACAGTCTCAAGCCTGCAAATCTCCAATCAAAATTGATTTTTTAATGTTTTATTTTCATGTTATATCAATCTCCGGATTCAAGGCATTAATACATATCAGGCCACCCACATGGACTAGAACAATTCCTTCATTAATTTATATTATTTTGAACATTGCCGGATTGCAAGTCTGATCGCATATAGGACTTCTAAACGCTAATTGATTGACTTTTAACCTCCATGTTTTAATGATGTCATTTGTTTTCTATTGGCTGTTTCTAAATTGGTAGTTATGGCCTTGCTTAATTGATCATGATCACACTCTGAGATGCTACTTACGGATGCATGGTTTACGGTTTAGGCTTTCAGCCAGGTAGTTGCAGGCTTCTTCAATTGAATCGCTCTGTAACTGTTGCAAATTTCAAGCCCGCAGACTTACGGCCGGTGCAATTGAAAAAGCCCTAAGTGTACACACAAGTGTTTTTAATAGAACTTTTGATTAATAAAAAAAGAAAAAAAAAGAAAAGGGTAACATGTTACAATTAATATACTAATATACTGGTCATACTTGTAACAAAGACTTACATGGATACATAGTAAAACTTATTAGAAAAAAGGAAAATAGAACTCAACAATGAATTGTAATCAACGATCCTTCAGAAACCAGGAAAGCTCTATATCTCATAAGTAACCTGATATTGGAATCAATTCATGGCACTAATTATGTACACTTAAGAAACTAAAATAATAGCGATTGTAATAAAGTTACGGAGCCTTTTGTCTATGTCTCAGTACTTTTCAAACTAGTTGAATATGGTGTAGAATAATTAAACACTATTGAAATTCAGTTATGGAATAAGCTAATTTGCATCTCTGCATGCGTATTCAGTCTTAGAATTGGAGTTTAAGAATCATATTGTGATAATCTAATTGATAGGGGAACTAAGTTTACCTTTGTTTTCTTATAGATCCACACTTATACCTAAAGAAGTTTACAGTAGTATCTTCACAAGTATATTCTCAAAGGTATATTTGGAAAATAGTGGATATGACACATAATGCCAAAGGTGTTTTATTTTTAAATGTTTTTAACCTTGTCGCTGTTTAATGATATAAATAAATAATTTTTTTTTTTATAAATAAGCCCCATATATATTTTATGTTAGTATTGATAATGTTAACCACTAATGGGATTTTGGTTTACTGGGAAGTTTGCTTAATCCTCTAAAAAAAACGCCCCTGAACGTAGGTGACAGACACCAAGGACTGTTGTTCAATGCTCTCTAGCCTTAATGTGTGCTCTCAAACTTCTCGCAGGAGACTTTGAGTCTGAAGCTAAGTAGTCTCTATAGTAATGCTGCTGAATGGTACCCACTACATGAACACATTACACTAGCCTTAAAATCTTCCCCCTATCTATCTATATAAACACCTTTCCATGACATAAAAGGGCTTAAATAATAATACAAAATAACCCATTGAGGACCTTCCTCACCATAGTTTCCATCCTTAAATAGATATTTTGAGGTTACTGGATTCTCCTCCCTGTGAAGGGCACATGTGAACTAAAAGAGGCTACTCTCAGAGTGGGTTATTATATTGAGCGCCCCTAGTTTGTATTTTTTTTTTCTTCTATTCCCAGCTGATTCTGTTTGCTATTGTACACTTGTAAAATAATAGACTTTCCATTAATCTTGTTGGAAGTGCTTACAGTTCTAGCCGTCAAATTCCCATTGTGCAGATAGACGCTTCTTATGCATTCAAAGTCTCCTTCCACTTCAGGAAGTTGATTATTAGAAGCCACAATGAAAGATTCCTGTGTAGCATATATTAATATGAAAAGTAATAAACTAGAAGCTGCATTGTTTTGTTTTTTACATTCTAAAAATATTTTCCCTATTTGTAAGTGCTATGTTTAAAAAATATCACATTTTCATATATGCCTACAGGGGTCCTTTAAAAGGCCAGGATAGCTGCCTAAGTTCTAAGAGTATCTAATTAATCACTTGTTAGTTATTTAAGACAGCAATAAAGTCATTTGTAAATAAAATGGTTTAAAAATGAATGTTACTTGCCTGGTGTGCTGGGCCTGTCTCAATCTCCCTCCTGTCTCCATCTCCCTCCTGTCTCATGACTCATTTTGTTTATCTGGGAGCCATTAAAGTTGTTTAATTACTCAATAATTGTCTATCCCTGTGCTGTGTGCATATATGACCATGCCCCCACTTGATGTTTTTAGTGATGTCAATGTTTTTCTGTTTCCTAATATTTGAGAAAATGGTTAATTAACCAGATGAAATGCTTGGTCCTATCCTCTTATGGTACCGCAACACAAGGCAGCAGCAGTAGTGGTGATATTCCGGTTCCATATCATAGTCAAGGCTTAGCTAAATTGTTAGGATTAGGGTTAGGGTTGGGGTTAGGGGCTGGGTGAGGGTTCAGGTTAGGGTGAGGGTTAGGGGTAGGGTGAGGGTTAGTTCATGGGTTAGGCTAACATTATAAGCTTAGAACTTCTCTCAAATATCGACAGCGCTGCAAAATATCGGCAGCGCCAGACCTGTCACGACACCATAACAGGATAGATCCAAATGCTTTAGTCACAACTCCTGAATAATTTCCCAGCTACCAAATAACTTAAATGGCTTATAGGTAAACAATGTGAGTTATGTGATGTGAGGGAGGTGGAGACAGACCCGGCACACCAGGCAGGTTACATTCATTTTAAAACTATTTTATTTACAGATTACTTCATTGTTTTAATTTATACAGACACATTTCTTGCACTAACAAGTAATTAGCTAGAAACTCACAACCCTTTCCCTGGAGCTTACACTGGCCATTTAATGGCTGTACTTAAAAAAAAAAAAGTTGTCTATTAACAATTATGCAAATATTCTAAATAAAGGACTACATCAATGCGTTCAGGTCAGTATCAATTCTACTTTGTGCACATGATATGATTTATCTAGATTTTCACTATGTTACTGTACCAAGCCAATAGACATTTTGAGTTAGTGTTTACAGTACAGAATTGTTCAACCTAAATTCCAGATCTTTTCTTAGCAGCGGTGGGAATATAGCCCCCATTATTTCAAGATCCTTACAGGACTGCTTCCCTTTCATGTGTTGAGTGAAATGCCACTTTGGTGTGACACTGAATATTTTCCTAATTTCTCCAGCGCACTGTTTGTCAAACTGCTGTAATTGAAAGGGACAGAAAGTTGGCACATATTGTCCTCTGAGGGGCCTGCGTCTCAAGTCAGCTCTCTTAACTATGTGAAGCATATATGTTATTTGCTGGTCTGTCTGCCAACATCTACATCAAAGCCAAGCCTTTTTCATTCGTTCACTTAGATGAGATACAATTCAACATAAAGGTAAAAATGGAAAGCTTTATGTTTTTATGCTATCTACCTTATTATAGCTAACTACTATATGGACCCTATTGGGCAGAGAAATGGTTAAAGCACCTCTGTAGGGCTCATAGAATAGGGTTTAATTTGTTTATTTATTAATAATTTTTGGGTTAAATCAGCATTTGAAGAAGAAAATTAATGTAGATTGTAAAATGTACGTTTGAATTCTAGCTTTATGCAAATCTGTTTGTCTCCACCCCTATCAGGTTTCCAGTGGGTGGGGAACAGATCTGCCAAGTCATTTTTTCCCTGCAGTGGCTATTGCAGACAAAGTAAACCATTTTGCATTTCAAGCAAAGCTTAAAAAATCTTGACCAATAACATCTAACATTAATGTTAAATGGTAGTAAATGGTTAAAAATAGTAGACAATAATGTGATAATTGACAAAATGTTTTATCTAGAATAGAAAAAATATAAACACAGCATTTAATGTATTAGTTATTAACGCAATCATACTGTAGTGAGTGACCATTACTTTGTTAAGACGACACTGAAGAGATTAGATATGCTAAGCACCATCAGATAGAGGGCGAAAAAGCAGGTTGAAAAGTGTTCTCTTTTTTAAAATTGGCATTAAATATGATGATAAGCTTTTGTGATAGCAGTTTTAGACTGCTTCTATCTTTAGCCTGGTTTATCAGTAGGGAAGAGATCTTTCATGTTATATGCATTTTCATTTTAAATCTACTAAGCAACAAAAATCTTATCTGCATCTAAGGTCCCTACCAAGTTAAGAAACCAAAGCCATTGCTGCCACTTCATCATAATCACATATATATGATGTATCTTTAAAACTGTTAGGTAGATGTAATGGAAAAAGTATATGGGCACATTGGTTATCTACAGTCAAAATGTATATCACATATAGTTGTCCTAATTGCGGGGTTGGCAAAAGTTGTTAGTAATGCAATGTTAAAATTGCGGGCTGACACAGCGAGCCCCGCAACTGTGGCACAGCAATGAGCACCGAAGGAGCTAATTGCGCTGGTGGAGATGAGCGCCGCAGGTGCTTATCCCGACGACCCGCTGAACTTAGGCAATGAACGGCAAAGGCGCTTTTGTGGGTACATTTGCATGTCCCTGTTCAGCTTCCCAGAATGCAGTGTAATAACTGTATTTCTCAGAATTATGAGCTGGAAACTGTTTTTTTAACTTGTTTTAGACATTCAAATGTGAACACAGATGTACTATTTACATACTGTACTACTGTACAGTGGAGGACTTCTATCGCTCTTTTGCCCACTATATATTAAATGATTGTTATGGTGAGCTACCTACTCAAAATATCCACTACACAAGCTGGGATCCTACCCCAAGTTGGTGATAGGCAGGAACCTTGAAACGGCTGTGCGTGGGTAAGATTCCCAGCTTGTGAATAATCCTTGGCTTTGCATAAAAGCTGTGTAATGCATCTGGCATAGTCTAAAAACAATGATAAGAGAGATAAGTGCACTTCCAAACGCTGTATGTGAATTAAAAATGTACAAATGTAAAGGTATCCTCATAAACTCAATGAAACCATAGGATAACCTACTATCCTTAAACCAACACCACACATAGGTGAAAAAAAGAACACAACTACAAATAATAAAATAGAAAAAAAAAATAACTAGCAGATATTCTAGTAATAGCTGTATAGGGAGATATAGTTAGCAAATGATGAATATATTAAGTAGCAGCTGATGCATGGCAACACTTGTAATGCCTTGTTTTGTTTCAGAACCGCAGGCTTACTTACGGCTCCTTCTCACTGCTCAACACTGTCAGTGCCTCTGGAGCTCCATGCAAACGGAAGCCTTGTGTAGTATCATGTAACGGGTCATGGTTCCAAGATGCTGGCATGAAGCATCTACTCATAGATAGACTTGGTATCCCCCCTCTCTAATCAGCAATTAGATTCTACTAAGTCACCTTCAGTAACCTTGAAACAGCTGTACTAGCCCTGATACAGTGTTAGGACTGTGTTGTGAGATAGTGAGTCAAACTATCAGAAGAAGAGCTACAAGGAAGCTGGATATATTTCTGTTTATGTTCTTTTCATGTGCTGGCTGTGTGTTTAAAAAAAAACGTGGAGTGGAATGAAAAAGCCTCCTGTGCCTACCATTAAGGGAAAAGAGTTGGTTAAAACAGGGCACTGACCCCCCAAGCGGTAGTGCTCTGTCACATTAGATATATATACAGTGATACCTCGGTTTGAGTCCACTTTGGTTAAAGTCCAATTTGGTTTAAGTTGCATTGCATAGGGAAACTATTTGTTTGGAACACATTGATTGCTTGGATTGAGACCTGTCCACGATGGGGACATACAATAAATTTGCAGCAGTGCAGGAAGTGCGCAAGTTACTGTGTGTCTGTAAGAGCATACATCGAGCCTGTGCCTCTAAGGGCCTACATCGAGCCTGTGCCTGTAAGAGCCCAAATTTAGCCTGTGCAGAACCTTCAGAGGGAGCAGCAACAGATAGTGGCTGAGGAGGAGGAGGGAGGAGGGAAGGCAGGAAGCCCCTACTGCACTCATCAAAAAAATGTGTGCTAAATGGGCTGAATTACAAAATGTTGTTGAACACTATCACCCTCACAAAGCTCAAGCAAGCCGCGTTGTGGCCTTGTTTAATGATAAAGCGATTACTCACTTCAGAAACTTTTTGAAATAGGATTTTAGTAAAACTCCCTACATCACAGTCTCCAGCAGAGTCTCCAGCAGGGTGCAGTGGTGTTAAGAGACATAAAGGACAAATATCCACTGTGCAAGTCCCTGATGTTGTAATGGAAGAGGACTCCCCTTCCAAGCAATAAGCTGTCTCCTCATTTTCCTCCTCTACATTGCTATCATCCCATTGGGCCCTCAAATCCTCTCAGTACTGTACAGTTAAATTATCTGCTATTTACCTTCTTACATTGATTGTTATGGGAAATGCTTGTTTGGTTTGCCCCTGTTTGGCTCACATCCTGCCGCCCAGGAACAGATCAAGGACTTTAACCAAGGTACCACTGTATGTATGTATGTATGTTTTTTTGAACGTTTGTCCACTGACAAAGAAATGACCAGTCTATAATTGTAATGCTAGGTGTATTTTAACAGTGAGAGACAGAATAAGAAAAAAATAAATAAAAATAACCTATGTCAAAAAAGTTATAAATTGATTTGCAGGTGAATGAGGGAGATAAGTATTTGACCCCTAGTTGGCAATCACAGAGGTCAGACATTTCTTGTAGTTGGCCACCAGGTTTTTAAACATCTCAGGAGGGATTTTGTCCCACTCCTCTTCGTAGATCCTAAGTCAAGATTTCAAGGCTGATGTTTGGCAACTCGAACCTTCAGCTCCCTCCACAGATTTTCTATGGGATTAAGGCCTGGAGACTGGCTAGGCCACTCCAGGACCTTAATTTGCTTCTTCTTGAGCCACTCCTTTGTTGCCTTGGCTGTGTGTTTTGGGCCATTGTCATGCAGGAATACCCATCCACAACCCATTTTTAATGCCCTGGCTGAGGGAACGAGGTTCTCACCCAAGATTTGATGGTACATGGTGCCGTCCATCGTCCCTTTGATGGGGTGCAGTTGTCCTGTCCCCTTAGCAGAAAAACACGCCCAAAGCATAATATTTCCACCTCCATGTTTGACGGTGGGGATGGTGTTCTTGGGGTTATAGGCAGCATTCCTCCTCCAAACACGGGGAGTTGAGTTGATGCCAAAGACCTTGATTTTGGTCTCATCTGACCACAACAATTTCACCCAGTTCTCCTCCGAATCATTCAGATGTTCATTGGCAAACTTCAGACGGGTCTTTACATGTGCTTTCTTGAGCAGGGGGCCTTGGGGGGGGGGGGGGGTTGCAGGATTTCCATCCTTCACGGTGTAGTGTGTTACCAATTGTTTTCTTGGTGACTATGGTCCCAGCTGCCTTGAGATCATTAACAAGATCCTCCCGTGTAGCTCTGGGCTGATTCCTCACCGTTCTAATGATCATTTTGAAATGCGTTTTTCTTGTTCTTTTTTTGTTATTCTGTCTCTCACTGTTAAAATACACCTACCATTAAAAATTATAGACTGGTCATTTCTTTGTCAGTGGACAAACATTCAAAATCAGCAGTGGATCAAATACTTTTCCCCCCACTGTATATATATATATATATATATATATATATATATATATATATATATACTGTATATAAATATATACAGTATTTATATATTAATAAAAGTACATTTGTGTTTACATTTGAATGTTTAAAAAATAAATTTCATACATAGGACCATCTTGAGAGTTTAAGGACTTCTTTAATTAACTAGCAAGCAGAGACACTTATTTTAATTATGCATTGATTAATAATAACATTCTTATTTAATAATTTATAATATCAATATTAATATTATGATTAGAGCATCTAGCTTCAGTTGAGTGTTTGTCTTCACCCTGATAAGGTCATTAAAAGGAGTGTGCTCCAACAGTAAAAAGTTTCTTAACTTACCACACAAGTCTTCATCCAATGGAGATCATTGTACTAATTGTTCACATTGTGTCTAAAATTTAGCATCTGTCTGCTAGACAAAGCTACCTCCCCCCTTGGCCTTATATGCTAAGTCTGATCATTGACAATAAGTTTAATAGTGAATATTATTATTTTTTTTAAATAATTGAATATGAGTTTTTTTAAAGCTCAAAGCCTAATTACACATTAAGCTCACTTTGGTGAGAGAAAATTGTACAACATGTATAAATATTTATGTGCTTACAAAAATAAAACCCAATGCAAATCTGAGTCGGAGACACTGGTGGGAATTGCTGTATAATCGTTGTCAATCTGTTTTTTTACGCCTTTAAAATAATTTCCTTCTTTTACTGAGCTTATTGACTAAGTTCATCTAATTGGCAGAAGCTGAGCTTGGCTTCAGTTCATAGGGACCCAGTTGCCAGTTGTGGACCAGAGGTAATATGAGAAAATACTACTTTACAGAAGGGTAGTAAATCAGTGGAACAGCCTTCCAGTGGAAGACTAGGGAAATTAAGCATGTCTTGGATAAGCAAAGGGGCTAGACTGAGGCTTAATTAAGTCTAACTTTTATGTAGATAGAATGGGCAGACCTAATGGGTCTTTTTGGTTCATATCTGCAGTCAAATCTATGTTTCTATGCTGTGGTAACTTGTGGTATTTTAGGTCATCTTAGGTAGATTAAATGAGTATATTACATGGACTTTTAGATCCTATTTTTCATCAAAACTATGTTCCTATATCTATCTATTTACTTTTAAGTAATTCTATTAAACTCTTAAAGAGAATACCTTTAAACACATACAATAATATATTTATATTTTTAATATATATATATTTCTATTTAACTTTCATTTTAAAAATGGTAACTAATTAACAAGAGGCTAGGAACTGGCAAACACTTAGCTTCAAGTTCCACCCACTATCTTCCTATTTTCATACATGAGATGTGCTTGCCCACTTGGAGCTAAACATAATGGTTTTCAAAGATTTCCACTTTTTTAAAGTAAAACTTAAAGGTGAAGAAACGTTTTACATTTTAATATAAAAATTTACATTATTGGCAACTTTTGTGATAATATCTCTACGCGTTTCACAATCTACAGAATTCTTCAACTAAAAACTGAATTGGCTAAAGGATTGCCTAAGGACTGCTGTAACAAAATATTGTTTTTTAATCTCATCTGAGAAACAACAGAGACATTTTTACATAATATTCTCCATATTAATTTATTAATTTATTTGCTTGCAAAAACACTAAACAAAACACAACACTGCATTGGACACACTGGTGGAAATTACTGTAAAATCTTTTACTGAGCTTGTCTAATTGACTAAGGTTGTCTGAATGGCAGAACCTGAACTAGGCCTCAGTTCACAGGGGTGCAGTATGTAGTGGACTAACGTTGAGCTCTCAAGAACATAATGTACAGGAGTGTGGTATTGTTGTTGTTGAGTTGTGGACAAAAGGAGTCTCCTACAATCCTCTTCCTAAACCTTATAGCATAAAATAAATGGAATTTTTACATAATACACATTTATCTTTTTATCTCACAAACCTCCCCTTTCACATTATTTTTGCTCATCGTAATCCCTCAACAACAAAAATAGAAGTGCTCAATCAGAGAACATCCAGCTCACGTGTGCCCTTCACAGGCAGAAATATCCTGTAGTATATCAGTCTGGTCTACCCTGAACAGGAGAAACAGCAGACCCAGATGTACATTTTGGCATTGATTGGGCCTCATCAGTAGGGTGTAACTAAACTCCTTAAGGCATAGTGAGCAAGGGTCCACATCTGTATTCCCCTTTAGGGTTAGTTCTATGGACATGATAACCTTTTAGCTCACCTGTGCCCTTCACAGGGAGAAATATCCTGTAATATATCAGTTGGTCTCACCCAATAGAGTGATCCAGCCTAGAAATACCAGGTAATTCTATCCTGGAGAAACAGCAATCCCCTGACTTGTGTTTCTGCCTTAGTTGCCTCATCATTAGGTTCTAGCTGAACTCCCTAAGGCTCAGTGAGCAAGAAGCCCACGTCTGGAGCCCCCTATCACCCTTGGGGATAATAAGCCACAAGGGTCAAATGCATATGCAACAACAGAAATAGAAGTGCTCAATCTAAGAATTAACTAACCTTAATAGATTAGTTCTATGGACACAATAATCAGCTATGAAAAGCAGCCTCCTTTAGGTCATTGACCTTCCCAGGGAAAAAAATATCCTATAGTAAATCAGTCTGCTCTCACCCAATAGACTGATCCAGCCCTGAAATACCAGGCAATTCTACCTTGAACAGGAGGAACACAATACCCCAGACGTACGTTTCAGATTCAGTTGGGAGCACGGAGCCTCCTATCACCCTTAGAGAGACTACACCCTAAGGGTCATTTGCGTTAACCACAACAAAAATGGGGGTGCTCAATCAATCAATTATTGTAATCCCTCTCTTCACCTACACACAGTGGGCCTCATTCAAAAGTGATTTGGCCAATTGAATAGGGTTTTATATAAGCACATAGCATATATTGTTTACAGAAGTTTTTAGTTAGTGAACTTCTATCAAAAAGCAAGGTCTTCACTAACTAAAAACTTCTGTAAAAAAATATGCTCTGTGCTTATATAGAGCCCTATTTAATTGGCCAAATTGCATTTGAATGAGGCCCAGTACATTTTACCTTTTTACTGTGTATCCAATAGAAAAGGTACATTTTATGTCCAGTCATTATGATAGCGCAGGGTATTCCAATAGAGAATGGTTATTCTTCACTCTAATACAGTGTGTGTGTGAGTGTGTGTGTGTGGGGGGGGGGGGGGCGTATTTGATCCCGTGCTAAGAACGTTTTGACTGACAAAGAAATGGTCAGTCTATAATTTGAATGGTAGGTGTATTTCAACAGTGAGAGACAGAATAGAAAAAAAACAGCAAGAAAAACACATGAAAAAAAAGTTATAAATTGATTTGCATATCAGTGAGCGAAATAAGTATTTGATCCCCTATCAATCAGCAAGATTTCTGGCTCCTGGCTGTCTTTTATACAGGTAATGAGCTGAGATTAGGAGCACTCCCTTTAAGAGAGTGATTCCGAACTCTCCACCATGGCCAAGACCAAAGAGCTGTTCAAAGATGTCAGGGACAAGATTATAGACCTACACAAGGCTGGAATGGGCTACAAGACCATCGCCAAGCAGCTTGGTGAGAAGGTGACAACAGATGGTGCGATTATCGCAAATGGAAGAAACACATAATAACTGCCAGTCTCCCTCGTTCTGGTGCTCCATGCAAGATCTCACCTCGAGGAGTTTCAATGATCATGAGAACGGTGAGGAATCAGCCCAGAACTACATGGGAGGATCTTGTTAATGATATCAAGGCAGCTGGGACCATAGTCACCAAGAAAACAATTGGTAACACACTACTCCGTGAAGGACTAAAATACTGCAGCCCCGCAAGGCCCCCTGCTCAAGAAAGCACATGTACAGGCCCATCTGAAGCTCGCCAATGAACATCTGAATGATTAAGAGGAGAACTACGTAAAAGTGTTGTGGTCAGATGAGACCAAAATCAAGCTATTTGGCATCAACTCAACTCGCCGTATTTGGAGGAGAAGGAAGGAATGCTGCCTATAACCCGAAGAACACCATCCCCATTGTCAAACATGGAGGTGAAAACATTATGCTTTGGGGGTGTTTTTCTGCCAAGGGGACAGGACAACTGCACCACATGAAAGGGACGATAGACAGGGCCATCTAGCGTCAAATCTTGGGTGAGAACCTCCTTCCCTCAGCCAGGGCATTGATAATGGGTTGTGGATCGGTATTCCAGTATGACAATGACCCAAAACACACAGCCAAGGCAACAAAGGAGTGGCTCAAAAAGAAGAACATTAAGGTCCTGGAGTGGCCTAGCCAGTCTCCAGATCTTAATTAAAAGAAATCTATGGAGGGAGCTGAAGGTTCGAGTTGCCAAACATCAGCCTCAAAACTTTAATGACTTGGAGAGGATCAACAAAGAGGAGTGAGACAAAATCCCTCCTGAGATGTGTGCAAACCTGGTGGCCAACTACAAGAAACGTCTGACCTATGGGATTGCCAACCGGGGTTTTGCCACCAAGTACTAAGACAAAGGGGTCAAATACTTATTTCCCTCATTGACCTGCAGATCAATTTATAACTTTGTTGACATGATTTATTCTTTTTTTTTAAATTCTGTTTCTCACTGTTAAAATACACCTACTATTAACATTATAGACTGATCATTTATTTGTCAGTGGACAAACATTCAAAATCAGCAGGGGATCAAATACTCCCCCCCCCCCCCCCCCCACACTGTATATATAAATATATAGAATTGACGCAAGCAGTGTAATTATTTATTTATATAAAAAAATCCTTTTATATTTACAAAGCAATCATCTCTAGTGTGCTTAACCATCTTGTAATTATTCATACTATTCACTAAATGGTGATATTGCAACTTCAATTGAAAGAGGAATAATTATAAAAAAGTAATTTAATCCATGTGCAGGGCTCATTATTTCCTTCAGATCACTCACACACTGGAAGCAGCATAAATACACATATTTACTTTTTTAACATGTTTTATTTTAAGCAACTGGTGAAAAAAGAATGATTAGACAAACATGTATATTTTGTTCAGGTCATTTAATTAAAAAAAAATGTGTCCTGAAAGCACCTTTTTAAAAGTACGTTTTTAAGGCATTAATGGGAAAGACGAGGTAGGTCGAGGCAGGCTGCACAGGACTTTAATTGGCAGATATGCTGCTCATCAGACAGTGTCACAAATCTGAGGTCAGGAAAGGAGGTAAACAAGTCTGGGGGGAAAAACACCTTGTAACGTAATACCTTGCAACCTTATCTCAGAACACATATGACCCGTATGTGCTTAGGTTTGGGTGTGATTGGTCATTTGATAGCTCTGTGGAAGCTTCCAGGTATAAGATAATAACTCTTGAGTAAGATCATGTTAAAGGCATATTTAAGTTTACTGGATTATGAATGCATCTGATAGAGGAGAATCAGTAGTGTAGGAAAACATTTTCTGCATGAAAAAATACCAAAATAAACATTGACAACCTTACCCTAATGTTTGCTAAATCTCTTGAGCTTACAAGCAGCAGCTTTTGTCAGTTGACACCCCTGTAAATCTCTAAAATTAGCCAATCACAGGCAGCGAATACATTTGAATACAATGTAACAATCAATTATTGCAGTTTGTGCAGAAAGGAATCATGGGATGTGTAGTCTTCCTGTAGACGAAAATAAAAGGAGTCAGACACCGATCTGTGGATTTCTGCATTGAGCTGCTGCTGGCTTGAAGGTTAGTAAAAGGGTTAAAATATGTACCCAAATGCAGTGTTTCTATTGGTAGGTACACTGTGCCTATGTAAGCAACTTTGGGGTGTGTGGTATACAAGTTTTATTTTTAAATAAAATAAATCTGTATGTGTATAGAATGGCTCCATGTAATGAGTGTTTCTGATATAAGCAGCATGTGTTCGATAAGGAAAATCTAAAAACAGGGAAACTTAGATATACATTTAAGTTAAATGTTATGGCCACGTGACAGTCCTGACTCTTACTTGTCATAGAAAACAATATCTATTCCTCTATTTCCTTTAATATTCCCACAGTGAAATTTTACATTGCATCCACAAAAATAGTTAAACATAGTGTACAATGTTTTGAGGACTCGGGCGCTGCAAGCATCCCTTCAAAAGACTCAAGTCTACTCTTGCTGCTTATTATGCCATTGCCACATGGTAGCACTGAGTACATATGGCCATGTCTTAGTATATAATCATATATTTATATGATGTGGCCCTATAAAACCGGTTACAGTCTAACACAAGTGCTATACTTGGTGACATAGCAGGAAAGAATAGGATAAAATATTCAATTGGAAACCAAATTAATTAATAGGACATTCAAATTCATGATAAGGACTCATTGCTTCCAGGGCCAAGATAACAACAAAAGTTTAAATGCAGTGCATATTTGAATCAATTTGCAAGGATTGCAGATATTGCAGTGTCAATATAGTATTTCCATTGTAGAACAGTAACATTCACTTCCTTTTGAGCTGTGCTCATCATCTGTAATCACAGCACAGAGATATGACGGTACCTTATCTGATAATAACAGAGAGGAATCACACACATTTATCTAGCACAGCACAGCTCACTTAGATCACTCTGCAGAATATTTTAGGTCAATAAATTTCATTTTCCTTAACATCTAGAAGCACCGACATTACATGATTATTTTTATGCATTCACAAAACCTGCTTGTTTTTGACCTTCTAATTTGCTTGTCTTAAAGGGACACATAATAGGTTCGAATTCTGGTAGAAATTAAAATATTAGTTATAAATAAGGATTGTTGCAAGTTGTTATTATTAAACAAAAAATAAATTAGTGTTTAATAATTGACTTTAAATGTTGCCATTTTTAGACAGAATCTCCCTCCAAACATAATTTATCTTAGTTCATTAATTAACACTCATAGACCCCTATGCTAATCCCGGCAAAATCAATTATGAGTGCCGTAGTGGCACAGTAAATCCTCTGTGGCTATGTTAATCCCCATCCCTAAAATATTGCGATAGAACTCACTCACTGCTACGAGTGAACTTCACGACAAAGCCAAAAAGCAAGGCATAAATCTCCATTGAGTTTTGCACTGATAATAAATTACGAGTTACTCCCTGACACTCTGACACCCAAAACCTATACTAATAAGACTTTACGGTTCACTCGCAAATCAGGGAACGGACGTAGCTGCAAAAAGCCGAAGAAAGATTTCCGAGTACCAAAGACCACTCGCATGTGGTTTTTGAACCCTTGCTGAGTCCCCCAGAAGTATTTAAAGTGACAGTATAGCATAAAAAACACCACAAATGATGACATTTCAAAATTATTTGACACTTAACAATCTGATATCAACATATGTGGAATGAAAAAAATATGATATGTTTGTATTAAGCCCATTTTATAATACAAAATCCAGGGTAACAAACAACCCAGTACTCAGGTGGTTAATGCATGTCACAAAACAATGATGCCTAGGAACAAACACTCTAATGCATTGTCTATAAATATATCATATTTTAACGCAAAATAAACACATCTCTATTTATTGAAGCTATAAATACAATTTTTACATATTTTTAATATCAAAATATATTAATAAATAAAAAACAGTTTCTTTATATATATATATATATATATATATATATATATATATATATATATATATTGTGATCAGGATGGTCATGTAAATCAGTGTTTACTTGAAGAAGAGACTGATATTTGCTTAAAATGCAGCAAATAGGTTTATTTGCAAAAGAAAGTAACAACTGAGCAGTAACTCTGCTTAAAATAAAGGAAATAAACATCTACGTAAACATGCTGACTAACATGCAGGAACACCCTGACTATACCCGGGCAGCTTCTCTGCGCCGGAGAAATTATAGGTTTAACAGTCTCTGCGAGGTGGGAGAGTGCCACCTTGTAGCCAGGATACAAATAGTCCCTTCGACTTGTGAGAGTGCCACCTTGTGGCCAGGATACAAATAGTCTTGTCGACTTGTGAGAGTGCCACCTTGTGGCCTCCTCTCTGGGACACAGCTCCTCTCTGGGACACAGTCGCGGATGAAGCATAGGGCCCGCCCGTCTCTCCCGTATGCTTCACCCCAGGGACCCTTGTATAACACAACACTAACTTGTATTAACTTCCGTCTTCTAAACTCTGCTTCTTCCCTGGGGCATAATACATCTGGGTACTTTCATTCAATGGCCTCTGTCAGCTACACACGTGCTTAGGCCTTTAAGGCAACTCTGCCTGGGGATCCTCACTAATCCCTTCACTTACTTGGCGTCCTGAGGCTGTATTCACTCTTCCAGCTCACAACGTCCTGCGACTGCAAACGGCTCACTCTTCTTGCTGTACTCCCAGCCACAGTAAATCAGGTAACTCTTACAGGCTTGCTTCCCAAACACACTGTAATTCCACACAGGATCAGCCTCCACTCTGGGGCTTGCTTCTGGCAGCAGCACAACCTGCTCAGAGCCTAGCCAGCCCCCCCCCCCCCTTTCCATGTCTGCTTTCCAGGCTTTTAAAGGGAAGTTGCACCAATTAGGAGTTCTTCAGAAGTTTTAACTCCGTCACTTCTGTCAAGAACTCCATACTCCACTTGCTTGTCATAACTTCTAAGGGGCAAACGATCACAATATATATATATATATATATATATATATATATATATATATATATTTAATGCTTCTGTGCAGCTGCAGTTATGGCTCTTCCCAGTCATTGGACCATGCACTATTTTAATTGCTGTTCTTTGAATTGTTTCTAGTTTGTTGATATCCTTTTGGAGATAGCGTCTGCAAAACGGGACACAGTGGAGGTCTTATAGGAAATCTATAGAGTGACATTAATACATCTTTTTCTGATAGTAATTCTTCTACCAATACAATACATCCAAGCATTCTATTTGCTTTTCATGTGGTTTTGTTGCATTGGCATCAGTGTCAGTAATATTCTTGTTTATAAGATTATTGTAGGTTATTGTAGGTCCGTCATTGGTCCAATGTTATAGAATATTTAGTGAAAGAGGTTAAAAAACTTGTCAACCCCTCTGAAATTCACAACTTTGATTAGGTAATATTTTTTACAGACACCAAATGTGAATTTTTCAAATCCAAGCTATTGTTGATTTTACTGCTAAAAGAGAACTTGAAAGAAAAAGATCAGTTGGATAACATAATATCCTGGTACCTAATATGTAAAATTCCATATATCAAAATAAGCTATATCATTGTTTTCGGGATCAAAATTTTTAAATGGCCCCTGTCACAAATCGCCATGTGCCAGTCAGGACTATATGAAGTATTCGCTTGGCACTGAGCCACTATGGCAAAAGATTCACTGTACTGGAGGTGCCATGTTCAGCTCTGGGTATATTCACTGTACTAAAGATGTGGTTGTTTAACTGTACTGTTATACTGGCTGCATTGTATTTGTGAGTAACAGCTTGCTATAGTGGTTATATTCCTTTTAAACATGTCTGATACTTGTATGTATTTGTATGTAGCTCTGTATTGATTTGAGTTATACTGTGTAATCTGGTCTATGGAGGTGTAATGGCATTTTTGTTTGCAAAGGCAGATCTAAGCAGTCCTTTGTGGAACTGATAAAGTGCTTTAAATGGGACAGTTTGTCATTGAACCCTTCCAGTCACATATTATGCAACAGATCTAAGTAATTAGGTTAATTTGGCCTTCTGATCTGGTGATTATAATTATGTTACCAATTAATAGTGTTTAGTGGCACCACAGTTTAATTATTTTGTGTTAATGTGTGTTACTTGTATTTTTCCTATAAATAGGCTGTAGCCTGTTCAATAGAGATATTTTCCATTTAAGAGATAAAACTAAGTTCTTAAAATGGATATTGGGATTTCCATGCTCTGATTGTGGCTGTCTGATCTGATGAAAGGTTACCGAAATTCTGCTGTCTACTCCAGCTGGTGAGGTGTGAGAAAGGAACCATGTGCACAGACAGAGAGAAGAGCTACACTTTATTACTTTTATATGCAATTTTGCTGCTATGAGACTTGCCATTGTAGTTTCCTGTGATCTACTTCTCAAGGAGACAGGAGGCTTTAGCATACAGGACGTTTGTATCAGCACAGTGGGAAGCTGACATAAACAACTGCCAGTGCATTCATTAGAGTTAACTGAAAGCTCATTCATTTAGAAATACACTTGTTGAGACAGAAGTGGCAAGAAGCAATCATAGTAAAAAAACTGAAGCCTGCAGTAGAGAACATAACGGTGAAAGGCTGTATTTATTTAATTTAATAACATTTTGCACAATATCACATTTTGATATTCAAAAGACCATATAAAAAAAATATTTGACCAAATTTGCCCTTCAATTTAGATATTTTTATATGGACGTACAATTGCATTTTTATCCCAGTGTTAAAATATTCAAATGGAATCCAATTTGTGATCATTGTGTGCACCTTTTCATTAAGAGAATAGGCTTTCCTTTATTAGAATATATATTACAAACTGTGAGCGTATGTTTAGTACAAAATCAAAATTCATCAAAAATTTACAAAGTAACATTTGTAACAACATAAAAACAGCAAGACAATAACGTATAGCAACAAATGGTGTAATAAATTAGCTTGTACCTTTTAATGTTCTGAAGGGTTTGGGGAGTATACTAATGACTTTCTTAGACTTTGTAGAATATATTGATGACTGAGACATTGCATGGGTAGAGAGACTATTTTAATTACGGGTGTATTTTTTATGCAGCAGGCACCTCTAAATCCTTTGCCTATTTATACCATTTTTGGCTCATCTTCGATGGAGACGGATGCATTATAACACAGTTTTTTTACTCTAAAGTAAGAAAATGTTAATGCTATTCAATGACTCTCCCTGGGCAGCTCCTTTTTAAAGCCTTCAAATGCTGATGGTATGACACTGAAAAACACTTCAATTTAAATACAGAAAGGTCATGGCATAAAATAAATAAACATCCATACGCCGATATCATAATGCGAAAATGAATCTGGAACCAGAGACGCATTAAGCCGCTTGAATTAATTCAAATGTCAGTAAACAGTAAGAGTTCAAAGACCGGACGTACTTTAAGGCTTTACCTGTTTGCCTTTATTAAATAGTAAAATATGACAAAGTCTGCACTTTGCAAAAGGTGACTTCAAGCTTATATTAAATTTTCCATGCCTTGTGTTGACGAAGGCATCTTTAGACCTCTTTCATTTGCAGACTAAGGGTAGGGCCATGGGGACAGTAATACATCCAATTATGTGAACTCATACACGAGCGAGGTAATAATAAGTAGGTCTGAAATGCAGAAGGTCAGCAAGTTCAGGGACAGCACTCAGAGGAAATAGCTCACTCATGTGTGACAGCCATGTATAGTAAATAGATATAGCACTTATCTGTATTTTAAAGGCACTGTCCAATAAAGTAGACAAAGAGATGCATTAGGATTTGTGCCAACATAACCCTATTTGCATCAGCAGACTTCCCCCAATTATGTCCTCTCCATTATTCAATAGAACCCTTTTAAGGGGCTAGTGTCCATATGGTTTAAATTACCAGCATAATGTCTAGCAACTATAGCTGATTTATTTTAATTATACATTGGTCATTAATTAAATTCATATCAATTCCTACACTGTTCACCTGACTTGGATGTAAATACCCTCAAATTAAAGCTGAAAGTCTGCAGTTAAAGCACATCTTGTTAGTTTCATTTCAAATACATTATGGTGGTATATAGAGCCAAAAAGATTAGAATTATGTCGATGTCCCAATATTTATGGACCTGACTGTATATATTTAGAGAATATAGTTTATGGTGAACAAAAGAGTAAGAGAAGCTCTCTACCATACAAAGTACAGAAAATTAATATTACATTTATAAGCCCATCTAAAAGTCTAAAAATAAATTAACATTTGTGGTATACCCTATCTCTACACTAAGCATTGGGATTGCAATCAGATGATTATTATCTCTTAGGAAGCTTCATATCACTTCTCTAGTGTATGCTCTTTTCCTTTTTATTAAAACTATTTCATACTAGAGTAGATTTATTTATTTAATTTTATTTTTTTGTTGGACGCAGTTCTCTGCCTATCAGCCAGTAATAATTTGCCTTGTTGGCTTTGTTACTTTTGGTGTTACAATCAATATTTCCAATTTGGAAACAGCTGTATGCGTCTTTCATATGGTACCTATTAGTAGATGAACGTTCTTGGTATATGGAATTGAAGTATACAGAGAATTCCAACCCACACAGGGCTATCCTTCAAGTGCTTTGTTTAGACACTGTAATGACACAGTAATCTTGAAGTAAAAGCTTGTTAGTTTTAGAAAACTGGGCAAGACTATATGGTCATCTGTAACAAGCTTTCATGATTGTCGCCTGTAAGGTCTAACAACTAACATTTTCCTTTGCAATCTTCATAATGAAATCAGTGTATTAATGGACTTTGCACATCGTATTCTTAAATCTGGTGCACTGCCATGTATATTTAATTATTTAAAAAAGTTATAATTAAAGTTTGGCTTTTGCTTATGTCCACCCACTATATCCTTTGGTGGATTGTCTAGTAGTCAGTTGCAATGCAATGCAATATCTCCTTTTCCTGTTTATTTGTTATGTTAGAGGTTTCCCTTAGCAAAATCTTTCTTTTCTATTGGTTCAGCTTATCATTGATTGTTTATTCAGACCTTTCCTATTTCTGAACTCCAGAAGTGGTGGCCATCTGCTTCTAGGTTGCGCTGCCAAGATTTTAGTCAATCTCAGCTGAGATTTAACTCAATTTCCTAGCGTTACGCTTAATGGTTAGATTTGGGGTTATGGTTTAGGGTTAGGGTACTGGCAGATGATAAGCTTTACACTTACAAGAATTTGACTACAATCTGTGCTGTGTCACCTAATGTGCAATGGCTGTCACTGTTAGCAGACATAAAACAGGAAAGATCAGTTTGTTCCCTTATATTAGTATTGATTGTTTATTCTCTTATCTTATCTGATTGGCATATTAAGACTTCTCAGCTAATCACCCAATCCTCCTTCATGGAAAGGATTTTGTCTTAGACAAATTAACAAGTTCCCTCTTTCTGATACAACAGAGTGTGCTTACCTCCCCCCTTAAGAAGAACGGCTTTTGGGGGCTTGCCCTCTGCCAGCCAATGAGATCTATAGAATAAATTATGCTGTCTGTATTTCTTGGTAGTTTCAATGAAGTTTAAACAGGTTTTACTTAATATTTTCTTCATTTAAACAATGACTCTTCTGGTAATGACTCTTTCAAATGCTTGAAAAAAATGTTGTGTTCCTTTAAGGATGGAAGAGACAAGCTCTCAAATGGAAGCTTATACTCTAATCTTTGAAAATGAATTGAATATTGCCATTATTAATATTTAAAGAGACGTTTTATTAATGATGAATGCATAATAATGAAATTAACTATGTCCTTTTGTTATGATATTACAGTGGTTCTTTAAGATATCATTATTATTATTTATTTATAAAGCACCAACATATTCTATAGTGCTAAGTACAGGGAATACAGTGGAATAATACATTATTAAATAGAAATATTTCATTCTGAAGGAATTCAGAGCACTCATGTTTGTATTTTGAAATATTTTCTTGTTGTGGTCAACTGCACAATCCCTTAAAGTATGTACAATTTACAGGATATTTAATTATGTATGCTTTGAAAGGTAGGAAATGAATATCTCTCTCATATATAACACCAGTTTATGTTTGTCTTTTATATCCAAGTTTTAAATATATATCAAATCTTGTTTTAGTATATTCCTTGGTAAAATCTCTGTAGGTAAGGAATTAATTGGTAATTGAAGTATAAATATTGAGGATAGGTATTTGGGAGTATAATTGGGTATTATTTGCTAGTTTTAGAGAGGAATAATGGACTGTGTATTGTTGAAGAGGAGCTCTTTTATTCCAAAGAAGTGGCTGCTAGCAGTACCTGACCTCATGGACCGCAACACACCATGTTGATCCACTTGGTATTCTTGGCAGATTTACTGGAGTGGGTTGTCAGTTCCTATTTCATTGGGCCACAGCATAAAGCTCCTAGGTAATTTCTCATCCTAGTACTGACCAGGCCCAACAATGCATGGCTCCAGGGTGGTGTGACCTCTTGGTTTCCTGACTGGAATCAAACCCAGGTCGCAGCAATGGACGCACCAAATCCTAACCACTGGATCACCAGGGAACCCTAGATCTATACCTACTTGATGACTATGTATCTTGTAAATTACAGGGTATTACCATTGTTACACTGGTAAGATAAATATTAAGAATTAGTGATACTGTGCATGTTTATAATGCTTAAAATATAGAAAAATATAAACATAGATTAAACGCAGATAAGAATCAAAAAGGCCTAGCTAGTCTGTTTTTATTAACGTGTACAATATAAAAACAGTGTGACATTGGTAAGACACATTAAAAGTAGTGGCTCTGTGCATTTCATGCTTGGATGTTTACCGTAAAGGATCACTGTAATGGTCCAGCTTTCTTTAATTTAAAATAATAAAAAAGAGTATTAACAGCTTTTCAATTTCTTACAATTAAAAAAAGCATATGCAAATAAAAAGATCTAGGGCCAAACTCTCCTCACTCAGACATGCTCTCCACGTCTCATACAATGCTGCTGCTACTCCATAGAGCAATGATGGGCAACCCGGTGCTACAAGAGCTGTCAACAGCCCAGGATTTAAATTTATCTCTACTTCAGTCTCATTCTTTTTTTAATTTTAATGTCTTTATTAAGGACATATACATAGAAATTCATAACAATAAATATAATAATCAATAGATAACATTCTGTAGAAATAACAAAGAAAATAAGTGAGATTTATAGTTATTATGATAGAAAAAAAAGGGGGGGGGGGCAGAAACAAAAACAACAGATTTGTGTGAATTAAGTTTTAATTTAATGTTTAAGTGTATTCCTCAAATATTTTATAATTCTTTTTTTGTGAAAATGTATACCCTTAAGCAGAAGAAGATTAAAGTATCATATTCAGTAGTAGGATGTAGCTATTTGCTTAAGTTATGTAATATCTAGATATAAATGCTTATAAATTAAAAATGTTTTGGAGTATCCATAAGCAATGTATTTCAGTTGCTTATTAATTTTCTTTTTTTGTTTATAGTAATTTTATAGATTCAAAAGCTGATCTTTACTTATTAAAAGTCATGAAAACTGAATCATTAGGGGACCACAGTCCTAATTTGTTGTCTGTATTGTTTTTTGAATAACTAAACATGATAATGGGCAAAAGTCTCCTTAGAAAGTTCATCTGTTGAAGCCAAAATTTCACAGCATAATTGGATATAAAAAATAAAAATAAAAAAGGTGTGTTTTATTTTTTATTTTCTAAAAACATGAAGTGTGGTTCCTCAAAATAGTACATTTTAAAAACAGGGTGCAGTGGCTCATTAATCCCACATGAGTATTAGATGTATCTTGCCTGTAGATATTATTGGACATGACATTTCCTGAATGAAGTTTGCTGTACAAAAGCCTAATACATTATTAAATGGAAGTATTTCATTCTGAAGGAATTCACAGCACTTGTGTTGTCTTTTGAAATATTTTCTTGTTGCAATCATGTGGACGATCCCTTGAAATATGTACAAATTACAGTATGTTTAATTATTTATGCTTTGAAAGGTAGGATATGTACTTCTCTTTCATATAAAACACTATTTCATGCTTGCCCTTTATGTCCAAGTTGTGAATATACATCAAACCTTCAGTGCTTGAACATCCCCTGGCAACAAAATGGGTTAGGATGAATGGGAAATGTACATTCATTTATGTATATCTGCCATCTATAGAAATGAATTTGTACCAGCTGTAATAGTTCAATTGTTATAGTGAACAAAGATGAGTACTACAGTATCAAGAGTTGTCTGTTTATTGGAACTAGCAATTCATTATTAAAGATATGCTTAACCTGAGGACTAGGCATGAACTCTCAAAAGCAAATTCTAAATGATGAAATGGTTGATAAAATGATACCAGTAAATACTGATTTAATAACAATTGAATAACAAGGCTGCAGGAGTTGATGGAATTCCAGTTGAACTGTTCAAAATCCTCGAAGATGATGCTTTAAAATGTTACTTGCATTATGCCAACACATTTGGAAAACTCAACAATGGCCAGTAGACTAGAAAAGGTCAGTGTACATCGCAATCCCAAAAAGGCAGTGCCAAGGGATGCTCCAGTTATCGAACAATTGCTCTTATTTTACATGCCAGCAAGTTAATTCTTTCCAAATTAGGAAATTCATCCAGACTTTCAGAAAAAAATATATAGCATGAACTGGAGCAGCTGATACCTACACCCATCCCAGAACATTTCTACATGCTGCCGAAGATCCACAAACCAGGCAACCTCAGGGAGACCAATTGTTACAGGTATGGACACACTGACTGAACAGATATCTGGCTTTGTTGAAAACATCCTGAAACCATTAGTAACACTACATACAAGACACCACTGACTTTCTCAAAACAATTAGTCTAATTAAATATCTAACAAAATGGCTCCACAATACACCAATATATTCACAATTCAGTCAATACTTTCTACCCATCTATAAAACATATAATTGCTCTGAAAATAACCACTGCCATGAATATACCCATGTTAAAGTCTAAAACAAAAAAAAATCTTCATGTACACTTCTAGTGACCACATACCATCCATCTTTAAAGAAAATGCAGAAAATGATTAGAATTACAGCAAACTGAGGATGAACAATCTAAACATATATTCTCCAAACCTCCCATTCTTGCATGTAAACAACCACCAAACCTAAAACGATAATTTGTCAGCAGAAGATTGCCCAATGAACAGCTGTGACAGAGTGCTCCCAGAGGTTTGTGTGAGCCATGTATTTTTAAAAGATTTTTCTTCCCAGGAGGTCTGCAGCAGGTCTGAAAGAGTTAACTCCTGGAGCAATTTAATCAGAAATATGTGCAGAGTCTATTTCGGGCTGAAGAAAAGAGATACCCAGACAGCATTTTGTATACAGATGAAGAGAAAAGACATGAGAGACGGCAGCTGGAAGCTGAAGAGCGATCTGCAATCTTCAGTTGAAAAGCTGAACTTATAAAGAACACAGGCCAGTGCAAGTTAACATACTATTGAACTGTTTTGATTGTGTTTTTGCTTCACCCAGGAATAGCTGGGTGTAAGCCTGGTTAGTAAGGAAACAACTCAAGTAAAAAGGGAGTGCTTCAATGGAAGCTATGTCTGTTGTTTTTATTGTTTTGTTTATTCTATTATTTCTTGTAACACTAACTTAAGATTTAGGAAAATCTGAAAACATATTAAAGCCTCCTGTGTTGGTGTTCCTATACAAACGTGCCAGAAACACAGACACAAACATAAAAGAGAATGGTAGTTTGTCACAGAATATATAAGCAGGAAATCTATATGGAGAAATTCCTAGAGAGCCATGATTGTGAAAAAGACGGTTCATAAATCTTACTACTCCTATATCTTCATTAGTTTGTGAGACACAAATTTTTGCATTTTAGTAGGGAGTCTTTATTGAAGGGCCACTATGGTGAGTTTATGTCTGCATGGTATTTTAAATAATTTAACCTGACAATGGGTAAAATGTTTTTATAAAACCATATATATATAAATGTATATACCGAAACTCCTATTCAGAGTAGTGTGAGTTTTATCTTTCAAATTCTTCATGTTGCACTCTTTATAACCTAACTATATATATATATATATATATATATATATATATATATATATATATATATATATATATATATATATATATATATATATCCTAGGGCTGAACCTGAAGTGTTACTCGTATTTAGGGATGTAGTATCTTCAGCCCTTTCAATTTTTCAGCTCTTACAATTTATTTCCCTAGGCCCCGGCTTTTTGGCCTGTGCATAAATACATAACTGAAGCACTGCATGCAGCTCTTAAAAATGCTGTTGTCATATGTGGGATATAAATCAGACACATTGATAGGAGATATATTGCTTTTTGAAAATTGTGGGTTCCTTTCATTTAATAAACTGCCGAGACAAGCCGCTACCATGAAGTTTTCATTTTACTTTGATGCAAATACAGTTTCCGCTTGTTACTGAATCTTTGGTGTTCTGCAACTTGCAGATGTTAAACGCCAATTAAATTAATGACATTTCTGGTACTTTGTTTCATTGTCATTTTTATTGCTTTGGTATATGTGTGAAATGTCACATTTGATCAATTGGATTGCTTTTCTTTTTGCTTATTTCATCCTTCTCTCTGCAACATATTACACGTTCAGATCTCCACGCTGTATCGTTTTCACAAAAAAACCTCATTGCTGCTGTTAAGAGATTGAAATTGAATTGTTTGTTTTGCTTCCGCCTCCTGCCGCTGTTTTATACCATCAGAAATATTTCCCTAGAAAAAGATTAACTTGATGGATATTGTAGTCTGCTTTGTTTTTCTATTATAAACTAATATACTGTTTATGAAAAAACAGAAGTTATCTTTGTACAGATGCAACAGACCTCATGCCGTTTTCAGTAGTGGATATTATTAGGTTAAACGGCCACTGTCTGATGAAAAAAGCTATATTTCTGAAAAAATATGAGTATAACTAAGAGCATAGTTAGACATGATAATGTTATAAAGCTAACTTTTTAATCAGAAAAAAAGAAGGTTGATACATCTGCCTTTCCTTGAACTCACTTATCAAATATTGGTGAAGATTGCCTGTATGATGCACATTTATATTTGTATTTGCAGTTATAATTGCAAGCTGCATGCTTCTGTACATGTGCTTGGTAGGGGTGGATGTCAAATACCAAAAACTCCTCTTTCTCCTTCCTCATCGTTCAAGTTCTCAAGTCAGACACTTTCAAACATCAAACTTTTGATACACTTAAAACTTTATTTTATGTTCAAAAATATGTGTCAGTGTGTGCTTACTTGAACTATTTGGAGGTATGCTGAAAGGACTAGTGCCACAACCTCTGTTTGGCTACCATGGGACTGCCATTTCAAAGGAAGAGGGAGCACCAGTTTACATTAGGATTTCCCATTAGGATAACTAGACTTGGCAAGATTTTGCTTTTTAAATGCATACTGTTATAGCAGATATAGGAGCTTGACCCAAGGATATCAAGATCCCATTACAGAAGGAACACTAGATTTTTCTGTTCCTGAGGTGTATCATCCATTTTTCAGAATCCAAATGCATCATAGTCAAGTGCTCACAAACCACAATTGTTTTATGGCCCTTTGCAAAGGAAACTTATCCGGGAAATGCATCGGAGAGTATCTTGACTCAAGAAGCAGCACCCTTTCAAGAGTACTACAAAAAGCCCTAAAGTGAACAAATAAAATGGAAGTACATCATGAGTTATGAGTTCTGGTTGACCACTGGATGAGATGAGTATTTTCCACAGTTTTAACCTCAGTCAGTAAAATGGATGGTCCAGAATGGTTGAGAAAACTCTATTGTTCACCAGTCATGAGCCTGCTGATCTCATCTTGACCAGTTGTGTATGTGTATTTTTCATGATCACTATTGATGTCGTGAACATCACATTTTCGGTTCGCGAACATCGGACACAAACTTCAATCAAATGTTTGCGAACGGGCGAACCCGGCGAACCGCCATAGACTTCAATGGGCAGGCGAATTTCAAAACCCACAGGGACTCTTTCTGGCCACAATAGTGATGGGAAAGTTGTTTCAAGGGGACTAACACCTGGACTGTGGCATGCCGGAGGGGGATCCATGGCAAAACCCCCACGGAAAATTACATAGTTGATGCAGAGTCTGGTTTTAAGCCATAAAGGGCATAAGTCACCTAACATTGCTAAATTGTTTGGAATAACATGCTTTAAAACATCAGGTATGATGTTGTATCGATCAGGTAGTGTAAGGGTTACACCCGCTTCACAGTAACAGACCAATATCCCCGTTTAATGCACCGAAAACAACCGCAAACAGTCCCTTTGCACAACCGCAAACTCCCCATTTGCACAAGGTTGGATACCAAGCTAGCCATGTCCCATTCCTTGTTCTCACTGATGTCATTGAAGGTCTCTTCCTCCACCCAGCCACCAAGGGTCCCCGAAAGGTGACAACAAGTCCCCTGGGACGCCTGCTGTGTTTGGTCTTCCACCTCCTCAAAGCCACCTTCCTCCTCTGACTTCTCTTCTTCAGACTCCTCTCTCTGCGTTGCCTCTGTTTGCATTATTAAAAGGTGTGTACTGTTAAGTAGTACTATTCCTATCGGTTTAATCCCTGTTACGTCCACTATTAGGGGACGTGTATATGGCATTGATTTTTGGAACAGGGAGATGGAAAAAGATGCTTGGAAGGACCTCCTACTTCAAATTTGGGGCACTGCGCGTGCAATCTAAGGTGCCACCAGATATGAGTGTCACTGTGCACTGGCAAATGTTGGCAGAGTAGGCGCTGTAGGCCTCACACACACACGCCTGTAGGCAGGCAACTGATATTCAATCGATTACAGTCAAAAAAGTGTTGTTTTATGTCACTGTACACTACGGTTGCACCAGATATGACGTATCACTGTGCACTGGCAAAAGTTGGCAGAGTAGATGCAATAGGCTTCACACACACGCCTGTAGGCAGGCAATTGCTATTCAATCTATTACAGTCAAAAAGTGTTGTTTTATGTCACTGAGCAAAATATAAGCTGTGAGCCTGACACAGGCAGGCAACTGAAATTAGATTACAGGAAAAAAATGGTTGTTTTCAATGTATGTTACACCACCAGGTATGAGTAGTGAAAATAAGCACAATATAAGCTGTTAGGTGTTAGCCTGTCACACACACACGCTGGCAGGCAGGCATAGATTACACAAAAAAAATATATAAAATAAAATAAATGATGTGCAAAGTTTCCTCAATGATAAAGTATAGGGGGCGAACCAAAAAGCGCATGTGTTCGCCGTTCGTGGCGGACGTGAAAATGCGAAAATCGCAGCGAATAGTTCTCCGGCGAACTGTTCGGGACATCACTAATGATCACTCATACTGTTTCATCACAAGCATCATTAATCTGGATGAATACACTGTGTGGATCTGACACTTTATAAAAGCTTAAGAAATAATAGAGCTTATAGAGCAAGTACTGTATATGTCAAGCACCCTTTAATTAAAAAAATCCGTGTACTGAGCATTTGGAGTATAGTCACTTATAAATAGTAAAATAGCTACTGGAAGAGAAGTAGTTAAATTAAACAAAAATGGAAGTAGTTTTGTAGTTCTTCTTCCATGCTGGACTTGCAGTTTAAATGTTTAAAAGCTGAGGGAAAAGCTATTGTTGAAAACATTACACATTTGTAATAGGAACTGAAAAGGCAAGAGTCTGTCTTGTTCTTTTGTAGTGGGAATCCACTTACAGGATATGAAGGTCAAAAGCAAGAGCTGGCAAGTACAGTTAGGGCACAGTTTGCTGGCAGCGTCGAAGTATCTGATAAAAGGGAAAAAAAGTGCTTTATGTTTCTAGTTAAGCCTCAGCACAAAATAGAGATCATTGTTACTTAAAAGATGGACGTTTTTAGTGGATCTTTCAGTGCTAAACAGGAATGTGTTTAAAGAACTAAATTCACAGATAATTAAATTTTGTGCTGGCACATTTTGTCTCTGTCCAACATGCACCTAACCCTGAATAGTAGCTGTGTGTGATTCAGTGTTATTTTTAAACTAATAAAATATAAACATTGGTATTCATATGTCGCAAAAAGGCAGAGGCCCATTTTCTATAAGGCAGTGGTGTGCATCTCTGCCCTACGACAGTCCAGAATTTCTCTGTGAGATCATAGTCGTTGATGGGGGTGGGAGGTGGAGGAGGGCTACTTTTGTGAGGAACCCATCCTAGAAGGGGGGCACAAGTGCTGTCGGGCATTTATATTATGATTTATTGCACATACTGAAAACACTGGCATCAGGACAGGAAGTAAAGCTTCCGAGTTGTTGGTGACACACAATACCTTCTGGATCATTCACTTGCTGCCCTCCTGGTTTGTGAAGCTATAGGTTGCAGCAAGTGAGCGTTACATCAGGAAAATTGGAGCAGCGGAGGACAGGCAGTGCCAACAGTTAGGTAAAATACAGTGCTGTGTCTGTGTTTAGGGGTACTTGTGCTTTGAGGTCCTAAACCCACATTGAGCAAATTGCTTTACAAAAAACTAGAATAATGTTTTTATAAGTTTAAGCTGTTAATGGTTTTGTTGGTGACTGAATGGCACAGCATAGCAGGTATGTATTGAATTGAAGCCCTATTGTAGAATAAGTAAGCTGGATCTCTTACTGTCCCATGGGCTCAGCCGGGAGCTAATGATGCTAAATATAGCTAACCCCAGAGTCCTGCATCGCCTTCTCTTGGAGATGCTCATTGAGCTGAGGGTCACTGCTAACCAGGAGAAAGCCTAAGGGAGGAGCCCTGCAAATTAACAGGTGAGATAGAACTTTTAATACTGTTTGTAAGTAGAGAGTTTTCAATCTTGTAGAGTGCTTTGGGAAAAAAACACTTTTTACAAAGATTCTAAGCTCAAAACAGGGCCCTCCATTTTTTGCAGTTTGTAAAATTATATTTTTCTTTGCTCTTTTCCTCTGTATAGCGCTACAGAATATGTTGGCGCGTTACAAATAAAAGTAATAATAATGTATAAATTATACACATGGGCAAAGCTGCCATACATGCTTAATACAGTACATAGCTCATTCTGTACTTTGTTTTTTCATATTTATGTATACAATACTGATATATATATATATATATATATATATATATATATATATATATATATATATATATATATATATATATATATACATGTATATTCGTCATTAATCCGTTCCTGAGGGATGGATGGATACTGAATCGGATTAGGTTTTTCCATATTAATTAAAGGAAAAGGTTAATTCAGCAGAACTTGGAGCACACCATTGTAAAGTTCTTCTAAAAACATTTTGAAATATTTTTTGAATTTTTTAAATAGGTGCTTTTTCACAGAAAAAAACCATAAATTAAATCTCTGTTTACATGAGTCATGGCAGTGCCCCCAGACAGAGTCACAGCAACAGCTCCATGCAGAGATCATAAGCTGAAAGAGAGTTAACTATTCTCAAATTCATCTGTGCACATAAAGGAATGCTGTAAACAACGACTAAATACAGTTGGGTTTAACATCTCCTGCTACATTCTTGAAGTTCAGTGAAAAACGATAAATCTTTGTGCTCACGGAGCCTTCACTGCTTGGTGTCAGCAGATGTTGTTAATCATGGAACAGTCAGGAGTGTGTTTGTGAATAGACCTAAGACTAGATTTTTAGCTGTTATGAGTGTAATAATAATAATTAAAAAAAGATAATTTCAACAGAGAATCTTGCACTCTTTCACATCAAGAAGAGCACTTAAAGTGAGGTAAATGGCCCTTCAACTAAAATTGGAGTCATCCGTTCCCAGCTTTGAATTTGATATATAAATAGATAAAAATGTAGAAAAACTAATTCAGAGGTGCTCATCAGAGAACGAACCAACCTTAATAGGTGAGTTATATGGCCATGATACGCCACTCTGAGAGCAACCTCTTTTAGCTCACTTGTGCCCTTCACAGGGAGAAATATCCTGTAGTATATCAGTCTGGTACAACTCAAAAGAGTGAGCCAGCACTGAAATACCAGCCAATTCTACCCTGAACAGGAGAAACAGCAAACCCCAGACGCGTTTCGGCCTTTATGGGCCTCGTCAGTGAGGTGCAGCTGAACTCCCTAAGGCACAGTGAGCAAGGGGTCCACGTCTGGAGTCCCCAATTACCCTTAGGGAGACTAAACCCTAATGGTAATTTGCATAAACAGAAAAACTAAGTCAGAGGTGCTCATCAGAGAACGAACCAACCTTAATAGGTGAGTTCTATGGCCATGATACGCCACTCTGAGAGCAACCTCTTTTAGCTCACTTGTGCCCTTCACAGGGAGAAATATCCTGTAGTATATCAGTCTGGTCCCACTCAGAAGAGTGAGCCAGCCCCGAAATACCAGGCAATTCTACCCTGAACAGGAGAAACAGCAAACCCAGACGCGTTTCGGCCTTTATGGGCCTCATCAGTGAGGTGCAGCTGAACTCCCTAAGGCACAGTGAGCAAGGGGTCCACGTCTGGAGTCCCCTATTACCCTTAGGGAGACTAAACCCTAAGGGTAATTTGCATAAACAGAAAAACTAAGTCAGAGGTGCTCATCAGAGAACGAACCAACCTTAATAGGTGAGTTCTATGGCCATGATACGCCACTCTGAGAGCAACCTCTTTTAGCTCACTTGTGCCCTTCACAGGGAGAAATATCCTATAGTATATCAGTCTGGTCCCACTCAAAAGAGTGAGCCAGCCCCAAAATACCAGGCAATTCTACCCTGAACAGGAGAAACAGCCAACCCCAGACGCGTTTCAGCCTTTATGGGCCTCGTCAGTGAGGTGCGGCTGAACTCCCTAAGGCACAGTGAGCAAGGGGTAAACGTCTGGAGTCCCCTATTACCCTTAGGGAGACTAAAGCCTAAGGATAATTTGCACAAACAGAAAAACTAAGTCAGAGATGCTCATCAGAGAACGAAGGGCACAAGTGAGCTAAAAGAGGTTGCTCTCAGAGTGGCTTATCATGTCCATAGAACTAACCTATTAAGGTTGGTTCATTCTCTGATGAGCACCTCTGACTTTGTTGTTTTGTATATGCAAATTACCTTTAGGGTTTAGTCTCCGTAAAGGTAATAGGAGACTCCAGACGTGGACCCCTTGCTCACTGTGCCTTAGGGAGTTCAGCTGCACCTCAATGACAAGGGCCATAAAGGCTGAAACACGTCTGTGGTTTGCTGTTTCTCCTGTTCAGGGTAGAATTGCCTGGTATTTCGGGGCTGGGTCACTCTTTTGAGTGGGACCAGCCTGATATACTAGAGGATATTTCTCCCTGTGAAGGGCACAAGTGAGCTAAAAGAGGTTGCTCTCAGAGTGGCTTATCATGGCCATAGAACTAACCTATTAAGGTTGGTTCGTTCTCTGATGAGCACCTCTGACATTGTTGTTTTAGATAAAAATGTAACCAGAACTTTACTTTTACTTAGGAGCGGTGATGGCAGAAGCTGAAGAGGACCAAAGGAATTATTATTTAGAAGGGGAGTCACCTTCCGTTGAACTTAGGTAACTCCAATACTTCATGAAGTAATTTATTAGGATATAAATAAAACGGATCACCTATTATAATTATGTCGACAACGTTTTGTCTTATAGGTTAATCTTTGAATTTAAGTGACGCTAAAAAAGCCTTGTCAGCTATGCTGTGTACTTTTTATGTTTAGGGATAGGATTACCAACCAGAAGTTGAGACATATTTCCCCTATCTGAAGTACTGTAGTTTTTTGTATATGGTACATCACATCTCTTATATATGTTTTGAATTGTTGCAATGCTCTGTTAGTAAAGTTCTCTTTGTTTTGAAAATAGTTTGATCACATGACTATGTGCGTCACGACGTCAGCATGCAGCATCTGCACTGACTAGATATGGCTCCATAGTGAAAGGGAACTATTGTAGCACTCAAAAAAAGCTTTATAATGTTTGAAGCAATAGTATCACTACGTCATGCATAGTAATGGCACATTACCTGGAAGTGCAGGACTTTAAAAGCCTGCGTTTTACAGCCAAATGCATAAGCCTCTGAAAAGTTGTTGTTGAGAACGAAACGGCCCATTGGCAATTTGTCCTCTTCCTGGGCAAGAGTGTCCTGATGCTCTCTGGGCATTCAATACTGGATATGTCTGTGCACAAGTACTAGGTTATCATAACCAGTACAAGAATTGCAAGTATCATTACTGCATTTATGATTTTTGTGCCTGTACATATCGTTTTTGCCCCACTAATACCACAAGAGTTACAATCTTGCTCATTTTGTTTTTAGTGTGTTTTAAATGTGCTAATGTCATTTTTTGCTTTGTTGCAATCCTGGGATTAAGCAGTGAACAATTTTCTGATGGTTTAGCAATGTGTCATTGCTTATGAGGATTATTTATATCTTCTATAATAATTGCAATTAACCTAAGGAGTGGATATTGTAACCCATTTTGGATGCTTCTAAGTCATTTGGCACTTTTAGTTTCACAAAGCTGCTTTTTTCCAGTTTTATTTATATCCTAATAAATTACTTCATGAAATATTAAGAGGTGTTAAGCACCTAGGATATCAACCAAATAGGTAATTATAATCCTAGTTAATTTCAATACTGTTGATCAATGTCTATTTTATCCCTTTCTCATTGATTCACTAGCACTCGATTTTGCAAAGAACTTGTTCAATTATGTGAATAATATTGGATTTTTGGATGAATATAGGAGCATGTTTTGGCTTAAAAATGTGACTTTTGGGCTTGACAAATATAGGAGATGATTGCCACATTGTACATATTTATTTACTTATTTATTTACAATGTGGCATTCCTCACTCGTATATCCTTCTGATATTTCACCTGTCTTAGCTCTATTTCACACACATGAAATAGAGTTTCCTGTAAGCCCTATCACTAATTTCTAAGTTACTGAAATATACTTATTTAATAAATGTAAATAAAGGAAAAAATAACTACTATATGTATAGTTATCTTAAAGGCAGACTATGAGGGTGCAGGAAATTGGTGTATATCAGGGGGGTTAGATGTTACATTTGTATAAAACAGTTCTGAAAATAATTACAATCATATACTAGTATATACTATATACTAGTCCTCAATGCTGTATTGCATACAAAACAAATCTAAACTTTAGAATTTTGACATCGTTAGGCTGTGCATGCTAATTGGTGGTTGGCTCAAAAGTCCCTGTAATTAAAAGGACTTAATGGGGGGCAAGTATGGCCAGGAGACCCCAGTGGAATGAAAAGGTTAAGTAAAGGCGGGAAGCCTAGGAGGATGCAAAGCTAGGCTAGGGGGAGGAGATGAGGAGCAAATATATAAGGCTTTAGGGGCAAGCTGCTCATTTGGAAGCTAGCCCATAGAGGAAAACCTTTCATCCACCCACTGTTTTTTGTTGAATTGTTAAAAAAATATAATAATAAAGTTTTGTGCGGTTTCTGTTATAGTGTCACAGAATTGGAGGGTCGGGAGGAGGGTCTTTGTCATTTGATTAATTTTAGGCAAAGAGACAACCTGTAATGTGGGATAACACCTGACCATCAAACCACCTGGGCACTGGGGTGTTAACAATGTATGGTGGGCCATTGGGCTGGTTCACAGCCATGACATTCCCAGAGTTGAGTTAGAATGAAGTTGGGCACAGACAAGGACCTAGTTATGTTATAATTGTTAAATGGATAACCCACATTTGGTTCTTATAGAAATGTTGTAGCCATTTGACCAAAAAATATAATCTCAGGGGTTATTTTAAGGAAAGGGTTAAGATTAAGATAAGGTATTTGTCCCATGGAGGAAAGGAGGGGAGGGAGCAGGGTAAAAGCTAGATTGGAGGACCCACTGATGTTTCACTTTGGACCTTCCATGCTTGACTAATGGAAATACTGCCTACATGGCCTGAGCCACATAATCCTTCAGCCAGTCGGGTCTACTCCACTTTCAGGAACTAGTCGTCCATAGGGACTCCTGCTTTCAATGTATTTAATATTGCGCAGAGCTATGCTAGCAAGAGTGATTAGTCATGATAGAAGGATTTGCTGGGGTATTAATCTGAATGTCTAGTTATGTCTCTAGAGAGCAAAATGTGGCAGAGCATGGCTACGGTGAGAACTGAACTTGGGACAGTGTGCTCACTTCCATGATCTGTATCTGTGGAGTCAGCTTGTACACTAGTGTTTCCTGAACTTACTCCTGGTCATTAACATAATTCACCTCCACTTGTGGCATTCCTGGTCCCATAAATAGGGAGTCAATTTCATCCTTCTCCTGGAGTCAGCAACTTCCTTTGCTTTGCAGCATGCGATCTGGTGCAACCTCCATCTACTTGCTGCCTGACAAAACCCTGAGCTACCCGCTGTCCAGCTCCACTCAGAGATACCTACCTGTCTGGGACAACCCCAAGCTACATGCCTGTCTAGTGCCACCCCAAACAACCTACTTGTCCAGCTAATGATGTTAATCTGGATTCATGATTCTTTTACTGCTACTGGGCTCCTACTTGCCCTGCTCCCTGACAACCACTCCAGGCTATGTACACATATAGCACGACTGACTAATATAGATGTCGCGAATAGTTCGCCGGCGGACTGTTCCAGGCGAACATAGCATGTTCGCGTTCGCGGCGAACTGCGAACATATGCAATATTCGACCCGCCCCCTATACTTTATCATTGAGCAAACTTTGACCCTGCAACTCACAGTCAGCAGACACATTCCAGCCAATCAGCATCAAACCCTTCCTTCCACACCCTTCTACCTCATGGACAGCAGCCATTTCGGAATCATAACTAACTTGCAGTCTTAGTGAGAGGAGGCTGAGTTTAGGTGATACTGCATCAATAGGGAAAACCATAGCTAGGCTACTGTACACGGTGTGCAATACAGTCCTGAAGGACTCATTTGATCTCTGCTGCAAGGACACCCCTGTGTCTCTTCCCCCCCTTATTAACATCCTCCCCTCCCCTTAGCACCCAACCCTAACACCCCTCACACTTATCCCTAACACCTAACCCTAACATCCCTCACCCTAACACCTAACCCTAACACCCCTTACACTTATCCCTAACACCCCTCACCCTAACACCTAACCCTAACACCCCTCACACTTATCCCTAACACCCCTCACCCTAACCTTAACACCCCTCACACTTATCCCTAACACCTAACCCTAACATCCCTCACCCTAACACCTAACCCTAACACCCCTCACACTTATCCCTAACACCCCTAACCCTAACACCCCTCACACTTATCCCTAACACCTAACCTTAACATCCATCACCCTAACACCTAACCCTAACACCCCTTACACTTATCCCTAACACCCCTCACCCTAACCCTAAAACCCCTCATACTTATCCCTAACACCCCTCACCCTAACCCTAAAACCACTCACACTTATCCCTAACACCTAACCCTAACATCCCTCACCCTAACACCTAACCCTAACACCCCTTACACTTATCCCTAACACCCCTCACCCTAACACCTAACCCTAACACCGCTCACACTTATCCCTAACACCCCTTACACTAATACCCCTCACACTTATCCCTAACACCCCTCACCCTAACACCTAACCCTAACACCGCTCACACTTATCCCTAACTCCCCTTACACTAATACCCCTCACACTTATCCCTAACACCCCTTACACTGACACCCCTCACACTTATCCCTAACACCTAACCCTAACATCCCTCACCCTAACACCTAACCCTAACACCCCTTACACTTATCCCTAACACCCCTCACCATAACACCTAACCCTAACACCCCTCACACTTATCCCTAACACCCCTTACCATAACCCTAACACCCCTCACACTTATCCCTAACACCTAACCCTAACATCCCTCACCCTAACACCTAACCCTAACACTCCTTACACTTATCCCTAACACCCCTAACCCTAACACCCCTCACACTTATTCCTAACACCCCTAACCCTAACACCCCTCACACTTATCCATAACACCCATCAACCTAACACCTAACCCTAACATTCTCACACTTATCCCTAAGACCTAACACCCCCACACTTATCCCTAACACCCCTCACCCTAACACCTAACCCTAATAATCCCCTTACACTTATCCCTAACAGCCCTTACCCTAACACCTAACCCTAACATTCTCACACTTATCCCTAAGACCTAACACCCTTCACACTTATTCCTAACATGCCTCACCCTAACACCCCTTACACTTATCCCTAACAGCCCTTACCCTAACACCTAACCCTAACATCCCTTACCCTAACACCCATCACACTTATCCCTAACACCCCTTACCCAACCCTAACACCCCTCACACTTATCCATAACACCCATCAACCTAACACTTAACCCTAACATTCTCACACTTATCCCTAAGACCTAACACCCCCCACACTTATCCCTAACACCCCTCACCCTAACACCTAACCCTAATACCCCCTTACACTTATCCCTAACAGCCCTTACCCTAACACCTAACCCTAACATTCTCACACTTATCCCTAAGAGCTAACACCCTTCACATTTATTCCTAACATGCCTCACCCTAACACCCCTTACACTTATCCCTAACACCCCTCACCCTAACACCCCTCACACTTTGCCCTAACACCCCTCACCCTAACACCTAACCCCCTCACCCTTATCCCTAACACCCCTTACCCTAACACCCCTCACACTTATCCCTGTGTCTCCCCCCCCCCCTTATCATCAAGGGAGGGGGGAAGAGACACAGGGGAGGATGATGAGGGAGGGGGGAGGGTGATGAGGACGGGGGGAAAGAGACACAGGGGAGGATGATGAGGGAGGGGGGAAGAGACACAGGTGAGGATGATGAGGGAGGCGGGAAAGAGACACAGGGGAGGATGATGATGGAGGGGGGAAGAGACACAGGGGAGGAGATGAGGGAGGGGGTAAAGAGATACAGGGGAGGATGATGAGGGAGGGGGGATGAGACACAGGGGAGGGTGATGAGGAAGGGGGTAAAGAGATACAGGGGAGGATGATGATGGAGGGGGATGTTAGGTTATTTATGCCCTTTATGGATTAAAACCAGACTCTGCATCAACTATGTAATTTTCCGTGGGAGTTTTGACATGGATCCCCCTCCGGCATGCCACAGTCCAGGTGTTAGTCCCCTTAAAACAACTTTTCCATCACTATTGTGGCCAGAAAGAGTCCCTGTGGGTTTTAAAATCCGCCTGCCCATTGAAGTCTACGGCGGTTCGCCGGGTTCGCCAGTCTCGAACATTTGCGGCGGTTTGCGTTCGCGGTTCACGAACCGAAAATGTTATGTTCGCAACATCACTACTGACTAAGTTTAATATTACACAACTACATCAAAATAACATGTTACAACATCCATCAAGTGTTATTCCTTTTGGCTATACAGCCATCAGTCTGATATTTAAGATTTTTATGTTTACTCTGGATAGACCGAAAATAAGCCTGGTATCCCTATTCCTAGGTATGAAGCATTTAGTGTGAACTGATCATAGATATAAGCTGCTATAAGGTTTACGGCTTCTTTACAGGAACCAAAGAGACAGTGGGTTCTCTACTATAATGCCCAAAATGTGCCTCTCATGCTGTATTATGAGCATTGGAATATAGAAGCCGCACGACTAGTTTAAAGGGTAGCCCACCTCACACGCATTTCATAGAATGTGTTTTCATTTGTTCATTTATTTAGTTAACACAAATATAACAAATTGGACAACTTTATGGCTCAACAAAAAAACTAAGCCGCAATTTAAAAACATAAAAAAAAAAACAAGTTTAGTTGCCGTTTGTGCTCAATGGGGACTTGATATCAGAAAATATCCACAAACAGTGAAACCCCAAAAAGCTGAATATTTGCCCTAACACTTCAAAAAAGAAGAGGAATGTGACAATAACCTAAGGAAGAAAGGAGAGAGAGAAAAAGAAGGAAGATATACCTTAAAAAGCGGGATTATCCTACCTAAAAAACAAAAGTCACTACCCCAAAGTTGACTGATGATCCTACTACAAGGGAATAAAAGGTGCACAAATAAGGTTTTATATACTCATCTAATGAGTCAATTGATACACACAAACTATTAACGAAAAAGAAGGCTTTTACCTGGAAGGCTTTTACCTAATGACAAATGTCATTATCTAGCTAATAACACAAAACACAAAACTAGCTAATAACCCTAATATTAAAGTACTTGTGAACATGCCAAATAAAGAAACATGACCCACCCTTTTTTTAGGGTTTATTTTGCTTCCTTTTTTTCTTTTTCTCTATCTTCCTACTGACATTATCTATGTATGTCATGTTACTCTTCTTTTTTGAAGTGTTAAGGCAAATATTCAGCTTTTTTGGTTTCACTATTTGTGGACATTTTCTGATATCAAGTCCCCATTGAGAACAAAGGCCAATTAACCTTGTTGTTTTTTTTTTTCTTCTAAATGCAGCGTACAGTAGTTCTCTTGTTATTTAATAAAGTTGTCCAAATCGTTATATATTTGTGTGCAACAGGGTAAAAGAGTGTTAAGCACTAGGATTGCTATTTGAAGAAAACATGTTATGTATCTTTTAAAACTTACATTTTATGTTCAGTGTTTCAAATATTCGGCAGTTATTCTTCTCTCAACTCCCTATTAGATGCTTAGGGAGTGGAAGAGGACCTGCCCAGTGGTCTGTTCTGATAGGAGACCTTATTTGCCTCCATCCCACTGTAGGCAAACCCAGACCAGTCAGGAAAGGCTGTAGGACATCTGGATAGATCCTTCCCCTGGAGAAAAACTTTTTGTTCCTGAAACATGAAAAATCAGTCGGAAATGTTAAAAGTTGCATTTAATCAATTTATTTTACTGATTTTATTAATATTTATTATTATTTTTATTAGTATTGTTCTTTATTTTAATGCAACAGCATATTTTGTACAGGGAATAAGTGAAAGGCAAAAAAAATATTAACACATAAAGGAATGGGGGGCCCTGTTTTTGAGCTTAAAATCAAACCGCATAGTGCTTGTTTCCAAAGCACCTTACAAAATTGAAAACTCGCGAACTTAAACACTCTAAATTAATCAGTTAAACAAATCAAACACTTTTATATGATTTATATTAAAATATATTTAATTACACTATATGACACATGCTTTGGTTTACATTTTATATAAGGCCATTTTTTATATAAATTCTTTAAAGTACAGTATTTCCATTTTTTTTCTTTCTATTCTTTTTTACTCTAGCCATCACCACGGGGACTCCCAACAGTACAGTAGAAGCTTAAGGAACATTTCTGTTAAATGAAAAGGAAGATTCTTGAACTGGCACAATCATCATAATACTGGACATTGGCAGTACTTAAAAAAAGGAATTAGTGCCTCTTGAGAGATGGAGCATTTTACTAATTTAACTTGAATCTCTTTCCTCATGTTCTAACTCCCAACAATATTCTTATTTATAATCTTCCAACTCTTTTTCTCAAAGAAGTAAAATAATCCTTGAAAAGAAAGCCCTTGAGGAAACTCTGTATTCTTCCAGAGCTCATTAACTCTAGTGAGGGACGCTGCAGTAAATTAGAGATATATCTGTGCTTAGAGTATTTTGTGGGCCCTATGATTGCTGGGCCTTCAGTGAAAATTACCTCTGTAAAAAGACAGCCTGCTTTACCTTCTGTGCACTTTGCTGTTAAATTGTACTACCACCCAAGGAGCCTAGGACTTAAGTTACTACGCAATTATGCAACTTGTCCTGACTCCTACAATTTGCAGGAGCTGTCACTGCACCAATTATAAGAAAAGTAGGCCGTTTTTCCAAATGGCCCTGACATACAAAGTGCATTAATCAAGACTTCATCGCTTGGACATTGAACGTTCTTTATATACATAGTTGTGTGCTGTTAGCAAAAATGCGCACAGCAGTAATATGCATGGGGGATTCAATCATGTCAAAAACTTGTACAGTTAAGTTGCCATATTGTTGTTTGGTAAAACTACTTGTTTTTGAAAGGCTCACATCGGAGAGCTTGAGTTTGTACACAGGAAATAAAGGACAATTGTATGATGAAAAAATATACATTTAAAAATACTATCCTGATCAAGAGCATAATTAGGCAACAAACACATCATTGAGGTAATTTTAAGTTATAGTAGAAAAATCATATACTTGCCTCTTCTGGCAACTGGAGGCATCCATGTTACTTTGATCAGAGTTGTATATTTGAAATGAATATTTACATTTCTGGAGAAAGGGGCTTGCATTTATTGTTGCAAACTACCTGTTTCAGAGCATGTGTAGAGGAAGGAGGCAGGTGTCAAATGTAAATAATTTTACAAGTTTACCACCATTGTTCCTAATCTCCTAGCTGTTCCTCAACTGCTCAGTCAATTAGCACATGCCACCAGATTTCAAGCTTTCAGGAAATGCTCTAGTCAGACAAGAATGTTTCTACATATAGTGGTCCATTAAGTTGGCATCCATTTTCATATTGCAGTGAAGCCTTGGAATAGTTCTGTGGACCTGAAGATGTAGCAAGAAAGTTACGCTGAACACCCTATATATATCGACACTGATATGCAGTCTGGTTTTATATATTAAAAAAAATATCCATGAAAGAGTGCAATTTCCTTCATCACGTGCAGTGTAAAAAAAAAAGCTTGGAATTTCTTATTTCTTGCAGTGTCAGAAAGAATTAAAAATAGTTTTAGTAAAGCTTGGAGCCAGTCAGTGATTATGTTTACTAACGGTCAAACTTTTTGAGTAGATATCAAGGTACTTCTCAGACACATTTCAGAATACAACTCAGATTGGGGCAGGTAGCAGACTAGGGTATCTGTATCTAGCGTATCATAATCCAAGGTCAAAATCTGCAATTACAAACAAGAAAAAGTGTCTCAAATCTGGAAAACCCACAGATTAGGTCTTAGGCAGGACATAGCTGGACTGATGACATTGGGTAGTGGTGGAGTTTTTTACCAAGAATGACACCATCTCTAAACACCCCTTGTTCCTTCACACTGGGATGACTTGGTCTGCACCGGCAGCATGACATGCCACTCCAGACTGATGCACTGTGCACCCAAGGCAATCAAGAGTGACACAGCCCAAGCACTGAGAAAGAACAGAGCACCCAGGAATGATACCAATAGATGAATTAGCACTCACAAAGGGATTTTTTTATAGTGAACTTCTAGGTTTGTTGCATTGAGTAAACTATATTCTCAACTGCCATGCCAACTGCTCTCTACTATCCTATGCCCTACCTCCCCAAAATGCATTTTTTTCCAATAGAAGATAATGGCACCAATCTACATTCTCCTACTGTCTCCAGGCTTGATACACTCAGATGCTTAGCTTTTCATTCCCAGTCCAGCATGTTATGTACACAATAGTGTAGAGCAAACAAATATTCATCCATGTTCTATTCTTGACCCTTTTTTTATAAATACAAAGACACTGCAATGTAAAACTCTTATTGAGAAGCATTTGAATGAATCACTTTCATAAAAAAATAGAATTGTCTTTCTGCCTTGAAATCCTGTATGAATGTAACCCCATCTTCCCTTCCAGGCACTAAAAGCTTATATATAAATATAAGCGACTAACGTGAAATAAGGTGTATAGGAAAATGGGTTTCCAGTTTATTGTAGAAATGATAAATAGGAAATTGTTCACACTAATGAAAAGGTATTTGAGATATGTTGAAAGCATTACTTAAAATAAAAGCTTTTATTGGGATTCTTTGATTAAAACATACTATGCAATGGCAGAAAAGAAACACATTCATAAACAGTTCACATTTACACTAGTAACACCAAATTAGTAATTTTCAAACTGTATATCGTAAAGACATGTTAGATATGAACAGACAGGTTAAAACATAATCTCCCTGTTGTATGCTTTTCTTGATGTGTTAAGTAAACACCTTGTTTAAAGAAAAGCAAGAAAATATTAAAGGGCTACAACAGTGGTGAGACAATAGGGTTTTTCATTTATTCATTAAGTAAATAATTAGCAATAAAATCTGTACTTTAAGAAAAAGAATCAATGTCACTTTAAAAACTTCCATTTAAACTTTTGTATGTCAGAGTCTATTAGAGCTGCTTCACTCCACCCCCTATTAGGTGTTCGGTGGTGGGAGAAGATCTGCCCAGAAGTTTATCCTAAAATGCCTATTATATTGGTCTAGTTTCTCCAGCAGTGGCCACTGCCTGAAAGGAGGATAAAGACTTCTAAGCAGATTCTTTCCCACCATCTGGCCATCTGATACTGGCAGACAAGTAGAGCTGTTTAAGAGTGAAGCACTGTAGTCCAAATTTACATTTTAACGTACATAGAGTAACTTGTTGACATCATCTGTACACCATCCATGTAAATCATGCAGCAACGCTGTCCTGAAGATGCAAACCACAATTTCCAGTCTAGTTCCTTCTCATTCCCCAATGCTCACATTTCATTGTTTCCAGCTACCACTTAACTACCAGCTCCAAACAATTGACTTGTATTGCACTAAATGGGATGAAGGTTGATAAAATACTGCTTGGACATGCCACGGCAAGGTTTATAGGGGACACCAGCTTGGAGGTAGACTTGGCCACAGCCCTTTATTGATAAACATGTCTGTGACAATCCAAGAGTAGGGGCTATACAAGCCCAGAGCCACCTGCTGTAGACTACAGGTTATCTACCCACAAGGACCGTTGGGTTCTTTGAAATCTCTGCACCAGCACCCTGATATCTGGCTTCTGTGTCAGTCAGAGTCTCTCCATCAGGAATCAGTGCTTCCAGGAGTCACAGTAACCTTCCTGTGGTAGTGACCAGGACAGGTTACTTGTAGGGTGGAGATAGGCTCATTATCACAGCAACCAGGAACAAATCCAGAGATACACGATTTCTATGTATCTCCAAGTGAACTGATTTATTTTTGAAAATGAGATACAGGAGATAAAGAGGGGGTGTACACAAGGAGATGACCCCACATGTGGTCTGGCAGTAGCTTCCTTGGATCAATAGGATTAACTTGCAATCCACATCCTGCAATTTTTTTCTTACAACTGGGGAGGAGGAGCCCGGCCCATGGCGGGAACCCTATACCCTAAGCACGCGCTTAGGGGCCCAACTTTTCTTAATCGGTACACCCTCCTAAATGAAGGATGCCCCCTTTTCCACCACTGGTCCGGGTAACTTCCCCAACCGTCAACCGCTGTGACAAAATATAACATAAGAACCAAACCAGAATCTTAAAACAATATATACATTCTCGTTTAAAAGTGTACAATTTCTTCTTTTTTTTTTGATTAATTCCTTTTTCTTTTTCCTTATATATATATATATATATATATATATATATATATATATATATATGCACAACAATTACCATACAATACAATCCAGATATGACCTATTAACATGCCACTTGCCAATATACTAACACAATGGATAAAAATGACCTGAACTTCCACCCTCTAACATCCTAATACCCCTACCCCTCGTTAATTCAGGGAGGGAGGGTGGGTGTCTCACACTGGCGTCATCCAATGAACACCCGGCAACTATCCCAGCCCTGTCAAGTTCTCCTGCATGTAGGACCTGCAGGTCCTGCTGCAGGCACTTCATGACATGGCAAGGTTTATAGTGCCTCCCCAAATTAAACACCCTGTCCCACTAGGGAATAAAACTCTTGACACCAGCTTGGAGGTACAACTGGCCACAGCCCTTTATGGCTAAACATATCAATAACTTACAACTGGGGAGGAGGAGTCCGGCCCATGGCAGGAACCCTATACCCTAAGCACACGCTTAGGGGCCTGGTAACTCCCCCAACAGACTCGGCATCACCGAACGATTGCTCTATGACAACACTACCCCCAGCCAGGGCCAAGGCCCGTTGTACTCCCTCCTTAAACTGTAACATCTCCGCGAGGTGGACCCTGTCGGACATAAAAGATCATCAGCATCACTACCCACCAAATCATGGTGCCGCAATGCTATCCAGCCTATCTTCGTAATTAAACTAGACATAAGTATTGTTAACTTTCTGCCTGGCTGTTTCGAGGCTTGCCGGGTCCCTGGAATTTTTTTGTTTTACGTCCTTCTCTTTACCGTCTCGGACAAAACCCCCTTAATGCCAGGAAACCTGCTCCTCCATTCCTCAATATTCTCTTTCACCTTCCTCAACAAACGCTTAATAGGGGTATGTACCAGATCGTTACCTACCTCATGTATCAAGAACATATCCGTGTATCCCAAGAGATGGGTGAGCAATTTGATTGACCCACTCGCTTGCCTCCATTTCATACCCCGAATGCCGCACCAGCACACATTCCACTCCTCTCTTGGTACACCCAATTGCAAACTGTCACCGGACACTGCTGCAAAACATTCCGCCCAGTAGTTATATAAATGTCCGATCACTTACAGCTGCTTCCGGCGGCCTGCAATGGCATGCATCTGTTAATACGCGGCAGTGGATGGTGTGATGTACAGTTTAAATCAGGTTGATTCCGATCTTCCCATTCTCTTAAGCATCTCAGGTGGCAGACCAAATCCTTCTGCTTTATTGGCATCATCTATCCTGAATGAGTGCATCCCAAACTCTGACAGGTTCTGCCCCAGTCTCTCCATACATGATTTTAGCACCTTAGAGAATTGGAAGTGGGATAGTGCCTCAGCATTTGGCAACGCATTCAGCTAGGGCTGTACCTGTCTTCCCACTGATGCGGCTGTCATTCCCCCATCTTTACACCGCAAAATGAACCATAACAGGATTGACAACCTTTTTCCATCCGATTCCATTGCCACCTGCCATGACCACCTACTCTGACCACTTATGCCATACTTTCCTGTACGTTCTGTCCAAGTCGCTGGAGCCAGAGACCTCCTTATCAAGGGTCCTACCTCTCTGCTTCAAGTTCCCAAAGCTTCTGCGAGAACTGCTCCCCCTCCGTCCTCACACCTGGGGCCAGCTGTCTGAACAGATCCCATTGAAAGCGAGATAGGGCACCAGTGATAACATTTTTGAACTCGGTCCCATGGTACACCCGAAACCATAAGTTTAAGCGCAGGCATTCTAACATTAAATGCTGTAATAGCCTGATGACAGGTACGGATGAGGACATGATGTTATTAATGACGTGCTAAAGGCTTCTAAATATGTGCATGAAATCGAACACCCCATCGGTAGGCTAAGCAACACCTCAGCAGACGGTGACTAGTCGGATGCACTGGGAGAAGCCAAAATGCGGACTCGATGTCCACTCTTGCCATGAGCTCCATTGCTCCTGACCGTGTTACTATTCTAGTTGCGAAATCAAAGGATAAGTAGGACACTGAAGATACATCTTTGACCGACTTACCTTTTGCGTAAGATAAGTAATGGATGAGCCTGAACTTTCCTTCCACCTTCTTTGGTACCCCCCCGAGGGGGGTGCTGTTCAATATCCTTGTGTATTTCAGACGGAATAATGAAACCATCACAAAATCCCTCTCTCATTAGCCATGACACTTCTGCCTTCCCTTGCAGCTTACCCTAGCGTGCAAGCCATGGCAACATTGCGTCTAGCACCATCGGCGTCTTGCCCTTTTGCAGCCCTGTCGTTAGTTTTTCCTCCATCTTTAGCCTTACCGCAATTGGAGCAGACATGCCTATAAAGGCAGTTCGGTGGCCACTTGCAGAGCCCCTCATTGGAAGCATATCGTACCATACCTGTGGAAGCGGTGTTTCATTTCGTTCACCCAATGGACCACCACCTTGTCGTTCCAAGACATGCCTGTACGTGCGGCCAAGCACTGGCGAAAAAATTCTCGGCCCGAAACCACGCCATCCCCCTGTACGTGCGATACAAGCTCCTAATTTCGTCCAGGTAAATGAAAAGAGCTGAGCATTGATTAGGAATTTTTTTTCCTGCTGAGCAAGCCAGCATGGAATAGGCCTGCAGCCAGTTATCAAAGGACCTGGGTATCTTCCTCTTCCCTCACCTCCTGTTTTCCATCTCCGAGCGAGCCTCCCCAATGTCCAAGGCCTCCATGAAGAGCGTAAATGGTATCTCGGAAAATATATCCACATAGTCCCTCCCCCATATACGCTCCTTGACCTCCACCGTGAGGTGAGCTCCCAGTTTGTCATGACTGCAGACCACCGTGGACCGCGCCGCCTCTTCGCAAATGAGTCCTGTCCCAGTAGATGCGCCGGTCGCTGAGGATGTTTCTGCTAGTGGGGGGCCCAACTAAATATCTTGTCTCTGACCAGCTGCACGCCCCCAAGAATTTCCTGCTAGACACGCACCCCATTCTCCTAAACATTACTCTAGGATCTCCTGCGTCTCCCTCCCAGCATAAGTCCAATCCCAGCATAAGCTCCGTCTTTTACTATTACTTTGACGGTTCCTAGGAATTCCCAGGTTTTTTTTCTGTGTCTTTCTTCTAGCTGCAGAACCCCAACCAACAACAGAGCTGTGGCTGGGCTGCATCAGCTCACTTGGCAGTGTGCCAGCAGCATCTCCCCCTGGCTGACAGCCATGTGTGGAGAAGGGACACTCTCACAGGAGGAGGGGGGGGGGCAGCCACCCACAGGATGGCCCCTGGAGACCAAGGAGGGTTCCCCTTCCCACAGTTGATTTGGTCTAACCTCAGAGATGGGCTGGCTACCACCCAGGCGGTACTCTAACCACCTTACCCCACGGCTAAGGGCTCTGGCTCTAACCTATGCCAATAACCTGTCTAATACAGCAGACTGAGAAGCATCCATCCCCAACAATCTAAATTTGGCACACAATAAAGGGGGGAAGAGATAAAAACAGCCCCAAGCACAAGACAGAACACACCTAACACAAAGATACCCACACACACGCCTATAACTGCCAGCACAGAGCCTAAACACACAAGAAACAGAGCTAATGAAAGTGCCTTGTGACACACACAACACACACCTCCCTAGTGCTGCCTGTCTCTTTGCTGTCTGGCTGCCAAGAGACCTAAGATGGCGCCCGCACAAGCTACATCCTTTTAGCCCCACCCACCCACACAGGAGTCATCAAATGGGCAGCCAGCAGCTATCCCAGTCGTGTCAAGGTCCCCTGCGTGTAGGAGCTGCAGTTCCTACTGCGAGGACTTCAACTACCACTGCTAATGCATCTTGTGAGAATCTTGTGTCTTGCATATTTCTGGAGGCTATAGTAAGGAAGACTTACTTACAACAGTGATGCATGACAGGTTTGCTTATGGCTTCTGGTACAGCAAGAACCACAATATTCTCTTTTATAGGCACTTTACATGATAAACAATGTAGTTTTGAATGTTGACATCTTAAGAAAGAAGTGTAGAAGTAGGATGGTTAACGATTTTGGCAATGGTCTTGAAGCCACCCTGTGACCATCTAAAATGACCAAAATCTTCTCTTGTGTTACCTAAATACACATATTAACCTACCCCATAGGTAAGTTAACCTTATATTACTTTAAAGTTACTAGATAAATGAATGTAAAGAACAGCTGTATGGTGTGGAGAAAGCAAGTTTGCCTTAATGGTCAGCAGAAATTTGCTTTTGTTCTTAACATGATTTGATACCGTAGAGGAATGGGAGGAATTCTGAAATCAGTATCTCTAGTGTTGATAATAAAACCAAAAACAGATCAAATCCCCCTAGAAAATCCCTTACGCTAAGACCCCAAGCAAACTAGCTATTTAAGATGGAAACACCCATGGCACACAATCAGTCTGATATATTAAAGATTTAGGCCAATGGCTTACCCATCTTCTTATATCATGAGTTTGGTAGTATAAAATTTACCGAACACAGTGTTCCTTTAACTTTATATGACTGCCATGTCTTTATAAATAACTAACAGATTGGAAGGTTTCCCTTACTGCATCCTTTTCTTATATTCCTCAATGTAAAAATTGGAAATGTTCTGTAAAATGCTTTGAAAACCTTAAAATGAGCTCATTTCCATATACATATCTACAAATAGTTGTAGTTTTACAGCTGCATCATGCTGGTAGCATAAATTATAAATGAACACCTTTTTTCAATAGCCACGCTAATTATTGAAAATCTCAGCTTTCATCCATTGCCGGAACCTTAATGTTGGGACATAAATGTATTAAAAGCTGCAGTAAGCCTGACAGTTGGATGGGTCACTGGCAGACTGTGCAAAAATAATTTCACCATTTAGAACCTGGATTGGCTTAGATCTATTTACGTAGGTTACATTATAGCATATTTTCAAGCATTTATTTCTTGGTTATGTCATAAATCAATAGAGTTCCTTGGTTTACATCCCAGAAAGTCAATATGGTGATTAATGTTTAAGCCAATAATGTTGTATGCAAATAGCAGTAATAAAGAAGCCATCCTTATTTTTAACTGAGCTAGCAATAAAAGATGTCTGGTCAGATAAGAACATTATGTGAGGCTGAGAGATTTGGATTGTCATGCTTAGGGATGAGTAAAAACAACATTTTATTTATCTGCTGCTGCAATGTCATCACGCTGGGAACACAAGGCAATGACGTTGGGTGGAACTGTGATTAAAACACAACAATAAAAAATATAGTGTTCACACTTAAATGGCTTGAGTAGGTTCCTGATGTTTGCTCTTCCATAAAATCACAGTGGCAGAGCTTCTACTACAGCTAAGGATTCTGGGTAGTAACATGTCACTATTCTTGTTATTTATCGCACATCTAGTGTAAAATGCCTTGGTACACTAGGCAATAAAAATATTAAAAGGTAATAAAGGACCACTGTAATAAGGCATTGATCATTATTAAAATTCATATTCAAAAGAAAAACAATATTAATTATTAAATAATCTTTACTACTGTGATGTCCTAGCAAGGGGAGCTATTTATTTAAATTATGCACTGATCATTAATAAAATTATATTTCATAATTTATAAGAGCAATATTCAATATGAAATTGATTTTCAAAGATTAGAGTATCCGCCTCCAACTATGTGTTTATCTCCACACTCTTAAGGTTATTTAGGAGGAGGGTTAAGGATTGACTAAGAATGGTCTAAAGCAGGGTGGGCAAGTCCGGTCCTGGAGAGCCCCACACAGGCCTGGATTTGAGGATTTCCTTTCTGTGCACAACTAAGTCAAACAGGATGACTGAAGTAGTGATTGACTCACCTGTGTGCAGATGGGATATCCTCAAATCCAAGCCTGTGTGTAGCTCTCCAGGACCGGACTTGCCCACCTCTGGTCTAAAGGGTTAGAAGAACAATTAGTTTTGACAAGAGAATAAACAATCAATGATAGGCTGATCTATCATGCAGCCCCTGGGGATAGCATGGGGAAAGGGGCTTTTGACCAGGTTTAGTGAAGGGAAGAGTTTCGGTGGTGCTGATTTGAATGAAGTGGTTAACTCCTTGGTAGAACAACTGAGAGTGCAGGTTTCTGTCAATGGGCCTGGATGGCTGCAATCAGTCGTAGCATCAATCCATGATGCTGCCCCTCCAGGGGTCAACCAATGCCTAGTCACAGTCAGTGGGCAACGTCGAGGTCAAGTTCCAGGTCGTCCCATTCGTAGATCCAGGCCCCCTGAAAGACTTAGCCCTTTCAAGGCTACTCCTAAAAGAAGGGTGAGCAGCAATACCCCTGGACGAAGAGTAGGAAGCCCCAGGAGAAGAGAGGTGCGGAGAAGAGTTCCTAGGAGGATGCAGGAGCATTTCCCTTATCTTGGTAGGCCCAGCGACCTAACCTGCAAGGGCACAAGTGACATTGAGTGCAGCAGGAGGAGACTGCGTGAGCCAGACAGGAAGGGCAGCTGCAGTTGCAGATGCAGCACCTCATCATTTGGGAGGTGAGGAGCCGGCAACAGATATCACTGCGCGGAAGAAGTGTCGGCGCAGCAGTGCGGTTCCGCTGTCGAGAAGCGGAGCCGAGGAGGACAGATCCAACGCATTTGCAATGGGCAGGTTTGATGATGAGGCAGCTGGGCACGGAGGAGGCACAATGGTAGTGTCACTGAGGTCTGGAAGCCAGCAGGAGCAAGCAGGAGGAAGGGTAATTAATATCTGAAAAGGTCTGAAGCAGGATGGCCAGGTGACCATAGAGATGGAACTGGGGCAGCACATATGACGCTGAGGGGAGGCAACAGAGTGGGAAAGCGGAAGACAGGCCTAGGTAGAGAAAGCACATAAGTGAAGAAAGGGCAGAGAAAAGGGGGCCCAGGCAAAAAGATGCCAGTGAGGAGGAAGTTTCAGGCTTATATGAGCATAAGAAAAAGATAAAAGTATGGGGCAGAAGAAGGACAGGCAGCAGCTACAGGATTGCAAAAGGAAGCAGTTACAAGAAAAGAGAAGACTGGCAATGAAGAAAGGAGTGGAGATTAGGAGCACTAACATGGGACAGGAGACTGGCCAAGAGGACGAAAGGCACAGCAGCTCTATAGAAGGGACAGCAGTGCAGCTTAGGAGTGCTATTGGAACAGTAGGAAGTCTTGCAAATGCGGTGGACTATCCCACATCTGCATTTCATGATCCAGGTGAAGGCCCTTCAGGCGGGAGAGGAGCATGGCCAAGGATTGGTCTGAATGGAGCACCAGCAAGCCTGTACGGTGACCGGAGGTCAGATGGGCAGCGTCAGGATGGCCGCTTATTCCCGGCATCATCTCAGAGATCTATGACATCCAGCTGCAGGACACGGCAGGAGCTTACGCCCTTGGAGGGTACATATAGAAGTGATAAGGACCAGAGGCCCACATTTTGCTGGCTGTAATTACAGAGGCAGAAGATTTCCACCAAGAGGATGCTACGGGATTGCAGTCCTTGGTGCATTATTTAGATTACTTTTTGCTCATGGGGGCAGCAGATTCTGGAGACTTTATACGGTTACTTCAGACTTTTCATGGTATGGCAGTTGAGTTTCGAATTCCACTAGCTAAGGAGAAATCAGAAGATCCATGTCATTCTTTGAGTTTCTTAGGGATTCACATTGATTCAGAGTCATTCGAATGCAGGCTCCCTTGGGATAGAGTGGTGGATTGAAAGAGAAATGTTTTAATAGTTATGTCCGCTGAGAAATTATCCTTGAGAATGTTACAGTTTTTGCTAGGTAAACTCCATTTCGCTTGCCGCATAATCCCTATCGGCAGGATTATATCTAGGAGGTTGTCCTTGGTTACAGCAGACCTATGTCAGCCGCATCATCGCATTAGAGTAATGTCAGAACACAAGGTGAATCTGCGCATTTGATATTTGTTTCTGGAGCATTTCAATGGCTGCACTCTTATTATGAAAGAGCCAGTTGCCAACAAGGCTCTAGAGCTTTTTACTGATGCGGCAGGTTCTATTGGTTTTGGCGCCTACTTTAAGGGTCGTTGGTGTGCTGACTAATGGCCGGCAGACAGACGGATAATAAGAAATTTTTACTTTTTTGGAGTTATTTCCCATTGTGGTAGCTATCTTGATTTGGGGAACATTTGGAGAAATCATCCTGTTGTGTTCCAATGCCATAATTTGAGTCGTTCAGGCTATTAACTCTACTACTGCCTCTTTGTCTCCAGTGGTTAGGATGCTTAGGCAATTGGTATTAAAATGCTTGCAGTTAAATATTCTAATCAGGGCTTCACATATACAAGGTAAAAAGAATGTTCTAGCTGATGCATTGTTCCAACATGTGTACAAATATTGTCTATAAAAAAGAATGAGTGCGTGAATCAACTCTCCATTTTATACAGTATTTATAGTATTGGCGGTGGTGGTGGTACTAGATAGTTCTTAAACAGACAATCTTAAAATAATAATATAAAGACACGTTTCGTCGCTTCTCCTGCGGCTTCCTCGGTGGGAGGCACACACAGCAATTGCGATTGTGATAGGACTATACCTAAAGGATACCATAAAACACTGTTTGTATTTCACTTATAGGACATGCTTTTGGACAGCGTCTATCGAAGAAGCAGCACACCAAGTCACACCCTCCAGCATTGAAAGGCCTATCTACACAAATCAGAGAGATTTTACCCTTGAAGGCCTACCCAATCAGGGGAACTATACCCACAATCCCATGGAAAAATCTCATCTAACTACTGATTGATATAAGGCTCATTGTTCGCACTTTATAAAAAAAATTAACTGAAAGAGAACCCTCCAATACCTCTTACTCCCATAGCGCTTCAGCCAATACTGTGATCAAGCAACCCCAGTAGCTTTACATTTCTCATTCTTTGCTGAATGTTTCATTTCAGGGTTGCCATTAGGGATTGTGGGTCACTCCTTCATATACTGGGCCAGAAGGTTGTCAGCAGTTACAGATCATGGTCGCAAAATGAGTTTTCCAGAGGAGGCCGTTTCATTTAAATGGTTTGGAATCCGGGGTTGAGCTCCTTCCGCTGGGGGTGTACATCTACCTCTTGTTATTTTGTTTACATGTTTATGTTCAATAAATCTGTTGACTGGTAATACCCAACAAACATATACTCTGGTTGGCTGCAGGGGTTATGCATATAGCGGACCAAGGACCCCATTAAATTCCAAGCAGGGGCCAGCATACAGACCGTATGTCTGCGGACTAAAAATTTGCTGGAGTTACAGAGGGAGTAAATTAGAAAATCCTGCAATGAAATGGTCGTAATCTAAATCCGTAAACCATGCAGCGGCACGTAGCATTTCCGGGCGTGAACATGATTAATTATGCAAACCCCTAGTTATGGGTTTAGACAAAGCCAATAGTAAAAGAGACCATCATCATTACGTCACTAAAACATGGAGGTTACATTTCAATCACTTATAATGCAATATGAAAAAAATCAATAAATATAATATTCTAGTCCATGCGAGTCTTATTATATGTATTAAGACATTGATTGCCAGAATCGATATAACACAGAAATTAAACATTACATTTTTTTTTATTGCAGATTTACAAGCTTGAGAATGTTGTGCTATTTAATACAGTAGTGTGTTTATTTTTGCTTTTACAGTGCTATGGACAGGAAGGGTTTAACCCTTAGGACTTAGTAGGTGATAAAAGGGGATGGTTTCCCACCCTTTTCTCATCCTTTTGTCACTAAGAACAGTCAAAGCTTCCCTCCCTCCCCCTCGTTGTTTTGTTTAATTGCAGGTTTGTCACAGCTGCGCCGTGGCTTGCTGCATCACCTTAGGTTGGAGCTCATTATATTGTATGGTATCCGGAGTTGGTTGGTCCCAGAGGCCTCTTGGGCACGTGGTTCCACTGGGCCCCTGGACAGGGTTGAACTCTTTCCTCCGGGGGTGTACAGCTACCTCTTGTTATTTTGTTTACAAGAGGGTTATGCATATAGCAGACCAATTCACTTATGCTGAGGTCAAGAAAAAAATGCTGCCAAAGGAAAACTTTTGAATGCAACAAGTCTCCAGCCAATGGAGATCATTATGTTAGTACACACACTTTGTATCAAATTTTTTGCAGTTCCCTGTTAGACAAAGCCACCGCCTCCACTGACCTTATAGTGGGTGGATACCAGCAGCAGTTGAGTTTGAACTTTAACAGTAAGTTTAATGTTAAATGTTGATTTTTAAAAACAATCATATGAATTATATCAATGATCAATGCCTAATTAAAACAGTTAGCTCATGATGTTGAGGTATTGTAGTGGTCCTTTACACTTATTTTTAAAAAACAACTTGTAATCTTCAAGTTGATTTAATTGTCTTCACACCTTATGAAGTCATCAAAGGTTGGGAACAGCTCTGACTGGGATGCACTTCTTATTGATCTTAAGTGGTCCTTTCAAGCATTGCTGGTAAAACTGGTCAGGAAAAGAGGAAAACCCTAGTATGCCTTCTTGTAAACTGACAATTACGTTTTGTAGTTATTTATGTAGTGTGGGGCCAGTGTGGCTTAGTATGTAAGACAGGGCCGGGCTATGGTCACTATGAAGAAGCAGTTTAAGTGCATGTGGGTGACACATTTAGACCGTCTTGTACTGGAGCAGGTAGGTGTGGTGTAAAAGTAAAGGCTGAGCACCGATGTGAGAGCAAGCTAGAAGGTAAGAGATTTCAACCCTAAATCTTTGAATCATGACCTCTTGTTCTTGTATTCCTCTTTTTCTTGGATATATCTCACTCCTGGACTTTATCATTCATTGTTATTCTTTGATATATTTGAACATTTTAATAATAGCACCCCTATCCCTCTAAGCGAGTGGTTCTCAACAGCTAGTTCTTATCTGCCAGTCTTCAGAAACAAAGAGGGATGATGTTATCTGAACAGTTTAATCATACAATTTTTATCAGTCTCAGTTATAAATAGATTATTGAAAAATTTATTTTGCAGCTAAAACTTGTACAAATCAGTGCAAAAACTACATAAAATGTAGTGTGCCACAGGTTGTATCCCATTAAAATTGTTCTGGGTCTCAGATGTGGTGCCAAGGAACATTGGAAGGTAAGCAGTCAGTCCCCAGATCTCCACATTGAAAGGCACTGCTCTAATCTTTACATCTTAAGGTCATGAAAACAGAAGCTGATGGGATTTGAACCCGCAACCTCTCTTATACAGTCAAATTCTCTGATCACTACACTATTCTTCCGCACACAATAACAAAATGACATAGATATGGAAAGGTCAGTTAAGTAGTTTAATATCTGCCATTTCTCTATATATCACTTGTATAAGTGTATCTTGGCAAGAGCCCAGGTTTTTTAGATAGTAGAATGAATATAATTGGTAATATTCCTATTTATTAAATCTCTGCATCCCTGAATGGATATATTTTCAGTGTATTGTCTGAGGGAGAAAAGCTTAAATGTATCCAAATGGAGGGAAAGAGAAATTACCTCCAATACTAGATAATGAAGAGCAGTTCAAGCCACAGAATCATTGAAAAGGATTGCTGAAAATGCAAGTGATGTTTCCCCTGTGGGTGTTAGGTTTCCGTTCACCATGGATAATGCACATTTATCAGTGCTTAGACTTAAATGGCAGCAGCGGAAAATAAAAAAAACATTATCAGCCGGAGCTGCCTTGTGCGTTCATTGTGTTTCATGGGTGCTTTTGATGCTGCTTGACGTACGTTATTTCATTAAAACAACACATCACAGCATTTTATATAAGAAAAAAAGATCGTCTGCCTCTTCTGTGTACTGGGATGTGCTGCGGCTCTGCAATTTGTGAGTTAGTCAGTCTGGGTAACTATAGGGTTTGTTTGTCATATCTGATCATTTGCGTTTTTGTAAAGCAAATAAATAAACACAACCTTTATTTTTTTATTTTTAGATGCAATTATATTTTACTCTGTGGTTCCATTTCTATTCACATAGATTTATTTTATTTAAAAAAAAAGCTTATTTTCCACACCCCCAGAGCTGCTTATATAGGCACATTGTACCTACCAATAGAACCACTGCATTGAGGTAAGATTTTTAACCCTATACTAACCTTCAAGCCAGCAGCAGAGCAATTCAAACATCTACAGAGCAATGTCTGACTCCTCCTTGTTTCCTTGTGCAGAGGACTACACATTCCATGATGCCTTGCTGCACAGGCTGCTATCACAGATAGATCCAATGTAATTGCCTGTGATTGGCCAAAACAAATGATAAATGTTATGCTAAGGATTTCTAATTGCATTAACCGTGAAAAACAAATGCTTGCAAACGCAAGAGTTTTAGCATCATTTGGGTTAAGTATAATAATGTTTATTTCTGCGTGTTTTCATGCAAAAAAATGTTTTCTATTTATTCTCCTCTATCAGATGCACTCATAATCCATGAAATTTAAATATACCTGAAGTTTTTTTTACATTCTTAAAGATTTCCATCTGTTATAAAAAGGACTACAGTGGGTCATTAAACTTGTAGTGCTTTTTAAGGTGCCCTATTTAGATTTTTGATACCTAGTTGTTTGCATTTAATCATTTAGGTGATTCATTTTACAGTTGGGGTTAGGGATAGGGCTGGAGTTATGTTTGAAATTTGACCTGGGATTGGGATGCCAAATACAAACACATGCAGATGTGTGCAAAGAAATCCATAGTTAGTGTACTATATATATGGGAAGTGTCTGAACCTATTTTGGGGTACCATATTTATTGGAACCCATGTGCCCAATGTGAGATGCTAAAGAGGTAGAATCAGTGCACTGACCTTGTAGAAGGCTTAATAAGTTATGTAGTAGTGACCTCCACACAGGCTACTCTACAGCCTTTGTATGAAAATATAGCTCAAGGTGTGTGCGGCCCACCAGGACCGAACTTGGAGACCCCTGGTCTTCACCCTATTTGGTTTAAGGGTAGGAGCAGATTCTTTAAGGAGGCTGTCCTAAAAACTCTTCTAGATTGGTCTAGGCTTTCCTGAAAGGAAAGAGGAATATAATATCTCCTCTCCCTTGACCTCTAATGGAGAGTAGAGAGAAACAAATCAGCCTAAGGAGAAAAAATGCTAAAGTGTTTTTCCTTCATATACACTTTTTAAATCAGTTATTAAATAAACAAGTTAAATCCTATTGTACGAGCACTTCAGTGGCCTATTAAGGTTATATTTACCAACCTGTCTGTAATGTATGGTGGTCAGGCATCAGGAAGTGATCGGGCATGCTCAGTCCACCGGTCACGCCATTATGCAGCGCCGAGAGCAAGAGAGAGCGCCGGGAGAGACAGCATCAGTAGAGACAGCGGCGGGAGAAGCATCGCCGTGATGGAGAGCTAGGACAGAGAGAGAAGGGAGAGAGAGAGAGAGACCCAGGACACAGAGAGAGAGATGGTAGAGAGACACACACACACACACAGAGAGACACACACACACACAAGACACAGAGAGAGACACATATGATAGAGAGAGAAAGAAAAAGAGAGAGAGACACACACACAGGACTGAGAGACACACACAAAACAGAGATAGATAGTGCACAAAGAGAGAGAGAGAACGAGCGCAGAGAGAAAGCATAGAGAGAAAGTGCACACAAAGAAGAGAGAACACAGAGAGAGAATGCACAGACAGAGAGAGCACACAGAGAGACAGACTGTGCACAAAGAGAGAGAGAGAAAGTAGAGAGAGACAACACAGAGAGAGAGAGAGAGCTCAAAGAGATAGTGTGTGTAGAGAAAGACAGAACACAGAGAGAGAGAGAGTACACAGAGAGAGAGAGCAGAGAGAGAAATCACAGAGACAGACAGCACAGAGAGAGACAGCACAGAGAGAGACAGCACAAATAATTCAAGATAACATTCTATGATACTGTCATTCATGACGGGCAAGTTACTAGAATTTAATCATTTTCATAGTTGAATATTGGAAGAAAAGGGTCAGACTTAAGGGTCACAATTAGGAGAATTGCAATAATAACATTAAAAAACATTTTTATATTTGTGAGTATTTTCAAAGGTGTTTGCATGTGATCCGTTCTAGAGCTATTTAATGTAAATAATTAAAATTTGTGTCCTGCTTTAGTATCTTTTTCATAAGAGAAATCCTGCAGATGATTTGCCAATTATGTGCTTCACCTGATGAAAAAAAGGAAAGTGAGAACAATTTGTAAAAAGTACTAATAAATTTTGGTCAGCTAAGTGGGATTTTTTTTTTTAAGATTGTCACAGACCAAAATAGACACTCATTAGACAGCAGATCTATTCATTAGCGCTCTGGGAAGCATTAAACTGCCACTAGAAACAGACAGTTCTCTCCCTAGCTTTGGCCAAGCTGTATTAATGGCACCTTGCATACCTTGATATATGGGTGTTAATTTGGGCTGTCACTGTGTGGACCTCTGGATTAATGAGCTGCTGCACTCACATTAGACAGCCACATTGGGTAAAATACAAATCTATATGGTTCCTAATGAAGCATTTCACACGACATCTCAGAGGTTTGCTGGATCCAGATTTTTAACCCCTTGTGTAAGTGACACGTTAGAAAAGGCTAAGGATTTTGTTGCATTGCTCTGTGGTCACAATTATCCAACTATGACTTAATCCCTGCTGTAAACCAAATTGGCATAGAAAAGCCTGCTAAGCAATCAGAATTAAAGGGCCAGGCCACTCTAGTGACATATTTTTTTTACCACAGACCATCTTATTTTTTTCTTTTTATATACATAATTGTTCTTTACTGTGGCGTTCCATTTGTTTTTATTGAGCTGATTTTTTTCTGCTACTTTCTCTAGATGATATATACAATAGGCCATCATTCAATTGCGATTTGGCCAATTGAATAGTGCTCTAAATAAGCACAGAACATATATTTTTTAAAGAAGTTTTTAGTTATTGAAAACCTTCCTTTTAGATAGATGCTTACTAACTAAAAAATTCTTTAAAAAAAGAATGTTATGTGCTTATTTTGACCCCTATTCAATTGGCCAAAATAGCAATTGAATGAGGGCCCTAGGTGTTTAGGGTTTAGAGTTAGGGTAGTGGCAGTTGATAAGCTTTACATAGTAAAATAAACTATGTAAAACATCATCTGTCACTATCCTAACCCTAAACCATAACCCTAAACCCCAAACCCTGAAGGAAATACAGTGCACCTCTACTTTACTATGTAAAGATTATCATCTGCCACTACCCTAACCCTAAACCTTAACCCCTAAATCAAACACAGCGCACCACTACTTTATTATGTAAAATTTATAATCTGCCACTACCATAACCCATAACCCTAAACCCTAACCCCTAAATCAAACACAGTGCACCACTACTTTATTATGTAAAACTTATAATCTGCCACTACCATAACCCATAACCCTAACCCCTAAATCAAACACAGTGAACCTCTACTTTACTATGTAAAGCTTATCATCTGCCACTACCCTAACCCTAAAACCTAATCCTATCCCTAAATCAAACACAGCTCACCACTACTTTACTATGTAAATCACCTGCCACTACCCAAACCCTAAACCATAACCATAAACCCTAACCCCTGAGTGAAACACTGTGCACCTCTACTTTACTATGTAAAGCTTACTTAACACTACTCTAACCATAAAACCTAGCCCTAATCCCCTAAATCAAACACAGCTCACCACTGCTTTACTATGTAAAATGTATAATCTGCCACTACTCTAACCCAATACCATAACCCAAAGCCATATCCCTATCACCTAAATCAAACACTGTGCACCTCTACTTTACTATGTAAAGCTTATCATCTGCCACTACTCTAACCCTTAAATCTAACCCTAGGAAATTGAACAAAGTCTCAACAAGTCACCATTGCACCACCAACTGGCTGACGCATGCCACTGCTGGAGGGTACAAAAGAGTATAGGTCTGTCTTGTTAAACGCACTGGCCGTTTTAGCTTCCAATGTATATAAGGATTCCTCCCACGTCAAGAAGTAAATCACGAGAAGCAAAAATGCTAGACTCCACTGCAGAATAGATGCATATAACAGCTAATAAATTAAAGGCTGCATTTTTGGTTTACATTGCAAAACATATTGCCTATTTCCATTGTAGCTCTACCAAAGAGTACATTTTTAACTATAGGACTACAGTGGGTCTTTAAGAATTAACATTTTTGTAGCTTTTAAATACTGCCTTTAAAAGCTTAAGTTTAGATGGTACACAACTTTTATATTAAGTAACAAAAATGTTTATTGTATTATAAGTCTTGTTGCAGAATGAAAAATAAACAGTTAAAAAAGCTTTATTTTATTGATTGGATTATGTTGTTGAGATACTTCTTATTATATTTCCACCCAAAGGCTGTTGTTTATGCTAATGCCAGGAAGCAGAAGATCATAAAAATATTTTCTTTGGATATTATGTGATTTGGGCTCTTCAGTCCTTTAGTCATGTCTGACTCTCAATGACCAAATGGACGCAGCATGCCAGGCACATCTGTCTACGTTTCATATTGTTTCATATGTTTCCATATGGTTTTCTTGGCAAATATACTGGAGTGAGTTTTTAGTTCCTTCTCTAGTTGACCGCAATTTGTCAGACCTCTCTGCTATGTCCTGACCATTTTGGGTGACCCTACATGTTATAGCTCACAGCTTCATTAAAGTACACAAGCCCCTTCACCACGACAAGATAATGTGATTTGTAGATACGTGTAAATGAATAAATACACTAATTTGGCATCTTTCCTGTTTTCTGCCCGACAGCAGTGGCGACCAGCGATCACTATGTGGCACAGACAAGATTTTCTTCAATTTCTTGATAGTGTGATTGATAGATTTAGGGTTTCGGGTAAGGGTAATGGCAGATGATAAGCTTTATATAGTAAAATAGTGGTGCACACATCTGCCATTACCCTAGCCCTAAACCATAACCCCTAAAACTAACGCTTGGAATTTGAACAAAATCTCGGCCATGCCACCTAGTGGCTGCTGGCTGCCACTGATGTCGGGCAGAAACAGGAATGGTGCCTAATTTGCTTCTAATTCTAAATCACTCATTTAAAGTATTACCAAAGTGTCATAAATATATATATATATATATATATATATATATATATATATATATATATATATATATATTATGCTCTTGTGAACAACTTGTCTTTATAATGGGCAAAGCATTTTTAGAAATGATTAAATAAATAAATGTAGGCTCAAATATTTAACAATTATATTCAATCTTGCTTTAGTAGTAACAAATAATGTGCTTTTGTCCCTAATAAGGGTATCACCTGCAATGAATGGGAGGGACCTAGGATACATATTACATCTCTATTATGTTCTACTGAAAGACTACAACAAAACATAAATGCTTGAGAATGGGACTTAAGAAAGAGCAAGCTCCAATAGGACAACCCACCCCCTCAGGCTATAGGCAAGTCCAGTGACACATGCAAAGTCTCTACCTCAATTTAAACCTTCATTCTACCTTCAAACATCTCATTCTCTAGCAGCACAACCCACTATTAATATATGTATTCTATGTAACTTACATGATGGTACACAGTGCTTTTTTAACTGTACATTATAGATATGATGAATATCAAGACACAGGAAGGGGCATTAAGCAAACATTGTATTTACATTTTTTTTATATTAACGATCACTCAGACAAAATTAACTATATATGTAAAAGTTACTGATCTTGCCTAGTTTGCCAGTTACTACTCCATGTTTGTTTGCAGCGAAAGCCGCCATCAGAATTTCCATTTCTGTCACTGGCACTAAGAATACTCAGCTGACTGGGTGACAAGTTCAAGAGCCAATCAGATTGCATTTACAACTGTGATATAATTTCCTATGTTCTTCAGTAGCCCACACCACCTAATATAAAGAAGTCTTGTAGCAATAAAAGGCAAGTGTGATAACTTTTACACACATGTGTTAAACTGTATAAGTTAACTATTTTATATAAGAATAACTTGTGTTTTGGTATAAACTCCCATTTAGGACTTGCATATGGACAAGGAAAATGGCTAGCTATGTCACATGAGGGTGGGAAATTTGAGGTTCAAGGGTGTCAATTTTCCAGTGGCAGAGCTAGTGAATGGAGGGCAATGCAAAATACTTTTGGAGTCCCCCTTGCAATTTCTCTATACCAGGTAGATGACTGTATCTGACAAAACATATATGTAGTTGGTGCAATTAACCTTCCTCCACTTTCTCCACTGATACAATCAGAATCCCCCTTGATAGTGCACCAGCATTAAATCCACCATTAACTTTAGCTCTTAAACTGGGACTCTGAAACACTCTTTAAAATGGCTGTCCTACCATGAATAGCGAAGGTCATGGGTCAACCTTAAGGAGGATGTATAGCACACATTATTGAAACAGAAAGACCTCAGGGTCACCAGTCATTCCTGCTCTAGAGAATCATAGGAAAGATGATCACCACCAATCATCTAGTGTCAGTTGAAGCTGGTTTTATGTACTGTTTCTGACCAACTCCTTTGGTTGTTCTGATTAATGGTCTTTCTACAAGACACGGGCGAGACATTTGTTTATTTTTGTTTAACTGTATTTATTCACAAGTGTATCCATATATTATTACAGAAAAAAGCAGAGTATAGAATGGCACTGGATAGTTACCAAGTTGCACTACTGGATAGATGTCATGCCATTTTCTGCCTTATATTGTCAAAATAGTACAATGCCCTCTTCAGCTCATGCAACTCATGAAGACACATACTCTGAATTGCAGTGTTTCAAATTAGCCAGTCAGAGACCATTTCTCAGCAGCATCCTGTGGAATGTTGATGAGAGATAGTCACTGATTGGCTAGCATATTGTGTCTTCATGAGCTACAGAGGGCAGACCCAAGCAGGTTCCAAATGGATGTTTTTTTTAGGCAGCAAAACAGACCTTCTATGTACTTCTTAGATAATAAAGTACATACAAGTATATATATATATATATATATATATATATATATAAATGATATTCCTAGTTTAATCTAGGAACTTTACATATCACTTTAATATACTGTAGATGGTGGGAAGGAAGCTATCTAGTTCAAATGTTGGTAAGTGATGTTTCTCCTAGATCGCTATCTATGTCATGGTGAAGGAGCTTATGTACTTCAATGAAGCTGTGAGCTGTACCATGTAGGGTAATCCAAGATGGGCAGGTCGAAGCAGATAGATCAGACAAATCATCATCTACTGGAGAAGGAACCTCCAAACCACTACAGTATATTTGCCAAGAAAACATTATGGATAAGCACAACCAGAGACATAACGATAGATGTCCCTGGCTTGCTCTGGTCCATAGGGCCATGGAGAGTTGGTCACAACTGAACGACTGAACAACAAGTGATGTTTGGAAAACTCAAAAATGGAAACTTACTTTTTATTATGTTTTCAAAAACTTCAGGGCCTGATGTGGTGTTGAGATGTGCTTCTTCATTAATTCAAAGTCTGAAAAACACTAAGCTAACCTATTCATGTCTTCCTATACCAACCCATGCACAGTAGAAAGTTAGGCAGCTAAAATTACAGAAAAGGATGAGAACCATTATAATTTCATTGAGTAGCTTTAGAAATAATATCTTTCTTTCTAAAAGCATTGGGCTTATTAGAAAATCGTAATTACACTAAGTTCTACAGTAGAATGCAAGTTATACATTTACAAAGAGTTTAAACTGAAAGGGAACTTGCAAGCAAAATAATTAATGATACAGAAGGCAGGCAAGTTAATAATCAGTTTGCGGTTCAACTCACATCAATAAAAACGATTATTTTGTATTATGGCTGTGAATGCTTCATTATGCTTTGCTTAGAAATGTTAAGATTTTATCCAGAAAGAAGCTAGGGCTCTAAGGCACTGCTATATATCAAGTGTAAAGCTGAATTAACAAATAACAACTAAAGATATATACATTTCATTTGATTTGTTAAAGGACCACTGACATGTCATATTTATGAAAAAACATCACTTGATAATTTGCGAAATGTTTAAACACAGTTTAAAATAATTAAGGGCCACTTAATTCAGCACCATTTGGACCACACCACAAAGTAATGTAAAGATCCCCTAAAAGCATGTTGAAATACTTTTAGAATTTTAGAAAAATGTGCATTTTCACTGAGATTTTGTATAAAGTAATATTTGTGTTTGCACGAGTCACTGCCTGCCCTCTGCCAGACACACTGCCATAGCTCCGGGTAGTGAACAAAAGAAAAATAAGAGTTGTTAGTGTAAGTGTTACTGTCTTTGGCATTGTGTATTTTCTAAGTCCTGCATGCCTGGCTTTGCTCAGCCTTGTTTTCATCCAGTTTCAGAATTTTTTAAGTTTTCCGTCAGCCATTTTCCCTCCAAATATGGCTCAAAATCACTTGCAACCTCACTCCCAGGCTTCCTGGCTCTCCCCCTGTGCTGTGTGTGAGTGTGTTACTAGATTTGTAGATCCGTTTTCTAGTTACGTGCTTGGCTCGCCATTGCGACCCCCTTTACGCATTTGAACCATGATCCTAAGTCCTGCACTTTTCTAGGCTTGGCAGATGAACGCCTTTGGCGCTCATGCAGCCTACGTCGTGCGCCGTACACGGCTTGCGTCGCTACGCGAGACCTCGCAGATGAGCGCCTTTGGCGCTCTTGCAGCCTAAGTCATGCGCGTCTCGCGGTTGCGACCTCGCTTAGCGAGGTCACAACGGCGTGACCAACATCGCAAACGTTACAGACAGCGTTCTTGGTCCACAACTATAAATGTGAAATAGCAAAATAAGCCATATCGAAAAGCCTCTCCCTTAAGCTTAAACCAGACTAGCAGTTGCCACTTAACAACAGAATTAAATTTAAAAAAATCCGCTATCGGAAGCCTCCCCATAAGCTAAAAGGCTTAGTAGCAGTTCAAGTTAGATGTAAGTTTGTGTTTAAATGTGTTTTTACGGTCATGTCTTACATGATAAGTAATGCTGTTATTTTCTTGCAAACAATAAGTCTCCTAGTTTCCATATGTACAGCTTCATACAGACATAGATTCATTCCAGGTAGAGATTACTGGACAAATACTTCTATAAATCAGACAGAAAAAATCCAGTGCCAACAATATATGCAAAACTAGAGCCATACATAATTGACCAGAAGTCCAGATACAGCACATTTTCTTACAGTTATATTAGAATATATTTTGTATGCATGCATAAATCTATAAATACATTGTATGTGTGCATTATCCAGCTTACAATGGTCAATTTACACTGATACTTTTTTTTTTCCAAACTGCAGTGGTCTTGAAAAAATGACTATGATGATGATATATTTAGGCCTAGGCCAACAAGTCTTGAAAACTGACTACAGTAAACAAGTCTGTTGCAAAATAAGTCATATAACACCGTATTCTGCTATCTATCTATCTATCTATCTATCTATCTATCTATCTATCTATCTATCTATCTATCTATCTATCTATCTTATATAATGTGTGATGGGACTAGATGGAAAAGTGGCTTTGGGACCAGATCATTTATATATGAGGCATAGGGCAGCAGAAAGTCTAAGAACGAGTTATTGATTTCTGATCAAGATTCAGCATGCGGGTTGTTGCTAACGCTTGCAGGCTCAATTAGCGAGCCCGCCGCAACTGCGGCCCTTGCAAAGTGAGGGCTGCAGTTGCTGGCAAGAAACGCAAGAAAAAAGAAGGGGCCGCATTTGCGGAGGTGGAGGCTCTACGGTGCCTCACAATCGGTTAAAAATGACCACAAAATCGGGACTTGGAAAAAAAAGCATAAACACTCAATGACTAACTACGGACTTACACAAAAAAATACGAGCCGCGGAACCTAGAAAAAATCCATTACGGACTTGCAAAAATACGACCTTAACGTACAACCAGCGCACAGCGGCGAACATTAAAAAACACAAAAATACACACAAAAATTAAATAAAAACACCCAAGGGGGAGACCCAGGATCTCTACAACACTTCTTAAACCTTGAATTCTGGAAAATTTACAAAGTTTACACACTCCAAAAATCCCCAAAGCGAGAGAAAAAATGGCCTCCGACACACCTCAGCTCCACAACAGTGCAAACCTACAATGTATGCTGCAGGAACATCAAAACAGATTGTCAGCTCTTCAGCACAATGCTTCCTGCATATATTACTTACAAATAGGTAAAGTATATTAATTTATTAATTTATGACTTATTTAATTAGCATCAGAACTACATATGCACAAAAAATAAAAACACTATCGTCTCGCAATCTACCAGGCTCGCAATCACCGCTGAGATCTCAGACCACCACAAAAAATTATGTCTGTGTCAAACACCATTCCTTTACTTACAATTCTATTGCCGGGCAATTCGTTAGTCACATATAATAGTTGTCAAACTACGAAATGTTGTCACGCTTTGCGAGCTCACGCACCCCATGAAATGCTTTCTTCTTCATTACACCAAGACGTACATATAATGAGGTATGGGGAACGCTTAACACAGTCATTAAATACATTTACATCGTGGTACAGTATGTGTTGAGGCCCTGATCTTTAAAAAAACGTAATTAATCTTATTTAATTGTATAAGATGCTCTGTAGAAATCACAGGCTCTGATCACTAGTTATAAACATATCAACCTTGTTTAACAAGTATGGTAATAGTGTGTCCTTTTAAAGGATTCTCCCAGTTGTATGGTGACCATAATGGCAAGTCACCATACTCATGCTAAAGCTGGTTTAACAAAAGGGCTGCAAAGCCTGTGCAAAGCAAATTTTGTAATAAATCATAGTGCCAATATTTGTGTCCTTAGGCTGACCTTCCATCTTGAAGATAAAGTGTGATTGATACCTCATTTTTACTATGTCCTGCCTGGATTATCCCTTGTACTTGACAAATTCTCCATAATAGGAAATCAATCCACAAATAGTATCAATTTGTTGGTCCCCAAAGGTGTTTCCATAGCAAGGATAAATTAGAATGGGCATCTCTTTTTGGTAAGGGTTGTTCATTGGACTTCTTCCTATGATTCATAAAAGAGCCATGGAAGGACTCTAAATCATAATTCCTTCAACTAGATTGCAATGTCATCAGAATATTGATGAAGGATCACCAAAGTAGGGAACTTAAATGCCGTTTTTTGCATTGTGTTGTATTTATATATTGTGTATACATCATAATTTGTTTTAGATCTGTAATTTGTAGTTACTGTACCCTACTGTATCTAAAAGGGAAAAATTATGGTTTACAAAATGAAGAAGAATCATGATAGTAATAACGCAATGGTTTCAAAGATGGAACTTATGCTAAGAATAGTCAATTAAAATGATCATGTAAACACAGAAAAGCTAATAATGATATTACTAGAAATATTTAGAAAATGGATATAAATAAACAATTCTTGTATCTTGAAGAATTTTATAAAAGTTGTGTGGAAATTTAAAATTCCCAAAAAATTATTCTATTTTTTTTCTCTATTATTCAGACAAAGTTTAGAACAAGTCTATCTTTATATATAGAAAATGGGTGAATATTGCTGTGTGCTCAGTTTAATTGATTATAAATTACTGTATATGCTACAGGATAAATGTTAAAGTAAGGTATCAGTAGAATAACATTTTGCATATCACACTTATAAATTTGTATTCTCCCCTATTCCTTTACAGTTCTAATATTTGCTTTTACATTCTCAGTGGAAACAAAGTGCTTTGCAATGATCCCCTTCGGCATTTGGCGCTCATCGTGACTCCTGCAATGAGCGCTAATTGCAGACGTCGTGAAACGCGCCACGACACGCTGAACGCTTTTGGCACTCATCTCAAAGTCCTGCGTGCCTGGTGTTGTTCGGCTAAGTGTTACCGGCTTTGGCTAAGTGTTTCTGGCTTTGGCCAAGTGTTTCTGGCTTTGGCTAATTGTTAGTGGCTTTGGTTAAGTGTTACTGGCTTGGGTTAAGTGTTACTGGCTTCGGCTAAGTGTTACTGGCTTCGGTTAAGTGTTACTGGCTTCAGACTCGTTTTGATCCTGTTTGAGAAAATGTACGTTTTTCGGCTGCCATTTTTCTCCTTGCTTAGCCGATTTTTTTATCTTAGTATAATGGCAATTAGGACTCAAATTAGCTTGCAACCTCACTCACAGGCTCCCTGGCTGGCCTCTGAGTTGCGTGTGAGGTTTTTAATTTATTTTGTACATTATTTTTTGTTTTTTGGCGGTCTTTCGAGTTACGGGCTTTGGCTAAGTGTTACTGGCTTAGGTTAAGTGTTACTAGCTTCGGTTAAGTGTTACTGGCTTCGGCTATGGGCGTCTTCAATCCCTTTCCATCCTCTATCGGTGGAGCGTAATGGGGCAAATTAGATCTCTGACGGGACATAGGACCCTTAGAGGAATATTGCGAGAGCTTCAATAAACGTGCTGCGAGCCTCGCGATGAGCGCCTTTGCTGCTCATCTTGAGGCCGTCTTCAATCTTTTTTAAAATCGGACGTGTGTGCTTCATTGCAGCCTAAGTCCTACGTGCCCTAATATTTTACACAGTTGAAAAAAATAATCCCAGCCTTTAATTTGTGTTTAATTTTGCTCTTATGATGACATTTTATCATTGTTCCTGAAAGGACTGGAAACCTGGGAGGAGTGGGAGGAACTTTGGAATCAGATAAGATTTTCATTCACTTCTCTTGAAAAAAATGTTTCCAAATAGTATACTTGACAATAATACACATTGACAGAATAAGACCCCATAGGATTATTTTCCCATCAAGCTATAGCCGGACTAGCAGTCTAAGGTGGAATCCCCCATGACACAATCAGAGTCATCTAAATATAGTATTTCTCTAAAATGGTTTTATTTCTCTGTCTTGCATATCTGTTAATGTTGTTTTTTGTTACATTCTTCACAAGCATGTGAAGTTTTACTAACCTATAGTTGTCCTTTAACTGGATACTAAATATAAACATTCAAACAAACAAAGCATATTCTGCTATAAGTTAATACTTACTATAGAAACAGGAGAATATGAATACATTTTCGATTTGGGTATGTCTAGGGTAATGATAAAGGGACACCAAAGTCACTATGTGCTCCGCACAATCAGATAGAGGGTGACAGACCTTGTGCAAAAGTTATTTAAATATTGTAAATTGATTAAGAAATGACTAAGATTTTGTTATTTTAGTTATTTTCTGTGTAGCTCCTGCAGCCACCCCACAAGAAAGTGAATAGATAATCATTAGTCACACTCACTGATTATTTTAAAGCTTTACTGATTTTTAAACTACTAGACTTAAGTGAAATTAAGTGCCTCTGTGAGTAAATTAATGTCGGGCCTAAGTTCAATTCCCTATTCATCTTTTCTTTTTTTTTTTTACAGTATTTTTATTCTTTATTAAATAATTACATTTGTAATTTGTTTCAAATAATAACATTTTACTATTGCTATACATATGGGGATTTGAAGTTCCCTTAAAGATTAGGGTTATTGTATTCTTATAGTTCGTTAAGCTTTAAGTAATGGTAGGAGTTGGCTTATACAATATTTGTAAAATTGTACTGATATGTAGAAACATATATGGTGGGCGCAGCCAAACTATCTGAAATGCACTTTCTTTCACTCACTTTCTACTGAGTATATTTGTAGCCTTGAAAGAGCTGAATGTTGTGAAGGCTACTGGTGGATGAATAAATCATCAATGCTAATTAGACCACTTAATTAATCTACCCATACCTTATTTTCACACATTTAGATATGAATTTCTTATATTTATTTGTTGCATTGTCATAAGTACTAAGCTATTGAGAGCTTGAATGTATTTTTTCTTTTTTTTTTTATATTTAATGAAGACATACATAGTAACAAAATAATTAAGGGTTGAAAAAAAAGACTTTTAGTTCATCAAGTTCAAACTTTTTAGATCTTGATTGATTCGTGTAATATGGGAATTGTTAATTCTGAACTGATTAATTGATCCAGAAAAAGGCAAATAAAACCCACTCTAAAACTGTGCCAATTGTTTTATAAGGGGAAAAGACTTTCTGATGCCAAATACTGGCAATCGGATCACTCCTCATATCAACACACCACCTACTCCTCCTACTTCTGTTATCCAACATAACTCTGTATTTCCATTTTAATTAAAATATATATCCAATTGTTTTTTATAGCCATCTGTTGAGTCTTTTGGTAGCAAGTTCCACAGTCTGACTTCTCCTACCTTTTTCTTTCTTTAAGGTGGAAACATTTTTCTTCTAACCTCAAGGGATGACTTCTTGTCAGATGAAAACCTTTTGGAACAACATTTCCCATGACAAAGCCTTATATTGACCTTGGATGTATTTATATAAGGTGACCAAAATATTTTTAATATATTTAATAATTGAGGTTGAAAAAATACTTTTAGCCCATCAAGTCTTAAAAGGGAAAAAAATAGTTCCTTCCTGACCCCACATACTGGCAATCGGATTTATCCCTGGATCAATACTCCCTCTCTAATTAACCAGGATAACCCTAAATACCCTTTTTATTTAAAAAATATCCAATCCCTTTTTAAAGTTATCTATAGAATCTGATTACACCACCTCCTTTGGTAGAAAATTCCACAGATTAACTACCCTTATTGTGAAGAACCCTTTTCTTTCTTTAAGGTGGAATCTTTTTACTTCTAACCTCAAAGGATGTCCTTGTGTCAATTGAAAACCTCTTGGCACAAAAAGCTCCCTTAACAAATCATTATACTGATCCTGGATGTATTTATATAGGGTAATCATATCCCCTCTAAAATGCCTTTATTCTAGAGAAAATAAGTTTAATTTGGTTAGTATTTCTTCATAACTTAGCCCCTCCATTCCCCTTATTAGTTTTGTTGCCCTTCTCTGTACTTTTTCCAGTTCTAAAATGTCCTTTTTACGCAGTGGTGCCCAAAATTGTACTCCATATTCCAAATGAGGGCCTACTAGGGATTTATATAGTGGTAGAATAATATTTGCTTACCTTGCTTCTATACCCTTCTTAATAAATGCGAATAGTTTATTTGCCTTTGCAGCTGCTGCTTGGCATTGAGAACTGTTATGTAGGTGGTTGTCCACAAGCACTTCCAAATCCCTTTCAATGTGTGATACCCCTAGATTTGTTTCATTAAGTTTATATATTGCATGGCTATTTTTCCTTCCCAGATGCATAACCTTACATTTATTTATATTAAATCTCATCTGCCATTTAATTGCCCATTTCTCTAATTTGTGCAAATCCCTTTTCAGGAAAGTACGTAAATTTCTGATTTAATTACCGTGCACAACTTTGTGTCATCAGCAAAAATGGAGACACTACTTTCCAGACCTACTTCGAAGTCATTAATAATTATGTTAAAAAGGAGAGGACCTAATACTGAGCCCTGAGGAACCCCACTTACCACATTAGTCCAATCTGAGTATGTTCCATTTACAACAACCCTTTGCTTCCTTTCTTTTAGCCAGCTCTCAATCCATGTGCATATATTTACTGCAATTCATGTATCCCTTAGTTTGCACAATAGTCTCCCATGTGTCACTGCCTCTGTAAAATCTAAAATGACTACACCCACTGAGTTGCCTTAATCTAAATTCCTACTAACCTGCTCATAGAAACTAATTAGATTTGTTTAACATGACCTATCCCTCATAAATCCATGTGGTCTCCTACTTATCCTGTTTAAATAAACATATTATTTTATACTATCCCTTATTAACCCTTCTAAAAGCTTTCTCACTACAGAAGTGAGGCTTATAGGTCTATAATTCCCCAGATTTGCTCTTGTTCCCTTCTTAAATATAGGTATCCCCTCTGCTTTTCTCCAGTCATCTGGTAGAGACCCTGTGTTGAGTGAGTTTGGCTATTACAGAACCCAGTTCCCTCAGTACCCATGCATGTATTCCATCAGGACTTGGAGCTTTATTAACATTTATATTTTCCGACATCTTTTGGATTTCTTTCTGCGTTATCCAATTATTTAGTGATGTAGGATAGCCACATTGTGTTGCAGTGTCCTAACCACTGGTACCTCCCTTGTGTATACCGAAGAAAATAACCTAATTAGCTCATCTGCCTTTTCCTGGTCACTAATTGTGAGACGGCCTGTGTCACATTGTAATGTTCCTATAGCTTCTTTCCTGGCCTTCTGCCCGTTTATACTGTATACTTAAAAATATTTTAGGGTTTGTCTTACTCTCCTTTGCAACTAATTTTTCATTTTCTATTTTAGCCAATCTAATAGCGCCTTTCCAAGCCTTGTTGTTTTCCTTGTACTCACGTAAAGCAGTCTCTGTCCCCTCTTGTTTGTATAATTTAAATGCCTGTTTTTTACTTTGTATCTTTAATTCATTGTTAAGCCACATTCAATGTAATTTACTCCTTTTACTTTGATTCCCACATGGTATATGCCAATGTGTATGTATATTTAGTACGGATTTAAATGTTGTCCATTTATGTTCAGTATTTTTAAGTGTCAGTTCTCTGTCCCAGTTTATACTTTGTTTTGCTGCCCTTAGACTTAAAATCTGCCCTTTTAAAATTCAGAGTTTTTGTTAGCCCCTTCCGGTTTGTTTTTTTAATTCAATCTTAAATGAGACTCTGCTGTGATCACTGTTTCCCAAAGGTTACCCTATTTTAACATTTGATACCATATCAATCTTGGATGACTAAATCCAAGATAGTTTAATTTCTAGTAGGCTCTTGTATAACCTGGGCCAGATAATGATCCCTGAGTGTACTCAAGAACCTGCTCCCTTTACTCGTACTGCTGGTTTCACTCATTCTGTTTATTTCACGGTAGTTAAAATCTCCCATTATCAGAACTTGCCCATGCTTAGCTGCATTTCCAATCTGTAATAATAATTGCATTTCCTCACTTTCAATTATATTTGGGGGTTTATAGCATACTCCTACCAATATTTTTTGGGGGAATTTGCTGCGCCACATTTAACTCTACCCACAAACATTCAACATTACCACTAGTGCCAGCATAAATATCTTCTCTGACTATAGGCTTAAATTCAGGCTTAACATACAGACAAATCCCTCCTCCTCTTTTACCATTGCCCCTATCTTTCCTAAATAGGTTAAAACCATCCAGATTAACAGTCCAGTCATGAGATTCATCCCACCACATTTCAGTAATGCCTATTAAATCCCATTTCTCATTTACCGCTAATAATTCTAACTCTCCCTTTTTTTCCTGGCAAGCTTCTGGCATTAGCAAGAATACACCTTATGTTATGAGTCCTTCTATTTCCATTATACATTTTGTTGAACTTTTCTCAGGTCTACAATGTCCTTATACTCAATATTTCAAATGAGGGCATTTATATATTAGCAGAATTTATTTTGTTTCCCTTGCTTCTATACCTCTCTTAATAAATGCTAAAATTTTATTTGCCTTTGAAAATGCTGCTTGGCATTGAGCACTGTTAGCTGTAGGTGGTTATCCCCAAGCTCTCCCAAATCCCTTTCAAAGTACATAATTTTCTGATTTGTCATCAGCATATATGGAGATACTATTATCCAGTCCTACTTTCAAATTGTTAATATATATGTTAAAAAGGATATGATCTAACACTGAACCCAGAGGAACTCCACTTACCACATTAGTGCATTCTTTATTTATTGCCATTTAGCCAGTTTTTAATCTATATGCATATATTTACTACACTTCCTGCATCCCTTACTTTGTAAAATAACCTGATGTGGCACTGTATCAAAAGCCTTTTAAAAATTAAAAATAAGTTATATGAACTGAGGTCTCTTGTACCAAGTTCCTACTTACCTCCTCATAAAAATGTATTAGATTTGTTTAGTAACCTTTCTGTTTTCCCACAACAAACGGAAGGTTTGCTGGGTTACTGGATTTGTTCTTGCTCCTTTCTTAAATAAAGGTATCTAATTTGTTTTCCTCCAGAGACTGACTGATCGTGTTCTGTATGAGACTTACTTTCAAGATAGATTAAATATACATTCTACTAATCGGTACTCATTTTTCAGTGATTATACATAATACAGAGCAACACATATTGAGAACCAACACATGCAGTCTCCTTCTCTGTATACAACTTTCTCTCATGAAAGTGCTATTGACTGATGGAAATGTATAGAAGACAACATCTCTTTGCTTGTTCCCCAGAATGGTTCTCAAAAGAACAAGAGAATCTGCAGAACACCTGGAGAAAGTGAACCCAGACAATATCTAGAGAAAGGGGTCTCGCCACAGACAAGTTCTTACAGGGCAGCTAACACAAGTTATCTGTGGGAATAAGGGAATATCGTCCTATAAAAGAGTGGTTCTCAACAGTCAGTCCTAGGACTGGTGCCGACCCTGAGAAAATATCTGCCAGTGCTTGGACGTGAGCAGAATCGAACACTTGATATAAACCATTATCATTAGTCACAGTTATTGGTAGATTTGTAAGAGTAAATATTAAAGTATTTACCAGAAATATATGTCCCTGTCCAAATTATCAGTATCTATATAGTGTACACACTGTAGAGAAATAATACACCAACACAGAGTTCTGGTATAAGGTTTCCCCGTACTGCCTTTATTAAGTCAGTCCTCATTTATATAGTTTTTAGTAATCAGATAAAAAGTTACATTAAGTAAAACATCAGGTTTATTCGGTAATTCATTGGTTCTGAGAAGTCTGCTTCTACAAGGCTACGTCAGACATTGGGTTAAAACATTAAGGAGTCTCCAAGACCCATCCCACAAGAGGATGGGTCTTACTCTCATTGGTAAGAAGTTGAAGACAAAGACAAGATGGTGTTTCTCCTCCTCGTGTCCTGTGTGTGTTAAGACCCGTCATCCTTAACAGACCGGAAATAGTGCTGCCTCCATCTTGTGAGAAAAGGGGAGTGTCAAATCCTCCATTTTAGAGTCTCCCAATGATTCAGCATTTATTAGTAAAACTTGGTTATACGATAATACTGCAAAGATAAGATATATAAGTAGGTGCACGAATACATTTATGCATTTTGTACTGATCCTAATCCATAACAGATTATAGAGGGACTTATTAGCAGTTAAACTTTATTCAAATCAGTGCAAAGCTAGATGAAAATTCAGTAAGTCACATGTAGTCTTGCCCTATTAAACATGGTCTGAATCTCACAGGAGATCCCCATGATTACTGAATGATGACCAGACGGTCCCTATGAGCCCTGGAAGGTGACCAGTAAGTGCACAGAGCGAAAAAGGTTAAAAAACAATGCTATATAGGTTATGGTATAATGTAAATTGGCCAATGTGGGCTAATGCTTTCTAGTGGTAGAGCATGTAATCAGTCCCAAAATCATGCCAATCTTGTGCAAAGAACATGTGAAATGTGTGTTTAGTTAAACAGCAACTTTCTGATTTCTTGTGAATAAGCATCTACCAAGATAACAATTGCCAAATGGCCAAATAAGTCAACACTACAAGTTGTACATAAAATGTAGTGCTTACTGAGCTATAATAATCCCATAGAACATATTCTTTTAGTGATTAATAACTATTTCCTGTTACAGCTCATTCACTTGAATGAAGCCATGAGGTATTTTCAATAATTCATTTTTAAAATGATTAATTAAGTTCCAGTAAATATTAAAATGTTGACAGCCATACTCTTTCTTGCAGGCAAATTATCCAAACTTATCCTACTATAGCAAGAGAAATAAACCCATGTGGTAGTTTAATAGTAATGAATTTGTATGAACACATACATATAGATATAGCTATAGAAATTAATTCCAATGTGGCCCCTTGAGTGAAAACATCTATATATGATCAAACAACTGTCCACAGTATGGTGCTTATAGCCTTTGGGCTCCCTCCACATCTTACTGTGACTATACATAAACATGTAACCACAATTAAAGGAGCTTTATAATAATAGGATAAGATAGAATAAAAAGCAAAAAGATAGAAACAAATAAAATTATATCTATCTATCTACCCTCCCATGAGTAGGTTTTTTCTTTTTTTCTCACTAATTATAGGGATAGCATCCCAAGCCATGAACAAACTAACATTGGAAGGGATGAATAGGGTTAAAAGAAGAAGATTTGTGTGAAGCATCATAGATGTGGGGAAAGAGCAAACCAATAAGCAAATACAGCCTTTAATTTCTAACTCTTGTATTCAACTTTAACATAATGGTGGGTTGCTCTTTTTTCTAACATGATTAGGCATTTGCGAGTAATGCAAGGAACCTTGGATTCAGATAACATCTCTATTCAGTTCAAATAAAACATAGCCATTAATATTAGACATTGTAATATATATTTAAATAGAGGAGCAAGTCCCAGTAGAATAACACCCCGTTCCCCTGACTACAGGGTGACTAGAAGCCCAAGATGGAAGACTCATGACACAATGCTTTTATGTTCATTACATTAGTTTTTCTCAAATTAGAGCCATCCTTTAATCTCAGATCAAGTTTAAAATCTTATTGGATGAATGTTTCTCCCTTTTATGGGATAATAAATACACGTGAGCAGGGCCTTTAAACCATTATGTTTAAACCTGTATTGTCATGGTTATCATGTATTTGCTGTAACATTTGTACAGAAAAGTCAGTGGAGCCTAGTGACAAAAAGGAAGACTTATATTGTGACAAGAAATAATCTACTGAGCATAGAGAACTCCATTATTACAGGAGACACCGGAATTAAACCAGTAACAATATATTTTAATTATAATCTTAAACCGAAGATGATGAATTTTCATGGTTATTTCACATCATCTCTTATATTCATTAATATTTTGTGCCAGCAAAAAAAAAAATCCATTCGTAATATGAACAATAGTTTGATTGTGTACTCCAGGAAGAAATATTTTCAATTATTAATTTGTATCCTGATAATATCATAATGTAGTGTAAATTATTCAGTAATATATTTACTTTTCAATTCCAGAGTAAAACATCCTGTGGAGAGCTCTGTGCAATATAATCTTATCTATAATGATGAAGACTTTGAAAAGCCTGTTTTTTCCGTGTCAGTCTGGAAAAAGGGTATTTAAAAGTATATGATAGTAAGTTTTATTTTTAAGAAGGTGTCAGTGCTGAATAAACTAATTGGAAATATAATTATCCTGGGATATGTGCCAGTCAGCCTGCAAGTCTTAATACAGTTTTATATGTTGTATAAGTCAGCCACTTGGTACTAACACTGTCTCCAATAGCCTGTGAGTATTAATACCAACCTAATACAATGGTTGTAGATGTGTCTCATAGCCAATAAACACTAATAAAGGCTCATGAGCGCACCCCAGCCATTCATGCTGACTGAGATGCAGCCAATGAGCATTGATAACAGCACTATAGTTTGGTTATGTTTCTGAAAACTTTAGGTAAGTATTAACAGTTTTTTATGCAAAAAAATCATCTCTAAGACAGTATTTTAAATGCTTGACAGAAAAACTGTGAGCTCTATGTTTATGGGGCCATCTAAAGATTACTACAACTTACATTTAGTGTACCAACGGCCAAACGCAGTGGAGGGAAAGAGGGTTTTGACCCTGCATTTGGACAAGGGATGTAGATTGAATTGATTGGTAGAGCGAGGGGTAGGAGGAGTATTATAAAAAGCAGGGGGAGGACCACATCAGCACATTGGGGGCAGAGCACACAAGAAGTCCTCATGCTCCTGTGTAGAAGGGCATAAGGTAGTCCTTAAATATGGCAGGGATACTGGAGAAGCTAAAAGAGGTAGCTGTGGTGTGAGGCCAGGCTTGGCTTGCATCCTTAGTCCCAGGGGAACCCCTAAATCAGAATCCAGACCTTTAGGTCAGACCAAGAATATTCCTCAGGAGGGGAGCTGATTACCAGGGCATTCGGGAGCAGTTATAGGAGGACTAGCGACTGTTCTTCATGTATTCCCAGATCCAGGGGCAGATCCTGGTCCCGGATTGGGAAATCATGGGATGGGTTTAAAACTCGTTGCTCCCTTGCGCCCCCAAGCAAGCGTCCAGCAAATTTGAAGTCAGTTCTGGAATTTCCCGGGGTGGCTGTGGAAAAAAATCAAAAAGAAATCCGCCCCTCTGATTACGGATATTGTCATTTCCCCTTTGCGAGTAGTTCCAAAGAAGGAAGTAGGAAAATTCCTCCTGATTCAGCACCTGTCTTATCCCAGAGGAAGCCTGGTAATAGTGGCGTCGGCAAAGAAAATTCAACCACAACTTATGCGTCGTTTGACCAGAATGTAAAGTCTGCCGTAAGTCTGTAAAGAGTTGGTGCCAGGATGGCAAAGGTGGACATTGAGTCTGCTTTCCGTCTGCTGCCTGTACATCCTTACAGCCATCGGCTTCTGGGTTGCTTCATTGAAGGCAAGTACTTTGTGGATCTCTGCTTGCCAATGGGTTGTTCTCGTGTGCATATTTCGAGGCATTTAGAACTTTCCTCCACTGGGTGGCGCGGATTGATTCGGGGTACTACAGCATTGCCCATTACCTTGATGATTTTCTTTTTGTGTGGCCCGCCCATCGGGACACTTGTCGTTTTGTTTTGGAGACATTTACGAGGCTATGTCAGAACTTTGAGGTCTCATTGGCACACAAGAAGACCGAAGGTTCAACGACGGAATTGACATTCCTTGGCATTCATATAAATTCTGGCACAATGGAGTGCAGCCTCCCAGTAGAGAAGGTGACGGACCTGACGGAGGAACTGACGGCCCTTGCAAGGAGGGTTTCCTTGAAGCAGCTGCAGTCCATCTTGGGGAAGCTGAATTTTGAATGCAGGATTATCATCACAGGATTTTCAGCAGAAGGCTATCACTGGCAGAGGCAGGAGTTTACATGGCCTTACCATTTCATAACGGTGACCGGTGCAATGAAAGAGAATGTGCGGGTTTTGCATGCTTTCCTCACCAACTTTAATAAACTACATTGATTCATCTGGGGAGCCTAACCAGCACCCAACTCGAGTTGTATACGAATGCATCGGGGTCGCAGGGTTTCGGGGCATACTTCAAGGGCCGCCGGATGGATAACATGACGGTGGTATAGGCAGTCAACAGCCTCATAGAGTCTTCCATACTGGTGATACAGCTTATTCAGCACTTGGTGCTTAATTGCTTTCGCCTGAACATATGGTTTCGGGCGATGCACGTCCCAGGATTACAGAACGGCATTGCTGATGCATTTTCTCACTTTCAGGAGGCTCGGTTCAGGACCCTGGCTCCAGAAGCAAAGGTTTTGGGCAAAAGCATTCTCGAGGAACTCTGTGGCCTTGGAGCGGCCAGATAGCAAGGCTCATCAGGCAGTCTCTGGTGTCGGGAATGTGGTCGGCATATAGGAAAGTCTGGAATAAGTGGAGTGACCTGGTAGTGGTAGCCGGTGGGGCGGCAACAGAACCAAAATCATAAGGGATATCACTGTGGTTTCTGTTGCGGTGTGCAGAGAACGGGGACTCCAAGGCTTCAGTGGGGTGTCTGGCCTTCATGTTCAAGTTAGCCTGGCTGAAGGACCGGATGAAGGAGTTTGTGGTTCAGTGTGTGTTGTGGGGGATGTTTTCATCTGAACGCAGGTAGGACAGGAGACAGACGATCACCTTCTCTCTGTTGTTTCATTTGGTGCAAGTGCTGCACACCGGAGAAGCATGGCCCATTGCTCATACATGTCAATGGCCTGGCATTGTCGCGTTTTCAATTCGAGAAGATGTTGAGAATGTTCCTAAAGCATTTGGGTCTGGATCAAGCAGAGTTTGGGACCCACTCGTTTCGGATAGGGGCTGCTACTGAGGCAGCAAGGTTACGCTTACCCTATGATGCGGTTAAGAGGATTCGGAGATGGGAATCTCAACGCTTTAGGATGGCCGAGGCCGTGTATCATCGGCCACTCTTACTTCTACTGGGCCCACCGGTTAGCTTATTTTTGTGCCTAATTTGTTTTTTCTGTCAACTCGATACCTGGAATTTGAAGGGGTAGATGCTGACGAGTTTTTACATCCTGATAAGGTTCATCTGATTGAGAGTGGGTTAGAGTTGGTTACATTGGAGTTCAGGGAGGGTGTAAAACGGGCCTTAGCTTTGATTAGCAAAAGGAGTGGGCAGCCTCGATCGACGTTACTTGCCTGCTCTGTGGCGGAGGTGAGTTGCCCGGCCCCCTGGGCAAAATGGGTGTTGCCCTACCTCACTGGTGTGCTTAGAAAATCATTGGGGAGCCCTGGGCACAGGCTCAGGGTGTGAGGTCACTGACCTGGCCGGGCTGCTCCTCTAAATAGGTTAATTATGTTAATAGGTTAATTATGTTAATTAGGTTAATTTATGTCATATGTTAAAAAATTGGTTGTTTAATAAATGTTGTGGCACGTGTTTCCCCCAACCTGTTATCAGTCTTAATTTCCTTAAGCCGCATGGATCATGCTGGGGTCATGTCTGGCGCGTAAGCTGCCCAGGCTCCCTGGGTCTGACGCTGCGCCGCGTGACCCAGCGGAGCCTGGGCGCAAGCTATTGGTGGGGAGGCAGGACTTCCGCCGGTTTTTCGGGCTTTCCCCACTCCGGGCCGTGATCCCCTCCCACCCTGCCCTTTAAAAAAAGTAAAAAATAGGTGGCTAGGTTGTGAGAGAAAAAAAAATGGTTGTAAATTATGATGTTCAACTTAAAAAGGAGGATTTCAAAATGTTCTTTTATGATCTTGATCATGGTTATTGTGGTTATTTGTTGGTGGGAGATGAGTTGTCCGGCCCACTGGACAATGTGGGTGTTGCCCTACCTCATGGGCATGCTTAGAAAAGCATTGGGAATGGGCTAAGGGCATGAGGTCACTGACCTGGCCGGGCTCCTCCTCCAAATAGGTTAATTATGTTGATAGGTTAATTATGTTATCTAGGTTAATTTATGTCATCTGTTAAAAAAATGGTTGTTTAATAAAAGATGTGGCCCGTGTTTCCTGCCATTATAAATAAACGATAATATTAAAAGAAGTGGCACGTGTTTCCCCCAACCTGTTGTCAGTCTTTATTTCCTTAAGCCTCATGGATCCTGCTGGGATCATGCTTGGCCTTTTTTGGGGCATTTGGGGTATCTGAGTTGGTAAACACCAGTAAAAGAGTGCAAGGTGGCTTGTTAGTCGAGGACATTACATTTATAAGTTCAGCAGTATGGATACATCTTAGGAAGTCTAAAACGGATCAGAGGGGTAAGGGGGTATCTTTCTTTTTGTACCCCATCGATAATGAGTGCTGTCCTTGCGAAGTTATCTGAAAGTTTATGCAGCTTAGACCTAAGGGCTCCGGCTCCTTTCTTAAACACAGTAATGGGGTCCCAATGTCACAGTTTCAATTTGTATCAGTACTAAGAAAATGCCTAACTGAAATTGGGCCTAACCCTTCTAATTTGGCATGCATTCCTGCAGGATAGGTGCTGCCACTGAGGCAGCCAGGTTGCGGTTGGGTAAGTCGGTGGGAAAAAGAATAGGACGGTGGGAGTCTAGTAGGTTTAGGTCCTATATCCACCCAGGTTTTACTTAACTTTATTGCTTATGCCAGACTTTTTGGCCCACCTCACATTCTATTGATACATGAGGGGGGAAAAGATTTAGGCACATGCCCACTTAAAGAGTTAATAAGGTATATGAAGAAGCATGTGGCAAAGTTGTTGGCCCTTTACCTGCAAGTATTCATAATTTGGTCAGAGATGGTGCCACAGCTTCATTGGCTTTCCAGTATTGAATGTCCGGTGGTGAATAAGTGCAGGAAGATGGTCAACAAGACCATGGCGAGTTTCATCAAAAGACATTGGGGTTTAGCAATCAGGCACATAGATTTTGAGGGTCCTGAAAATGTAACATATCTTCGCAAAGATGGGGTGCACTTTAACAATGTGGGGTTGCCATGGCCTCTTTGGCAGGGGTGCAACCTTCGGAGGGGGAAGGTGCACCGGTGGTGGCAGTGCTTGCCCACAATTACCTTGTAAAGGACACGTTAAGGAATTGTATTGTCCTCTAGAGGCATGGGGTTCCCTGAGAGGTTGGATCGAGTGAAGGCGGGTGCGCAAGCACTGCCGGATCATTTGGTTTTGGTTTTATATATATATATATATATATATATATATATGTATACTTAGGTTATATATGTTTTGGTTTTATAACTGTTTTACATTAATAAAGAGAGCTGTGGCCTTTTTAACCAGCCAGAACAAAGTCTTATGTCATTTGTGCAGAAATGGGGTAAAAATCTTAAGGGTTGGTTTCATAAAACAGAGGAATCCTAGGTTTGAGGGTGCAAAGGTCAAGTCATTATATTTGAGTTCTTGACTAATACCATTGTGGGTTTGTTTTAATGCAGTATAGACACCCATATTGGTGCTATCTGTTGATTTACTATAATCTTAGTATTTGACTCAACCAAGGCAAACTCCTATTATTGTTGTTTAGGTGTTCGACTCTTTATGAACCTTTGGACCACATCACACCAAGCACATCTTCTGTCTGTTTGTGCCAGTCCATAAGATGTTCATGGCAAAGATACTGGTGTGGGTTGCCAATTCCTTCTCCAGTGGACTACAATTTGTCTGACCTCTCTGCCATGACCTGCCCATCTTGGGTAACCTTACATAGTTCACATCTTCATTGGAGTACACAAGCCCTTTGGAGTACACAAGCCCCTTCACACACTGGTTAAAAATTAAAAAATAAAAAATGTATTGGACCACTCAGATCATGCAATACTTGAACAATTCCAAACCATATACTTCTTCTTCTTTATCTGACTTTAAAGGAAACATGACATATATTTAGTGTTTAATGAATTTTTTAAATATATGTATTTAAACATATTTTTCTTTTATCTGAATATATGTTAATACATGCTTTAAAAAAAAAAATGTATTCTTAATTGTGAACAGTTTATGCGCTTCTTTCTATTAGGCAGACAGGTCTTGTTTTATAGTTTTGTGTAGAGTTGTTTCAGCTGCCATATTTGTTACTGGCACAGTGTTTGTTATGTGTGTGATATAGTTGACAGCATAGTGCCTGTGCATGTCTGTGCATTGGGATTTGCAGCTGGAGCACATGATCAGCCATTTTAATATGACTTGATAAGCTGAATATTTAAAGAAATGTATAAACTTTTATATTGTGTCCATATACATATCTAAATTAATCATGAGCTACCAAATGTTCCCACTTGTGTTATTCGTAGTTGGCTGTGAAGCTTTAGATAATGGAATTTTGCTCTTACTGCAAGTTATTGTGATTGGACATACATCTAAATAAATACGATTGGATTTGAGAAAACCTATATTCAATAAATGTGCAGGACAGGGTCACATGCAATGCACATGGACTGCTTGGGTAAAAATCTGGCTTAGTAGGAGAATTATAAACATTAATCATTTGCGCTCGAGTTGTGTTGGTCAACTTTATACCCGACAGGCTTGAAATAATTTTAATTAGATTTTCATGTCCTGAAATAATTTATTGAACACAACATCCATTAAATAAATGTCGGTATTTATTAAATGCCGCTGATCATATTTTGTAACATTTATTACCACTTATCATGTTAAATTATCTTCCTTTGTAAATATATTGTGTTCTGTTGCAGAAAGCCTTTTCATTACTTTCTTACATGTCCTGTGGGAACAGGGCAGCAGTTGTTTTCTGTATGCATTATTGTTAAGTTGCAAAGCAGACTAAATCTTACCATTTTTTTGTGCCTGATTTATGACCAGAGCTATAGATCCAGGAACTAAAGTACAGTACATTAGTGTTTTACTGAACACTGCTGGAAATTCAAGATAATATCCGAAGATGTAAGATATTGTGTTTTCAATGCATGACTTAATTGGGTTTTTAAGTGTTGCATTTGGAATAATACAGAGGTGTCACTCAACCTTTTAGATCTGGATGCTTTTGCAAATGAGAACATTTTGAGCAAGTTGCAGTGGCGGAGCTAGTGAATCTATCTATCTATCTATCTATCTATTCATCTACTTTATAAATATATATATATATATATATATATATATATATATATATATATATATATATATATATATTATATAGTGTAGTAGTATAGTGGTATTAGTATAGTGCCCCCTCCCAGCCACCTTTACCCCCTCAGCCGCACCCACTCCCCTCTGGCTTATTAGGGCAAACTCATTGGTAGTTCAGCAGGTAGTGCTGTTCTTCCCCTGCTAGTGCTTTTTCTCCCAGGGCCATGGAATCCTAAATGAAGTCACATGTGTGTGATATCATTGGCATTCCCTCCCCTGCCAAGAAGCAGCAACGGCATGACCCATGCATGATCCATTTAGGCTAAGTAATAAATAACGGACACAACAACTGAAGTTGGGAGAAACAACGGGACACAGCTTTATTAAAACAATTGTAAACAACAAACCATAACTTATTTAAATGAACTATTTTAATCCTTTCTTTCCGGGGGAGGAGCCCGGCTACGAACAGTGACCTCACGCTTTGAGCCCTGCCCAAAGCCCCAATGCTTATCTTTAAGCACGCCCTGTGAGGTGGGGCCATCGCCCACTTAGGCCAGTGGGCCGGGCAACTCACCTCCCGCCAAGTCATAAATTAACAATAAACAACATACAATAGCCACTTCTCCAAAATTCTTTAGACAAAATTATATTATTATTTTATATAATTTTTTTTTTTATAATTTTTTTTTTTTTTTTAAAAGAATACTCAATTTTACATTTTTTAACAACAAATTAGAGGGTGGGTGGGTGGGGTTTCAGTCGGGAGACCGCGCTGTACTGAAACGGCGCAAAAACGGGCTTCCCGACACGCCCCCGACGCACCTGATTGGCTGACGTGCCTCGCAGGCTCCGCTGGGTCACGCAACGCTACGGGCTGACCCAGGGAGCCTGTGCAGCCTTCGCGTCCTACAGGGAAAGGAGAGCACTATCTGCTAAACCACCAAAGAATTTCATTGGGGTACCCCCTAAGAAGCTAAAATTAAGGTAAGTGGACTGGAGTGGCCAAGGGGGGCGCGGGGGCTGGTGTTAGACAGGGTAGTGTGCCCACTACACTACAGAAATAAAAAAATGTGAATAGAAAGGAGAGCAATGGTGCATTGCACCTGGCAAGTTGATGCAAAATATATTTGAATAGGGTATATTTTAACTTTGAATATGTTCAACTATAATCTTTTAATAATGACTAATCGTAGTGGTATGTTTAAATTCTCTTGTGAAATTCTTGGAGCATTAATGATTTTTTGGTGAAGGATGTGTGTGGTAGAAGGGCATTTTAATTTGTGTAGCAGCAGGCATTCAGTTAGAGTTACTTGTAAGCATTTTATTCTTCCTTCTCCTCTCCATTCTTTCTTCTTCCATATTCCTTCATCAACTGATAAATTAGATAAATACACTGACACACCCACTCACACTCCAAGCAAGTGCAAGACAGAAAAGACTTCCATTACACAACAGAGTCTTGAAAAATAAAGATTTTATCTGAAAATTATTTTATGTTCTGAATTTCATAGCTGCTTATGTTGTTTTTTTACATACTTTACAAATGTGAGATTTTTCTTAAGTACCATGGGCCTTTAATGACTGATAAAAAATATAAAAAGGATTCTTTAAAAAAAAATCTGGGGATGTGCTTGAGGCTTATGACATTTATTCAAAACAAGTTTAAAGAGCCATTTAATTTAACACACTTTGGACCCCATCACAGTAAATATCTCCTAAAAGCATATTGAAATACTGTTTGAATTTTATAAAATAAATGCATTTTTCCCTGAGAAATCAAACTAAATAAAATGTGCATTTACATGTATAACAGACTTGCCACATGCTGCTGCATTACTGAAACCAATCAGGTTGCAGGGGTGTACCCCCATTCAAGTCTATGGTTGGATTTTTGTCAGACTGTTTGTATTTTTGTTAGTTTAAAGGGAGCAGACCTTGTCATTTGTTAATTTTATTTCTTACCAGCAAAAATTCATGTTTCTGCTCTCTTGCCTCACTGGAGTTTGAACAATGCCGACCAGTGCTCTGCTCCAGTGGTACAGCTCCATGATGAGCACCACGTGACTTTGTTGTTTTGTTTATGCAAAGTACCCTTATGGATTAGTCTCCCTAAGGGTGATAGGGGACTCCAGACATGGACCCCTTGCACACTGTGCCTTAGGGAGTTTAGCTGCATCTCACTGACGAGGCCCATAGAGGCCAAAATGCATCTGGGTTTTGCTGTTTCCCCTGTTCAATGTAGAATTGCCTGGTATTTCAGGGCTGGGACACTCTAGTGAGTGGGACCAGGTTTGATATACTACAGGGTATTTCTCCCTGTGAAGGGCACAGGTGAGCTAAAAGAGGTTGCTCTCAGAGTGGCTTATCATGGCCATAGAACTAACCTTTTAAAACAAAATAATCTATCTGTTCAGGCATGGAATGCTGCAATCACCTAAAACTGGGCAGCTATGGGTTATCTGGTCAGTGCAGTCAGGGGATGCTATGTTATCAATCACAGCCTTCACCATAGAGACTCACAGGACGCACATGCAATCTGTTATAACTCATGCAACAGAGAGTGGGCATGATAGACTTATATGTAAACAGAGAGACTCAAAACTTTAGATTTAGATTTTAAAGCTGTTATTAATGTCATAACATCCAATTTTAACATACAATCTTGTAGTATTTCACACCATGAAGAGCACTTAAAGGTAAATTGCCCTTTAATATCATTTACGTTACATTTTGCACAATCCCAGTCTGGGAGTACCCATTAGTTTCTTGTTATGTCTGATAATATAGTTCAGTTGTTTTACAAAGGACTTGCAGGTGGATGCCTGTTGGTGTACATTCAGCACTTGGTGGAACTTATTTGCATATATTTATATACATAACTTATTGGTCAGTCAGTAATACTTCCCTGTACATTTTAATATTTAATATTTTAAATCTTGATAATAAGGGTTAAAGTCTGAGATTTTCCTCACATCATTGCCATGCTCAAATGATAGTTAAACATGTCACTAGTTAATATTCCTAGCTCTCAATAATTAGAATTTTGATTTCTACATATGATCTTTAACTCTTTATCCTAAATGCCCACTCTGATCATAACCATGATGTCATCCTCTCCTCTGTCATTGCCTCCTCCCATGCCTGCCAAGAAGACATTTCCACAAGCTTATACCATCAGACTTTCCCATAGTCTTTATATATCTTTCACATCTAGTATTGGAGGATACTAGAGAGGAGGCCATTAGAAAGAGTGAATGCACCTGAACTTGGTACAGGCAAGACCCAAAGGCAAATAACCATAGGGCAGGGAGCCTGAGATCATGAGAATCAAACAGACAACACCAAAAGGTCAGGCAACTGGACAGCAGAGTGTAACGCAAGTCACACATTAATAGTAATGCTGGTGTCTGCCAGTGGCATATTTTATTAAAGTTGTGAGAAAAAGGCACTTGTACGGTAGCGGACAGAACTTGCAATTTATTAAACGCCATCCAATGTCACTGTGTGAAGCAGAAGAAAGTAAGAACCACAGAGTGACCAGACAAAGGGGGCCTTATGCAGACACCGGTTAGTCTCCCATTACAATGCTATTCAATTGCTCAAGCCCGCAAGTTACTGTCCCAAAGCCAAAACCGTAAACCATGCACTGGTTCGTAGCAGTTCAGGGCGGGAACATGGTCAATTAAGCAAGCCCGTAACCTCCCATTTCGAATCAGCCAATAGAAAATGAGGCTGTCATTATTACGGCAGTAAAACATGGAGGTTACATGTCAATCAATTAGGTTTGGGGGTCCAATATGCGATCAGACTCGAAAACCCGCAAAATAAAGAATTATGAAAATGAATGCCAATATTGTTCTAGTCCATATGATACCTGAGATCGATTTAACCCTGAAATGACACTAAAAATACATTTAAGACTGTTGTGCAATTAATTCTAATGTCTATCATCACTTTCCCCGTTATTTACAGTACAGTAGTGATTTTTTATTTGCATTTACAGTGCTACGAATAAGTGTTTAACCCCCTCTCTAGCACTCGTAGGATTATCTCCTTCTTTTGCCAATTACGGGTGTGAAAACATTTGCGGGCTTGGGGAAATTGAGCAATTGAATAGCGATTTGCGATTTTAGCCATCGTAACTCTTGCAAAAGTGAAAGATCAAAGGCTTTGGGAGGCTGTAAGTTACGGGTTTACCATCACATTTTTTTCAAGGTCGTAACTCGTAACCCATTTGAAGCCCACAAAAAGATGCCAATTGAGTAGCAAATTAACTTGCGACTTCACTTACGGGCTATCGGATTGAGCGAGAGCTCAATTGAATTGTGCTCAGATTTAGGTATATCTAACCTTCCTGGATTATGAGTGCATCTGATAGAGGAGAATCAGTTTGTCCTTCATGAAAAAATACCACAATAAACATTTAAAACTTACCTTGAAGTTAGCAAATTGTCTTATAATTTCTGCCAGTTGAATTTTAGAGTAAACAATCTCTTTAAACTCTGGCTAAATTAGTATAAAATTAATAATTCATTTTGGCCAATCAGGAGCAAGCAGAGGCAGCTGCAACATTTGTAGCAAAGTCTGAGAATGCTGTCTGTGCTGCAAAGCATCATGGGATTTGTAGGTGCTATGTATTTTTATGTAAGAGTGTCTCTCTGCAACACATCCATATTTGATTACTGCTTCTGCTGGTAGTCCATTCTGTGTATCAACTACTGCTGCTGTTTTTCCCCTCTCTCTGTTTGGCAGAGCTAACTAGGGGCAGCTTAGCATAACTGGGAAAATATCATTTCTGCTGGTAGTCCATCCTGTGTATCTGCTGCTGTTTTTCCCTCTTCCTGTTTGGCAGAGCTAACAAAGCAGCACCTGAGCATAATTGAGTGATTACCACCTCTGCTGGTAGTCCACTCATAGTATGTGCAGCCTTTTTCTCTCTTACTCTCTCTCTCTCCTTCCACAGCATTTCTGCTGTGATCTGGGCTGTGACCCCACCCTAGCCTCTAATTGGATGCACATAGAATTGCACAGCCATTTGCTAAGTAATGAACAGGTAAAAATCTGTTCCCGCATTCTGTGCTGCTATAGGCTAGTATGTTTTGGTGATGTAAGCACTCTAGGGGTGTGGTAATCAGGATTTCAGTCTGCTGCACATAAATCTGTAAGTAAGTACACTGAACTTTTTAATATAATACATGTTTTTCTGCTCATTAGTGGCTGCATGTTAGGAAACATTTAAAACCCAGGACATTTCTATATATCTTTAAGTGCCGTTCAGATAAGCCTACCTGCTACTCCACAAACTCTATCATCATCCAAGGGACTCTATTCTGGCTAGCCATACCTCTCCTGCAACTCATGTCTCCAAATACCCCCTAGATTTTAAGCTCTTACAAGAGCCGGGCCTACGACTCCTCCAGTACCAACATATATTAATAAATGCTCTGTTTGAAATATGGTAAAATAATAATAGTTACAAATATTATTATATTATATTTATAATAACTGGAGTAATTCTGCAGTCACGTGGGTCCAAAACATCCAGTGTCAGGGAAACCAATGTAATTCACAGTGAATCTTCTTGAAATATGAGATTATAGATAAAAGTGGCTGTTACATAAAGAAATATTTACTCCTAGGCACATGAATGTAAATTTTTACTTAAAAATTAATTTGGCATCAAATAACTAGCAACTACGATCCAAGAATTTTTAGTTACTCCCCCACAAAAATCATTTTCAGTCATAACACCATCTGGATGCCACTTCTTAATTAGCGCTCAAAAAAGTCTGAAGTTTCACAGAACACAACAAGGTCTCAAAGATTTGGGGAAAACAACATGCCATTTGCAGATGATGGTCCAAGAAAATAAATGTCAAATAAGAAAATAGAGTCTGTGTGAAACGACAGCTTAAAATATCTCTGTAGTTGTCCTTTTAATTCACATTTTCGTAATGTGCTGCTGTGCTTCCTGTGCATGAAAACAAAATGTATGTTAATGTTTCAAGCACTTTGATGCTTATGGATGCCAACATTTACAAAATGTTTCCACATTAAAACTACAGGCAAGCAGATAAAAAGCAATACCCATTTATCTTACCAGTGAGTTAAGAGGCAGTGTAAATAAAGGCTCATGAAGACCCTATTAATTGGGTTTTCTTATCGGATTTGCATTAAAAGCAATAAGAACAATTATGTTACACTTTAGACATCTATATGACTCACTGGCTCTTTCTTTCCTGTAACATTTCAGGACAGAGGAGGATAAAACAGTACCACCTCAAAATGTTTTAGAAAGCAAAATGAAACCCACAATCTTTACATTTTTATCTTTTATATCCAGATATTATTTACTGCAAGGGATCCATTTTCTTTACTCAAGTAGTTCTATCTGTTATTTTCTCATGTGGGCTTGTAATGAGCTTGCATTTACTCCTGATGAAAGCACTGAGAGTTATTGGTGCCACGTTTTAATTGTGCACAAAGTAATTCAAAGTAAATTTGCACCTCAGGAAGTTGATCAGCAGCATGATTGCATATACAAGGTAATCAGTTAGAGGTTGTATTATTTTAGTTTACTTACAAAAACCATTAAGCATATTTTTATGTGAGGCTCTTCATCATTATATATATGACCACAGAAGACCTTCGATATATACAGCTTAGAGAAATGGTTCTCAACTGCCAATCCTAGGACTGGTCTCTGAGATCGTATCTGTTGGTTCTCAGGAACAAAGAGGAATGTGGAGAGTCTAGCATGCTATACATACCACTACCATTAGCCACAGTTATAGATAAATTATTGATACATTTTAAATGTCAAAATGTACTCTATTCAAATCAGTGCAAAACTACACAATCATTTCTAGTCTAGATATCAAAGGAGGTCCTTGTGAGCACTGGAAGGTAACCATTGCTCCTCAGATCAAAATAGTTGAGAGCCATTGAAGTCATGAAGGGGGTGGGGTAGATTATATTACAGAAACTTTCAAATATAATAAAGGGATAAAGTAAGTATTTTCTTGTAGAAACATATGAAAGCAAGAACAAAATATAATGATTTGAGGTTGGAGGGTAGAAGACTTGTGAGTTGTCTGTAAAGTATTACTTGCATATAGGATAGTATATAGGTGGAGCATCCTTCCAGAGGAAGTGATCGGGACAAACACACTAATAGAGTTCAAGCACTACTGGGATAAGCATAAGGCTACACTTAGTGACAAATTGGGAGGAGGGAAAGAAACAGTATCCTTTTATATTGAAGTGCACACCCTCTGCCCTAATAACAATATAGAACAGCAAATGAGTAAAACTTAACGTTTATTAGTAAGTATTTAAAATAAATTATTAAAATCCTGAAATACTGACGAGATCCGATCAGTAGTGATATCTGAAATAATTGTAAGGGCTTTCTTGGTTTGAGGATAGAATTAAGAATCTGTGGAAATAAACACTGGATCCTCCTATATAAAAATGACTAGTGGCTATAAAGTGCAAAGTAATAATAGGTGGAATACTAATATATAGCAGAAATGCAGGTCCAAGCTATAGGGCCTATATGTTTGCTTTATGCTTATTCCATATATACAAAGTGACTACTGCTAGTGATAGTAGTAACAGTGATATCACTTATAAATATTGCACCTTCATGTAGCTTATAACATATATTATAAAGTGCCTAGTGCCAATATCAATTGAATAAATATAATATAATGTTGGATACAATATAAATAAAGTGCTGGTGCTTGCTGAGGATATGGTAAGTTCCACAGTACAGCTTTATTGAGGAAAGTCCAATATTGTTATATATTATGAATGATCAGTATCACTACACGAACTGAGGAGCTGGATAAAGGTCTGTATAATTCCACATTAGCTTGATGATTAGTATAAAATATAAATTGTAAGTTTTGAGTATGTGGGAATCATATTGTTCGATCGTTTTGCTTTAGATAGTATTTCTATATAGTGTGCATAGCTCCTGAGTCCCTAAACTACCCGCGCGTTGTCTAGGCGTCTGCGTATGACGTCATAGCGCAACGTCGCGGTGTAGAACGTGCAACCCGACGCACGTTTCTGAATATTTCATCAGGGGTTACCGGAGGAGTCTCTTAAGGAGCTATTTATGCTCAATGGTTGCCATAGCAACCTCAGGGACTAGTAAAATCAAATAGTTAAGGGGAATATATAGTAATTAAAATTTTGCTGATAATATGATGGGATTTTGGCACAACGAAATAATGTTATTACTATTACAATATTATGGAAAGCAGAGTAATATTTAATGCAGAAAATAGAAATAGGACGGTGTCCTTTATGTAATACAACTTTAACATTGATAGGTATATATTGTGTATTGGTATAAAATATTAGTATTCATGTCCTTAAAAAAGGGAATGTATGTGACTCAACAATTAGCCTAACATATACGTGGGGCAAAAGTTTTTAAAAATATGGATGGTTATTCACTATTCCATTATTATGTGATGTTCAAACACATAAATAGACTTTCTATTGGCCATTTGTTGATATAAAATATATTTCTATATATTATATTGTTAAGTTATATGTGATTCATATAACTGGATAGAATGACACTTCTCTACAATGATTACCTCCTTATTTCTTTTCCTTATTACCTTTACGGTTATTATACAGGGAATATGGAGGGAGAAATTTATAATGCCCTTGTGGCATATTTGTTCACATTCATCAAATGTAGTAGTATATCAGAAATTTCTGGGTATCCTGGATGTTAAATGGAGGCCCTAAATGAATGGTGTCAAAGTGAATCCATCATTTAGGCCCCACGGTTTTTTGGTCTTAAGTGTAAAGATCCAATAGGCCTCCTTTTTTAGTAGTTCCCTATCAATGTTACCTCTTCTAATGTTATGTTTGACACCGTCAATGGCTGTAAAAGATATATACCTAAGGTCTCCATTGTGGTGAGAATTGACATGATTAGCCACTGGTGTGACATATTCTTTGGTAATGCTGTATACATGTTCTAAGATTCTGCGTCTTAGTTCTCTACAAGTTTTTCCTACATAATTCATACCACATTTACAAAGCATGAGATATATTACCCCTTCAGTTTTGCATGTTATTAACTGTTGGATCATAAATTTGTCTTTTCCATCTTTTGAGGGGAATGTTTTAGTAGTATTTACATATTTACAAGCTTTGCAAGATAAGCATTTAAAGCAGCCCTTTGTTCTGTTAAGCCAGGTATTGTTTCTAGCACCCTCTAGATGGCTTCTAGTTAGCATATCTCTCAGGTTAGTTGATCTTCTGCTAGTGATTTGAGCCTGGTTACTTAAAAATGGCCTTAAGTCATCATCATCTAGTAGGATCTTCCAATGGTCACTGAATATTTTCCTAATTTCATGCCATTTTCCGTTATAAGTTCCTATAAATCTAACCACATCATCTTGATCTTTATTTTTAGTAGACAACAGTAGTTCTCTGTCTACTGCTTGTGCTCTTTGATATGCTCTTTTTAGGGGTTTATTTGTATACCCTCTCTCTTTAAACCGGTGCTGTAACTCTCTGGCTTCCATCTCAAAATTAATTTGACTGGAGCAATTTCTTTTGATTCTTAAATATTGCCCCACTGGTATCCCTTCAATCAGTGATTTAGGGTGACTGCTGTCTGCTTGTAGTAAGCTATTTGTCGCTGTTGGCTTTCTATATGTAGTTGTTTGGAGTTTTCCATTATCTGACTTTGCAATTTTAAAATCCAAAAAGGTTATTTCATTTTCACTCATTTCTGAGGTTAGGTACAGTCCCATATTATTGGAGTTAAGTATTTCTATAAAGATTTTTAAATCATTTTGATTCCCATTCCATACCACCAAGATATCGTCGATAAATCTTATCCATAATTCGACATATTGACTATATTGATCCAATTGGTCAGTAAATACTATTTGTTCTTCCCACCAACCTAAATATAGGTTGGCGTATGTGGGGGCACATGCTGTGCCCATGGCTGTACCACATATTTGTTGAAAAAACTTGTTGAGAAAAACAAAATAGTTGTGTGTTAATGCAAACTCTAGTAGTTCTAATATGAATTTGTTATGATTAGAATATTGAGTGCCTCTTTTTGATAGAAAGTAGTTTACTGCTTCTATACCTCTTTGGTGTTGTATAGTGGTAAAGAGTGACTCAACGTCTAAGGACACTAGCAGTGCTCCCTTACTTACTGAAATGTCATTCAATTTCAGTAGGACATCTTTTGTGTCTTTCACATGTGAGGCTAGTGTAATAACAAATTCTTGTAGCATGGAGTCTACATATTTACTAGGATTCTCTGTTATACTTTCAATACCTGACACAATTGGTCTACCCGGAGGTTTTTTAGGATTCTTGTGTATTTTTGGAATGGTATAAAACGTGGCTATCTTTGGGTTTGGATTTAGGAGGAAGTCAAATTCATTTTTGCATATGACTTTAGTATTTAGACCCCTGGTTAAGGCTACACTTATTCTAAATTAAGCTAAGATCTTTCAGTACATAGAATGAGAAGACTCCAAAGGCCTTTTGCCAACAAATCCAGGTATCTGTGTTATTATCCACATGAAGACTAGTTAGATGTTGATGAGAACTCACTGTCCAATTCTTAGTCTTAACAATTTGTTTAGACAAAGGTACCCTAATTATAATTATTTAACCAAATAGGTAAGAGGTTTGTCAGCATCTGATGTGCCTTCTTCATAATTAATAAGAATCACAGGTCTAATGTTTATTCCATTTGTTGCTAAGAAATTAGATTCATGATGAGCATTTAATTGTAGATGACGGTTTAATCAGAAGACATTTATTGTATATATGTGTGATATTATATTTAAAGAGGTTGATGGAGTTTACACCAATTAATAGAACAGCAAAGGCTACATTTACTATATATTAATAATATTTAAATTGTCTTTACCATTTTTTGTACACCTCTAACTTGATGGCACTAAGCAAGTTACCCTTTATCTTTTTTTCATACAGTGCCCTTACATTAATGAAGGGCGCTGAGCAGACCAATGAGATAATCAGTATTGTCACATTATACAGTCTCATTCAATTCAGGGCCGTAACACGATCACAAGTAGCCGATTTCCTGCGATCGAATTGCGGGCTCCAGAAGGTCTACTTTTATTGTGCTATTCAATTGGATGGGACCGCAAGTTAGGATCGGAAAACATGCTCTCGGCAGTAGCATTTGCAAGCTTGAACATGATCGCGGATGCAAGCCCGTAACTCGTGGTTCAAGCCCGAAAATTGGAGCACTTTAAAATCAAATATAAAATCAGTTGAGCACTGTAAATGATGGGGAAAACAATGGATGACATTCTCAAGCTTGCACATCGCCAAAATAAAATACTTTATTTCATGTTTATTTTCCATCCAAAATCCTACGGGCTTGAATGACCTCCAAGCCTGTATCCTGTTATTTAAGCCCGTATGACTTCAAGGAAATATGGAGGTTGGGTTCCAAAGTCCTACCAGCCTTGAGGTTGAAGCCGTAGGACTTTTGACGGCAAATAAACATGAAATAAAGTATTTTATTTTGGCGATGGGCAGCAATTGAATGAGGCTGATAGTGTCTATTTCTCTATCCAACTCTTCCTGCTTGAGATAGCAGTTAAGTAGATGTCTGATGACCATGCTTGGTATCGATATTGACTGAGTCACTTTTCTGTTCTATAGATTATGATGTATCCAACGTTCTGTTGTTATGTTGTCAAATGAGGTTCCAGAGAGGACAGGCCATTGAAGTGAGTCTTTAATAATTGTATTAAACACCAACAAATACGAAACACTGTTTGCTCTAAGAATGGCTCTTCTCTCAGAATAGTACAACTTGGGATATAACAACAACAACATCAAACTGGAAAGTCTTGGGAAGTCTGAACATTTGGAAGAGTGCTACCATCTACCGATGAACTCAATAAGTCTTTCACTGTATTTTATTAACATATGTAAATAGTAGTTTCCTATTGAAATATTAAATTTACATTGCCAGGGTCCCAGAAAGGTCTGTAATTCCCTATGAAAACGATATTTTTTATGTAAGGACATGGACAAGATATAACATGTTATGTTTTGTGATTTTTTACATCTTTTATAGAACCTAAATTCACATTTCACTGTTGCTTTATGACACTTACATGCAAAGTGAACCAAAGTCAGTTTTATTATTATTAGTATGACCTAGATAAATAATGTGTGACATTTAGCTAAATATAAATATTCATTTTTAATGCCAGTTACATTTAAAGTATTTTGCAGTGTCACAGAGTTAGAATTAAGTTTAAAAATATTCAGAATAGGAATTTTTTTGCAAAATATGTGATACAATGACTCATAGGGCTATCATTATGGTGGGACAGGGGGTATTGTATGAGGCCTGGCAAAGAATGGGGGCCTCTATATAATTAATACTGACCACTGACAAAAATCAGTAACATATCATCTACTGTAATAATTTATTCTTATATGACAACACATATCTGTTTTTTTTTTCTTTAAGTGCCTACATGTCACACAACAGTGTGAGAAGAAGGATGCTGGAGACACTTGATAAGAGCTGGAAAAGTAGGGGTTTAGTAGGTGCTGGAAAAAAGGTTTATGTGATGAAGAAAATAAAATGTAGCTTGTAAAAGTACAAGCTAATAAGCCTTTAGTGCTACAGAGAATTACAATGCATTGTATAGAAATCTATTAAACACTTAGAGCCCGATTCAATTGAGCTTTTGCAAGTTACTGGAGCCCGTAAGTGAGGTTGCAAGTTAATTTGCTATTCAATTGGCGTCTTTTTGCAGGCTCCAAACGGGTTACAGCCTTGAAAAAATTTCGACAATTAAAGCCGTAACATAGCCTCCTGAAGCTTTTGATCTTTCACTTTCGAAGAGTACGTAAATGGCAAATAAAGGAGGAAATCCTATGAGTGCTAGAGAGGAGCCGCAAGGGGATTAAAAAGCTATTCATAGCACTGTAAATGCAAATAAAAAAATCAATACTGCACTGTAAATAACAGGGAAAGCGATGATAGACATTAGAATTAATTACACAACAAGCCCTCAAATCGGCAGTATATAAGATATACATTTTATGTTTCATTTCGGGGTTAAATCGATCTTGGGTATCAATGAGTTAATACATATCAGGCCACCCATATGGACTAGAACAGTATTGGCATTAATTTTCATAATTCTTTATTTTGCGGGTTTGCGAGCCTGATCGCATATCTGACCACCGAACCTAATTGATTGATGTGTAACCTCCTTGTTTTACTGCCGTAATAATGACAGTCTAATTTTCTATTGGCTGATTCAAAATGGGAGGTTACGGGCTTGCTTAATTGATCATGGTCTCACCCTGGAACTGTTACGAACCAGTGCATGGTTTACGGTTTCAGCTTTTATGACTGTAACTTGCTTGAGCAATTTAAAAGCGTCATAATTGGAGAGGAACGGGAGCCCGCATCACACCCGCAGACATATTGACTACTACGATCGAGTTGCGGGCTTGCAATTAAATCGGACCCTTCCTTTTCATGACATAGTGGTATCTAGTATCTACCACCATTTAACGGAAGGGAAGAAAATAAAGAGTAAACAAAAGCTTATAGTTGGTGGGAAACAGGCTACAGTCATTTTTATTTTTATAAAACTATTAGGTGGACTAACAAGAGAATACCCATGTATAAAAAAAAAACAATCTGGCCAGCTCCTAAATGCCACTGTCACTCCTGTTAAGTGGGACTGCACCACAGTCTAACTCTAACCACCATCTGTAGCACTGGTGGTTTTAGTCACAAAATGAATTGCCAATCTCGCTCACCATAAACTGTGACATAGAACAATCATCAATATGATCATTCCGAATAGGTAACCCACTCCCATTGCAATACATAACCAATACAACTGTCAAAGGATAATGACAGAAAAAGACAAGGCAAGGACAAGGCGTATATACAACTATATGGTGCAAGGAATGACTAGAACTGTTAGTCTACATGGAAAGTTTCTATAAACAAAATGTCTCTCTCTATCTACGGTAACTGAATGTCCAATGTACAATAGACAATATTAAATAGATACATTAGGAATAGAGATCCATTGGCAGCAGCCTCTCTGCCCCAATTTATATCTTCTGATCAAACATTTGAAGACAGAAAACCAGCAAGTCTTCAGAGAGCAGTGAGGTTTGTCATGACATAAATGGGCTCACCAGTTCTGTCAGACACAGAGGAAACCGCAAATGTGGCAAGGAAAGGAAAAAATAGTATGTGGTTAAGCTGCAACAACATGCTGGGTAAGACTGGAGGATTTTTTTATGTGAGCTTTCTTTTAGGCCAATAATCAAGCTTGGTTTATTATTAAGTGGTTGTTAACATCCTTTATACCAAGAACACTATCTAATGGAAGAGAAGCAAATATTGTTGTGACAAGGTATGCGCAATATTGTCGGACACCCCTGCAACTATAAGCAAATATTATACCTGAAGCACAACAAAATGAAATGACTTTGCAATGCAACCACAGAGGCAAGAAGTCAACAAGCTCTCCATTACTGGCATGGCACACAAGAAAGTAATTCCACTTTCACAAAGATGAAGAATTATACATTTACTGCAAACACTATTGGGCATAGCTCCATGAGTGTGAAAAGCCCATGTCCTTACATGCCTCAGGCCAGATCTCTGTTGACAGGAACCCCAGGCATATAATGTATCTGTAAATATCTGAAGGTTGGTTGTCATAACACAAGCACCTTGGCTTACAGGCATTGTCCAAACCCCACCAGTAGGGGCCATCTCGCCATGATCAAGTAAGGGATATCAGCACATGGACCTATCAGCAATAGCAGGTCAGATTCAGGAGCAGATGTAGATGACCTCTGATTCAGGTGGCCCTGAACCATTCAGCCAGATCTGCAATGCTCTTTTACTTCCAACTGGATTTATGTAGGGGTATTCAGCCCTCAGACTCCTGAATGATGGTGGGCAGGAGCTGGAATCCTGGCTTGCATGGACGTTGGAAAACTGAAACAGCGGAGAACTGCAACACAGGAACACTTGTACCCTGGTACACTGGATCAGTGGACTACTGAAACACAGAAACACAGTTGAGCACTGATGAATTGAATTGCCTTCCCAGGGAAGAGCTACAGCTCTCAGGCATATAGTCTTCCAGGCAAGACCTCAGAATAAAGTCCCTTGGACCCCAAAAGATACAGCTCAGACAATGTTATTTTGTCACAAGTGGGTACTGCCAGCTTTATTTTCAACTCACATATTTATAGTGAAGCAATACAATTCAAATCAACATAAACCAAAGACTTTACCCTCTAGCAAACTCATTCAATTAGGCTGTTCAATAGCAAGATGTAAAGGCTATTGTATTTGAATTTCCCACCTCTAGTAATTGAGTTAGTTGAACAGAGCAGGGCCTACCAACTTGGGCAGTTAAAAAACAGTTAATCACAGTCACTCCTACTTTCCCATGTAACATCAAGATAGTACGGTGGCAAGGTAGTGTGGAGAGGTCTGGAGTAAGATAAACACATCCTACGCTAGCAAGATGTTACAAGTGACAATGAAATAGAAATGAACATTGCAATATATCAGTAAGAGATGTAAAACGGTTAGTGAGACTGATTTGGCTCTTGAAAGTTTGTGTGTATGTCTCTGGTGGTTTAAGCCCATCCTCTAATCTGTAAGCTCATACATGCCCAGAAAGTTCAAATGGGCCAATAAGTTCTGCCATTAAAAGTAGAAGACTGTCCCTAACTCCACATGTAGCTAAAGAGACAATTTCTGCACATAAGCATCACTTTGCATGTGAATCTGAGATAATTTTAAAGGCACACCTCCAGAAAGCCTAAAAGGCCTGGAGAGAAGCAATTCTAAGCAAATGTAAGTTTTAAAAGCTACATTTAATTTATTTTCTTTAAATAAAACCCTTAAGCTCTATTGCATGACCTCTAAAGAGGTCATTTAAGTTGTGTACTCTTTCTATTGCTTGAGGACTGCACTCTTAACACACCTGTCTAACAATAATGTTTTTTTATTCTCTTGTAGTATTAAAGTTCAACAAGATATAAGTATAGCTTTTAGATATTTTCTCAATTTTACATATATGGATTTTATGTAGTTTCATTTTTATTTGTAATAGGCAGAAAGTGACATATATCAGTGTGTTTAAATCTATATTGTCACAAGCCTCCTGTATTTATTGTACATTTTGCATACAGCACTGCGGAAAGCCTGGTACTCTATAAATAAAAGATGATAATAATAACATTGTCACAATTCAAGTCCACACATAATGCTCACTTAATATAGTTCCCTACAAGAAATAAATATGAAATCTGTGCTATGTCTCTGTCTTCGAGTTTCCAGTGCAAGCTGATAGTAGCCTGCTGCTGTCATGGGCATTTATCAAGCTGTTTTCCTCCTATGTATAGATTTATTTTAATAGTTATCTGCTACCTTCCATTTCTCTTTACACATCTGTTATCTGATCAAGAAGGCAATATCTTTTTTGCTTTCATCCAAGAACTTTTCCAGTTTCTTTTGTACGAAATAATAGTTTGTCCAAAGATAAGATTTACTGCCTTCACATAATATGTTGTAGTGTATGATATTTGTATCTATCTATCTATCTATCTATCTATCTATCTATCTATCTATCTATCTATCTATCTATCTATCTATCTCTCTATCTATCTCTCTATCTATCTATCTATCTATCTATATATCTATCTATCTATCTATCTTGTCAAATACAGCACTAACTATGGTTAAGTTTGAAGCACAAGATGGGGCAACTGAAGGCTGGAAAAAAATATTTTTTTTCTGATGGCATTATTCATTACAAATTATATGACATTAGGTAACATCCCAAATTATATATATAATGACATCAGCTATGACATCACTCATGAGATCACATATAATATGAACATTTTCATCATCCATGATCATACTGATGACATCACACTAGACCCCTTATGATGTCACTTAATGGTAACACTATTGTTACAAATTAATGTATGAATACCAAAATAAGGAAAGCACTGGCATTCGAAACTAATGGCAATGTACATGACTGGAAAAAAACAGCGTAATTATTATAGTGTTTAAACTTGTGATTATCTTACAATTTGATATGACACAAATATTACAATGATAATTTTTATTGAGTACAATGATCAATCTATAGACAAGCATACACTCTATTACAGAATAGCTTTTATTGTGAATCAGGAATAAACAATTGGATGTATTTACTTGTAAGCTTTGATGTTTACATAGATCACAAAATAAAATATATAATACGTTTATTACAATCTTTTGTGAATGACTGGATAAGCATTAGTTTTAACACATTTTATATTCTGTTAGTACAAAATAGAAATCAATAAGAAGTGGATAACATATTATCAAGTTTGATTGGCAATCTATCTTAAAATATTTCATACTTGGTTAGTTCAAGATAGGAACATAACAATCCTTAACTGATTGGATAACAATCTATTTTAAGACAATCGGTATTTTGTTAGTTCAATATATAGATCAATAAACAGTGTATATAATCTTATAAAGTTTAGTGTAAACAGTCTAGTTTAAATCAATAAGAAGTATATAAAATCTAATCAAACTTGGATTAACTATTTTAATATAGTCTATATTTAGTTAGTTCCACATAGAAATGTGATAGGATCAGATTAGTGAGTAATCATGTATTCTGATGTGTGTATATTATTATATCTAGGTACCAAGATATAATGAGAGAAAATAATGCACAGAAGTCAGAGTGCCATCAGAATAGTCTCTGAATTTATTTGGGTGGCAGAATCTTATATAGCATAACACACGTCACAGCTAGTTGAAAATAGTGTTAAATACATATTTGCAAGCAAGTGTCTTTTTTCTGTCTAACTCAGCAAAACGATCCTTATCTAATCTTGGCTTCCTATAGATATCTTGTCTCAGTAGTATCTGAAACAAAGACAGGATATAGGAAACAGATGTTTTAAAGAACATTAACGTAGACATTCTACAGATGACGCACTTAAACATTCTAGTAATATACAAGACAAGAAACAAGCTAATATACTTTTTATAATCATGATATTCTTAGCTAATTAATTTCATAATGAGGAAATTAAAATACCTAACAGTCCCTCCTCTTATAAATGTATTAAACAAAGGTCTTAAAGCAAGGTTCAGTTTAAATGGTAACATTGCCATTGACGGTCTGGCAGTGGAACAGGTTCCAAATAGATGATCTGTGAGGGCACAGTCCTATTCACAGGGCTCACCTTGGTGAGATCAATAGTCTCTCTGGGCTCCTCTTTTTGCAGTACCTGAATATGCAAATATTCCATGTTGTTACCTCTGCCTGAGGCGTAGATTCCAAAAGTATGTCTCCCTTCATCACACTTTTGTATAGCTGATTTTGGCTGCAGGAGGATGGCTCCACACCCCGTGTCAGCTTTTAGCGTCTCTTTGTACTTTTGCACTTCATGTGATTAGATGGGGAGTAACCCCAGTCAGCTCCTGTATTCCATAAGGCCAGTTTCTAGCTAGGACATCTCTCATTTCCATACAGAGAGGCTATACACAAGTATACTGGCGCTTTTCTCACCCTTCAACTACGTCTTCCTCCAGAAAGTCCACATCTTAGTACTTGACATAGGTCTATTTAATTGGTTCCTATCTGCTCTTCCTTTGAACACTAGGGTCACTTGGCCAGTTAAATTGACTTCCATCCTGTCTCTTTTCATCTCTCCAATAGATTGCGTCTGGTTGCCTCTGGGTCTTGTTTCTTCTTCCCATATGATTATGGGTGCTACTATGCAAAGAGTTATCAAGATGAGGCATGTCAGTGAGATTCTTAGGCCACACCAGTTAGGTCTTTTGAACAGGTGCCAGGACATTTTCTTGGGCCAGTTGAGAACCCCAAAACCCGCACCATTCGGTTCTTCACTGGGTTTGAGACGAGTTTCCCCCCCTTTGTAGCCCAGCCTGACTCGCAATGAGTCAGCTAGCAGGTTTTAGGAATCAACCGGCTCAAGCTCTGGCACTTTTACTCTCTTGCAGTGAGTCAGGTGTATCCAGGTGGCTTGTTCGGCAACTTTCAAGGCAGTGGGTGTTGACAGCAGAACTTGGTACGGTCCTTCCCACCTGGCCGATGCACAATTTTTACGCTTGATTACTTTAATTAGGACCCACTGGCCTGGTTGTACCATGCAGGGTCCCTGCTGTTGCTGTGGATGAGAGAGAGATGGAGGTAATATCTTTCTTACTTAACATTTTTCTCATATAGTCTGCTAAGTTTTCACTCATGTTCTCATCTTCTGAGATAAATGGTCTAAATTCTGATAGTAGGAATGGTCTCCCATACAATATTTCAAACGGGGTTAACTTCTTCCTGCCTGGAAGCATGTGCATGTTTAGCATGACTAATGGTAAACAGTAAAGCCAATTTTTCCCTGTCGCTGCCATCGTTTTCCTCAATTTATTTTTAATGGTACCATTAGTTCTCTCCACTAATCCAGCTGACTGTGGGTGGTACGCACAGTGGTTTTTCAACTCTATGTGTAATGCTTTACTCAAGTGGTCGATAATTTTGTTCACAAAATGTGTGCCGTTATCGCTATATATTTTCTCTGGTATACCAAACCTAGGAATTATTTGTGTCACTAAGGTTTTAGCCACTGTGATTGCGTCAGTGTGTGCACATGGTTTCGTTTCCACCCACCTAGAGTATACATCAATTATCACTAGGCAATATTTCTTCCCTTCACACTTTGTTAGTTCAATGAAATCCATACATATTGTTTGGAAGGGGTATGTTGGTTCTGGGAATGTGCCTCTTATGGGGTGATAGTTACCCTGAGGGTTGTGTTGTGCACAAACAAGGCACCCTGCACAAAATTTTTAAAATAGGTGTTTAATCCATAGGCTGAAAATATTCTTCTGACCATGTCTACCATACTCCCTCTTGAGACATGACTAATGCCATGGATCAACATAGCTGCATATCTGAATAGTGATTTTGGTAAAACTGGTTTCCTTTCTGCACTCTCATAAATATTAACATACCTTTAACCATTATGTGTTTTCTTGTGACGGTGCGTCTGTCTGTATTAGCTGTAGAATACTCTTGTCAATTTGGTCTACGAGATACACAGATGTGTAGCTGTGTAAGAGAAAAATGTGTATGTTTACTTTGTCTCAGTTACTCAGTTCAGGCTTTTCCTATATATTTTTGTACTCGTGAGTACTGCACTCCGAGGTCATAGGGCAAGTACTCCCATTGTGTTTTATCTGTCTGAGCCTCTTCTACCATCCCTCCTACCTGTACCCACCTTCCACCAGCTGGCATAGTCAGTGATATGTGTGGCACTGTGTGTCCTGCATAGAGTAACTGGTCTTGATCATTCAATTTTACTCCCACCCCTGTATACCCATTTTCTGTCCAGTATATGTAATCCAAGGTTATTCTGGTATTGGTGTGTTTGAAAAATGTTTTTTCATAGTCCACATCCCTCCCCGGTGTACTTTCAAATTTCCTAGTGCAGTGTAATGACCCTGTGCTTTCTTTTACACTGGGAGATGAAGCTAGGTCATTAGCCATGGCTACCAAAGTGCTGGATACTTGTCCTGGCCCTTTCGACACCATGTCTAATGTGTAAAAGTAATGTGGTTCACCCATCCCCTGCACTACATTTACATCGACAGGTATGTCCCCCATATATGCTTTCATGCCTTTCTCCGTGGGAACCACTCTAATGTTGCATTTCAGCATCAGATCTCTACCCAAGAGATTTATCAGACATCTAGGGGAGAGTATAAAAGGATGCTCAAATGTTTGGCCGTTGAACAATCTCCCTGTGAGTGGGCATGATATAGTTTCGCTATTTGCCTGTCCTGCTGCTGACCTAACCAGTATGTTTTGTGACGACGTGTAACTAGTCCATGTGCCATCATCGCTCAACACTGACCTACATGCTCCTGTATCGCATAAAAATGTTATCATTACCCCCTCTACATCTAGGTGAATGACTGGTTGTTCTGCTAGAGCCATTAAGTCTATACATGATTCTAAATTCAACATATCATTTATTTCTGGCAAGTTTGCATCATTATTGCCATACTCATACAATTCAGATTCATGCAATTCTTGTTCAGCAAATATTTGTAAAGGAATGGTACAACCTGGTTCTAGTCATTTGTCAGTCTGGTGGTCATCGTCATCCGCTCCCTCTTCCTCCTGGTACTTTCTGTTTCTGCAGGAACGTGCTAAGTGGCCGGCCTTGCCACAAACGCAACAATTTCCATAACATTTTCCTCTGCTTCCACCTCGACCTCGTCCACGTCGACCTCCTCTCCCTCCACGTTTTTGGTTATTTCCACCATCACCAGAAAAGAAAGCAGAAGTTATAGGTTGCACTTTCCCATCAACAGAAGTCATCAAATACACCTCCTTTGGTTTACTATCTTGCTTTATCTGTTTCTTTTCTTTTGCTCTCTTACACTGCTCCTCTGCATGTTTAGCATATTCTATGGTTTCCCTAAGGGGACATGTTTTGTAAGTAATTTGGTGCTGTATCACAAAGTCATTTATCTCTGGATGACATCCCCTGAGAAAAGCCTTTTTTTTAGTTGCTGAGCATATGGTCCAGCATCATCATAAGGGTTAGGTCTGGCCACCCTGCTATGGCTGTCAAATACTACCCGCAACCTCCCCATATATTGTTCCACACTTTCATCATCTTTTTGTACACACTTGTTTATCTTAGTCCAGTCTGCTTGTTCTCTGTGTCTGTCAGCTATTCTGTCTACTCATTGGGTCAGTTCTTGTGATCCATATTGCAATGGCTCCCCCCTTGGGTCCAGTGGATTCCAGTCACCTTCACTAAGGATCCAATCGGACCCTAATATCTGCCTCAGACATCTTGCAACCTCAACACCATTTAATTTAAAACATTGCTGCAATCGCTGGAACTTAAGTCTGAAAATTCCCATATTGTCATTTGGGTGGGGGACTCCTTCTACAGCTCTCCTCACATCTGCATCTGTCCATGCTCGGTATACTAGCATTGTGGGTGCAACACATTTCCCCCATCTACAAGCTCTCCCCCCCTAGGATTGGGAACCTCAATTAAGAGATATAATGGCACAGATGTTATTCCCTGGTGCCCGCCTGGTGCTGGCGGGCCGTCCTTCATAAGGTGGTGGTGTTGGAGGAGGTGGATTTGGAGCGGTGGCGGCAAGCAGGTATTTGCGGGAATCATCAAATTCGTCCTCTACATCATCACTATAAGATATATGATTCCCAGGAGTCGGAGGGGAGGTCAGTTGTGGACGTCTTTTCTGCATACACATAAACATATCCTCTTCCCCTTCCGAAGGAGAGAGGTGGTTAACATTACATGTCCCTCCCCCTGTAGGCACCGTCATTGTTATACACATTTGCCTTTTTGTTTTCATCTTCAACAATTTTTTATTTTTAGTATAGAAAATGTATTTACTTTTTTTTATTTTTATTTTTATTTCCTTAATTAAGTAACGTTGCGTTTACTTTTCCTTTCCTATACTTCTTTGTGTATAGTAAAGCTCAATAAAGTTTGAACGTCTCCTATACCTTCCTTTTAATAAGGATTAATTATGCCAAGAAGTAGTGGATACAGGGCACTGATTCCAGCAGAGGTAGTATATTAGATGCTGTGTATCCAGTGGGTGCGGTGAGCATCGTCATCACTTAAAAAGGGGTTGTAATAACATGCCTTTGTCTCTCTTTACAGCAACCACACTTTCTCCCTTCTGCTATGTTCCCTCAAGGTTACTGACAGACATATTTTCACACAAAAACTAACACACACAGAGGAAAAAATGGGAGTAGGAAAGGGGAGTGGTCTGCTATGTGGGGGGTTGGCCAGACCCTGCACATCTTCACATAATGCAGATCAGTCACCTCCCTGCCCAAAGGTAAAGCATCGAGTAACGTCACAAACACACAGAAACTTTATATATATACACAAATACACATAAGAAAACAATTCTAGAATACAGTGTTCACAATTCCCACACATAAGTGTGTTTTTAGCAGACATAAGTTACAGATGCACACCAGAAACCCTTTGCATATTAAACATTTCTGTAGAGATAACCTTGAAAACTGCAGGGTCTAGAAACCACACACCTGGCAGTGCCATTTATGCCCTTGAGAGCCTATCCACCCATATATATATATATATATATATATATATATATATATATATATATATATATATATATCTTGAACTCCTATAGGATCAATTAAAGTTAATAGATATACACAAAAAATAAGATCACAGGTACATGGAAATATACATAGCATTACATATACATACAATAACCAACAGACCTTTTATACATTTTCCAGAAATAATCTGTATATCTCCCACACCTTGGACCATCCGCCTTCTCCACACCCGAGTGTGGAAACCTGGTTCACATAGAGAGAGAGTCGTTCACGCTACCTCTCGCACGCTATACCTCAAACACCACCACATATACTCGGCACATCAAGGACCCATAAAGCCCGTAGCTTCTGATGGGAAGTCTTGTTGTGCAGTTCCCTTTAGTGTAAACCTTGCCACCCAACCTGTAGGGCCGACAGGTAGACCACTCAAAGTCCAACTTCACCATATACCGTGTGGTGCCTTTGTGGACGTATCCCTTACAAGTATAGCTCCCACCCAGGGCTTCATACACACAATCTTACAGAGTATTTTAGTAAGAAGTTATGAATACACAGAAACTTCAGACAAAATATTTCAACATTGTATAACCAAGTAAGTAAGTAAGATGGAAATTCAAGCAGTTAGATGCCTGTCGTGCTCGACTGCCACAAATTTTGGTTTGTGCGTCTTCCATGAACACAGGCAAGTCACAGGATTAGCCCTTCGGAGACTAGGTGGGTAATGCGTGACCACTCACTACCAAAAGTGGATAGTTTCAGGTAAGAATTTTGAGAACAACACAAAAGAATTCATGTATATATATATATATACATAAACTCACAAGTACACAGAAATATACAGAATGTTTACAGGTATATACAATAACCAATTAATCTCTTATCCGTGTTACACCTCTCACAAACATACATACACCCGGTACCGGTATTTAGAAACATACAAAATGTTAACATGCACACACATACATATTTTCTTGCAAGAGCTCATTTGAAAGTCGGACTCATTTACCCCTTTTTCATGGTAAGCTTTCACAATAACGTTACGTACGGAGAACCTATTTTATAGTCTTTTCCTCAGGATAATGACTCTTTTACCTCACTGTGGGTAAGTGTCAACCCTTCTACCTATTACTAGGCTAGAAACCTAGTTGTACAACTCTTTTACCTAATATCACTGTTAGGCAAGGACCTGGGACATACACACAATGCAGCAGAAATTCAAATACTCACTGTCAGTTCGTTGTAAGCTGTGCCTTGTCATCCCTCGGAAAAACACCTTGCCTCTGTGGTCCAACTGATCGTATATATCAGGCCTGAGGTCTTTCTCAAGGTAAGGGAGTCTTCAGCGACATACCCACCGTGCACGGTAAAAGGAGTTTTGCTCCGTCCGAGGAATGAGAAGGGAAACAACCACGGCTCGAAGGACCAAAATGATAGGATCAGATTAGTGAGTAATCATGTATTCTGATGTGTGTATATTATTATATCTAGGTACCAAGATATAATGAGAGAAAATAATGCACAGAAGAATAGTCTCTGAATTTATTTGGGCGGCAGAATCTTATATAGCATAACACACGTCACAGCTAGTTGAAAATAGTGTTAAATACATATTTGCAAGCAAGTGTCTTTTTTCTGTCTAACTCAGCAAAACAATCCTTATCTAATCTTGGCTTCCTATAGATACCTTGTCTCAGTAGTATCTGAAACAAAGACAGGATATAGGAAACAGATGTTTTAAAGAACATTAACGTAGACATTCTACAGATGACGCACTTAAACATTCTAGTAATATACAAGACAAGAAACAAGCTAATATACTTTTTATAATCATGATATTCTTAGCTAATTAATTTCATAATGAGGAAATTAAAATACCTAACAAAATGATAAGCAGGGTATAATGTCTTATTACACTTGGTTAAACAATCAAATGTCTACAATATATGTGGTATTAATATTCAGTCATAGCACGTTACTCTATAGAAGCACTAAATAGCAAAATCAGGTATGACACCCTATATGGCAGCCAGAATAAATACTGAAGCAATATAACTACTTAGATTATAATGTAAATATAGCAGGCTAAATAACTTTTGTATATCAGTATTAGGGTATATATGTAATCAATTCAATCAATAACGATATAAAACAGCTTTGTTGATCATGTTATTAAAGAGGATATATGTTGAGAAATGTTAAATGGTTACAATATTGAATAAAGTCAATCAGACTGTTTATGGGAATATGGGCACAGATAGAAATATATTGATTAACACCTACAGTCGGGAATGCAGGTGCTAATTAGTCTTTGTTCTGTGAACATTCCAGAAATGTAACAGAATGATTGTAGATATTTGACAATTTTCTCCATTACAAAACATATATAAGTCTAGCAATGTTATAGATTACCAGGTATAGGAATCCAGGATAACACCCTGCCTCATCTATAGGACCCATTCTTGAGATAGTTTGAAGTAATCATTTTTGGTACTTTTCTTTTTAGGAAAGATTGGATAGAAATTGGATATAGACAGATATAGTAAAATATCTCAGATAGAATATAAGGGGGGCATTAGTTTATGCCAGAGAGTGACAGACAGAAATTAGCTCAGAGCTATGACAGGCAGAAAACCCAGGAGAAACCCAGAAATCTAACTATTAGATAAACTATTTAATCTCTCACTGTCACAGGGTTGTTTCCAGCAATTACAATGTCTTATTTCTTGTTTGTATAATTATAATGTAAAGAAAAACACATCATGTAAACAGTCTGGTTATATGTATTAAAATTAATTTATTATGAAATATATGTGACCTTTGTCCAGTTATGTCTGTCAACAATTTTGTCATAGAATAGTCCATTGTACGTCTAATCCAACACCTGCTGAAAAGTGCTTGCTGAGGAACAATGCAGGATTGAAGTCAGATGCATATGTCCAAGAACACTCTGTCTTGCATGTTACATTCTCAAGGTCTCTACTAACCATCTAACATATCTAGCATTGGCTTGGTAAAGTCGTACCTTAAGTTGTTTACCTTACTCAGAAATGTAATTTGTACAAAGGAAAATTATTTAACCCCTCACATGTTAAAAGAGTATACCATAAATGTGTATGTGTTTACTGTGGTAACAGTAAACCAACAGACAACCATATAATGTAGGTAATATATGCCTATGGTAGGCAATAGTTTGTTAGCCATAGAACTATTAGCAGTTAATGAGAAATTATATTTAAGAGGCATTACTGAAACATGTCGGGATGAATCTCATGACTGGACTGGATGGTTATAACCTATTTAGGAAAGATAGAGGAGGGATTTGTCTGTATGTTAAGCCTGAATTGAAGCCTATAGTCAGAGAAGATATTTACGGTGGAACTAGTGATAATGTTGAATGTTTATGACTAGAGTTAAAGTTCTTGAGCACACTCAGGGATCATTATCTGGCCCAGGTTATACAAGAGCCTGAGAAGCTATCTTGGATTTAGTCATTAGAAATAATATTGATATACTATCAAATGTTGAAATAGGGCAACCTTTGGGAAACAGTGATCACAACACATTCTGAATTGAAATTCGAATAAAAAAAACTGTAAATGGCAAACAAAAACTCTTCATTTTAAAAGGGCAGATTTTAACTGTCTAAGGGCAGAAACACAATGTATAGACTGGGACAGAGAAGTGACGGGTACAAATACTGAACATACTGTAAATGCACAACATTCCAATCCTTACTAAATATAAATACTTATCACCATATAGCATGTGGAAATAAAAGTAGAAGAAGTAAATCACATCCCATGTGGCTTAACAATGACTTAAAGATGAAGATGCAGAGTAAAAAAACAGGCATTTAAATTATACAAAAAAGAGAGGACATTAACTGCTTTACGTGAGTACAAAGAAGTCAACAAGGCTTGCAAAAGGTCTACTAAACTGGCTAAAAAAGAAAATGAAAAGTTAGTTGCAAAAGAAAGTAAGACTAACCCTAAAATACTTTTTTAAATATATTAAAGGGAATAAGGCCAGGAAGGAAGCTATAGGAACATTACAATGTGACACAGGCTGTCTGCCAATTAGTGACCAGGAAAAGGCAGATGAGCTAAATAGGTTATTTTCTTCGGTACATACAAGGAAGGTACCAGTGGTTGGGACACTGCAACAAAATGGGCCTACACTACCTTCACCAAATAATTGGTTAACGCAGGAAGAAATCCAAAAGAGGTTTGAAAAAATCAATCTTAATAAAGCCCCAGGTCCTGATAGGATACATCCAAGGGTATTGAGGAAACTGGGCTCTATAATAGCCAAACCATTATATCACATTTTTCAAGAATTATTCAACACAGGGTCTCTACCAGATGACTGGAGAAAAGCCGAGGTGATACCTATATTTTAGAAGGGAGCAAGAACAAATCTAGGAAATTATAGACGTGTAAGTCTCACTTTCTGTAATGGGAATGCTTTTAGAAAGGTTAATAAGGGATAGTATACAAGAATACAGTATGTCTATTTAAACAAGATTATAAGTAGGAATCAACACAGATTTATGAGGGATAGGTCATGACAAACAAACCTAATTAGTTTCTATGAAGAGGTTAGTAGGAACTTGGATCAACTCAGTGGATGTAGTCTTTTTGGATTTTGAAAAGGCTTTTGATACAGTGTCACATGGGAGACTATTGATCAAACTAAGGGATACAGGAATTGCAGTAAATATCTGGTCATGGATTGAGAGCTGACTAAAACACAGGAAGCAAACGGTTGTAAATGGAACATACTTGGATTGGACTAATGTGGTAAGTGGGGTTCCTCAGGGTTCAGTATTAGGACCTCTCCTTTTTAATATATTTATTAATAACTTAGAAGTAGGATTGTAAAGTATTGTCTCCATTTTTGCCGATGACAATAATTTGCAAGGTAATTAAATCATATAATGACGTAATTTCCCTCCAAAGGGAAATGGGCGACTAAATGGCAGATGAGATTTAATACGAATAAATGTAAAGTTATGCATCAGGGAAGGAAAAATAGCCATGCAATTTATATTCTTAATGGAGCAAATCGAGGGGTATCAAATATTGAAAGGGATTTGGGAGTTCTTATGGAAAACCACCTAGGTAACAGTGCTCAATGCCAAGCAGCATCTGCAAAGGCAAGTAAAATATTATCATGTATTAAGAAGGGTATAGAAGCAAGGGAAGCAAATATAATTCTGCCACTATACAAATCCCTAGTATGCTCTCATTTGGAATATGGAGTACAATATTGGGCACCACTACATAAAAAGGACATTTTAAAGCTGGAAAAAAGTACAGAGAAGGGCAACAAAACTAATAAGGGGAATGGAGGGCCTAAGTTATGAAGAAAGACTAACCAAATTAAACGTATTTTTTCTAGAAAAGACGGCTTCTAAGAGGGGATATGATTACCTTATATAAACACATCCAGCTGGGGTCAACACAAGGCTTTGTCAAGAGAGCTTTTTGTGCCAAGAGGTTTTCAACTGACAAGAGGACATCTGTGAGATTAGAAGTAAAAAGATTTCACCTAAAGAAAGAAAAGGGTTCTTCACAGTAAGGGTGGTTAATCTGTGAAATTCTCTAACAAAGAAGGTGATGACAGCGGATGCGATAGATAACTTTTAAAAGGAATTTGTCGCGGTAGCCCTGGATTTTGGACTATTTGCTGGAATCCTTTGGGCTTACTGTGACTGCCATGGCATCTTTCTTATATAATATATAATATATAATATAAAGTTAAGGCAGTCGCATAGGAGACAAATGGTTAAGTTCTATTATGTGGATATAGCCCCAGATGAAGCAAGAGATTTTGTAACCAGGATCTCTCTTAGAATGTTTAGTCATCAAATAAGGTTGTAAAACTTAAATAAGATTCTAGATCCTGTAATCTGGGGCAGGGGCAGCAAATACCAGATGCAAAGATCAAACAAGTATTAGCAATAGGACACCACCAGCCAAAGAGAGGGTGGGTCACCGTAGTACAGGGGGAAGAGGTCCATGTGTTTTGTTATTGCTTTTGGCAAAAATGTGTCGGAAGGGTGAATATAGTTTTTCAGTTGCTCATGGAAATATGTATGGCGTGCTTTCTTGAGTTATTTTCTAGCTGTATTCCTGCTGCTGAAAAAAAGGCAGAGGTTACTGGAGATTGTCTGGCTAAGGTCCTGCTGACTTATAGACGGGATTCCAAACGAACTCAAATGATACTGCAGGGTACGGTCAACTCTACTAAGCCTTCCCAAGCCCCACAAGAATAGCAGATTGTTACAGGATTAGATTTATTTTTAAATAAAAAGGGCATACAGGGTTTTCCTGGATAATAAGGAAGAGAGAGTATTGATCCAGGGAGGAGTGCGATTTCCAGAATCTGGGGTCAGGAAGGAATAAAATCCCCCCCCCCCCCTTTTGACACAACTCGCAAAGATTTACTGTTTTTTTTTATATTTGTCTTCCTCCGGATCAATTAACAATTAATCTGCATATGGGTGATCAGAGGAGATCTAAAAAGGTTGAACTTGATGGAATAAAAGTAGTTTTTCAACCTCAATTACTATGGTCCTCATTCAATTGCAATTTTGGCAATTGAATAGGGCTCTATATAAGCACATAACATATTTTTTGACAGAAGTTTTTAGTTAGTGAAGACCTTGATTTTGGATAGAAGTTCAGTAACTAAAAAGTTCTGTATAAAAAGATGTTATGTGCTTATATAGAGCCCTATTCAATTGGCCAACTCGCAATTGAATGAGGCTCTATGTAACTATGTAACACAAGAAATCAATTTCATGGAGATGAGACATATTCATGGCTTTATTTATGCCTAACTATGTCTATATCAAACTATTTGCTGTCTTTTGACTTACACTTCAATTTAAGGCCTACTTAATACAAACTTTATAATGCTCAATTTACAAATTGCCCATATTTAAAGATTTTAAAAATGTAATAACTTTTGAGTTGTGTGCCATATACTATAGAAAAAAAATGAAACATGTTTTTCAGCTTCAAACTACAAAGCAGTGTTTTGTTACCTTCTCCTCAAGGCCCCCCCACACACACACATTAGTAGTTTCCTCACCTGTATTGACACAATGTAAAACCTAAATCATGGTCTGCCTGGTGAGCTTTGAGAAGAAGATTCAGAACCACCACTATATAGATTTCCTGTCAGTCGAGTACTAGCACAATATTTTAGTGCATTCCTCATACTTGAACACAAACAAGAGCACAATTTAAACAATACTGCAAATCTTAGAACTGTGCTACAGTTATTTCATTAATAGGCAAGAGAAGCAAATGTATAAACACGCAATTTTAATTAATAACTATGATGCATTTAAGAAAAATATTTTAGTCATAGACATTATTTTCATAATCATCTGGAAATTTTGGAACTGCAAAGTTAACAATTTAAGTAAAATACAATTATAAATGCATTAATTGACATCATAGGGGATCTAATGTGATGTCATCAGTAATATGAATAATGTCATTATTTATATATGATATGAGATGTCAAGGATGGTGTCTCCTAATGTCATATATGATGTTAAGAATGATGTAATCAGAAAAACCTTTCCAGGGTAGGGAGGGACGTTAAAGTTGGGTGCAACATTAGCTGACCAAATTCCTGCATTTTCTCAGACTTCAGTTGCCCAGTTATGAGCTGCAAACTTAAATAAATATTAGTGCAGTTTTTTTGCCAATGAATTTCCAGTGATATTGTCTATTTCATTATTATGAAAATATTTTACTTAACATATTCACTTTACTTTAAATAAAGAAAACTACAGGAATATTGCTTTATCAATGTTTTATTATATTACTTTAAGGACAAAGAAAAGATAAAACAACATCAATATATAAGCTTAGATCCTATAATGTCCTTATAGTAACATTTAAAACTCAATGCATATAACAGCACTGTATACACAGGGCCTCATTCAATTGCGATTTGGCCAATTGAATAGGGCTCTAAATATAATTTTTAGTTAGTGAAAAACTTGCTTTTGGATAGATATAAACTAACTAAAAGCTTCTTTAAAAAAATATGTTGTGTGCTTATTTAGAGCCCTATTCAATTGGCCAAATTGCAATTGAATGAGGGCCACACTGTTTAGCAGAATCAAGTTATTTATGCATAGTAAGTATGACTGGCTACCAAGGTTAAGAACATTTTCTTATACACAGAGTTATTTTCATGAAAACAAGACCTGCAAATTGAATAAGGGGAATATCTGCAAGTTATCCCTTAGTAGAACAGCAGAAATGCTTTCTGTTTGCACTGGGGCAAATAAAAAAATATAAAAAAACATAACAAAAAAGGCTTTTTATGAGGACAAACACAAGCACAATATGTTTATTTTTCTATTAATGCCTATTCATAGCTTAAAAATTCTTCCTTTCAAAGGACTGTGCATTTTTCTCATTTTGTATGAATGTTTTAACTGAGTTGAGTTAATTACTTTTATCCTCCTCGGTGCAAATGTCATTAAAATGTATGCTCACATACTTGTAAGAGACCCACAGAATACCATTTTCTAACTTTGTGGATCATTCCCTTTCCTCCCTGTATTCTCTTCTGTAGGCACCCATCTTGTGACCGGCATCACAGGGGAGGGGATTCTTAATGCCAGTGTCATGCTGTTAGAAGCTTATAATTACTAAAATGATAATTTAGTAAGTTTAGTGTTTTAGCAACTTCTTACACAAAACATGTTACTGTCTGATTGCTGTCAAACAGCATGATGCTGATAGTGTAAACCCCATCGCTTATAGCAGTTTCCTTTCTCACAAAATATAGTGCTGCTAGCCACAGGTGAACAGGCTGTCAGCACGTAGGAGATTATACAGAAAGAAACAGGGGTTCTGGAAGCTGAGAAACTGTTACTCTTTGGTTCTCTTACCAGTAAATTAGTGTACATTTTATACTGAAATTACACTGAAGCAGTTCAAATTAATTAATTAAACCTAGTTCAAACATTTTGTATAAAACAAAATGTTTTGCCTAAAAAGTCTCATTACTCCTAAAAATCATTAAACTGTAATTTCCAGTACAATACCTATAATTTGCTTTGACGTGAGTCCTTTTCATAATGATATACATTTGTCTTATTGGTGTAAATTGTTTTGATGCTTATTTTGGATTACATAACACAATAGCACACATTCTTTTATTATAAATGTTTAGGGTTGTTGCTCAAATGATAATAATATAGGCTACACCAATAGATGCTCTATATTTTCCGTAAAGAAAATCAGTCATGTAAAGTTTAAAATAATGCAACATTTGAAAGTATTGCAAATATCCTTCTTCATTTTCAAGTTTTTATAGGGAGCTTGGCTTTTTACACCAAAGATATATCTGCACAGTCTGAGATTAGCCGGACAACTGAGGGAGGCTGCCAGTGCTAGATTGTTATTTTATTTTATCTGGAAGAACTAGAATTGATAATGGTTGAAATCTTAAAAACATGAAAACAGTGTTTAATATGTTACATGTTATATGGTGTCTTATAAGTCCTCCTCTGATCTATGAAGCTATCTTTCTTGTGAAGTAAGTGAACACCACAGATGATAAGATTGAAACACTTAGAATAATTTTTTACACTTTTAAAGCAGGGACAATTGGCTTATCTGTCACTCAAGTTGGAAGCAGTAAAGAATTGGACACTTATCTTGGATGGACATTGAGAACATAGTCCAACATTTCTCCTG